>JAJMJN010000014.1:0-397754 GCA_030563685.1 Suhomyces kilbournensis
CTGGTGACAGAGGTGCTTTAGGTAGAACCTCCGGTAACTACGTTATCATTATCGGACACAACCACGACGAAGGTAAGACCAGAGTCAAGTTGCCATCTGGTGCCAAGAAGATCATCTCTTCTTCTGCTAGAGGTGTCATCGGTGTCGTTGCCGGTGGTGGTAGAATCGACAAACCATTATTGAAGGCCGGTAGAGCTTTCCACAAATACAAGGTCAAGAGAAACTCCTGGCCAAAGACCAGAGGTGTGGCCATGAACCCAGTTGATCACCCTCATGGTGGTGGTAACCATCAACATATTGGTAAGGCTTCTACTATTTCTAGAGGTGCTGTTGCTGGTCAAAAGGCTGGTTTAATTGCTGCTAGAAGAACCGGTTTATTACGTGGTACTCAAAAGACTTCTGATTAAATATGAGGAGTATCTGTTTTAATATAAGTATAAAACTGTAATTAATTAATTTAGACATTTTGCTAGCAAATTATCTGATAGAGCATTCAAATTAAGCGGCAACGGCTTCACTTTTCAACAGGTCAACAGAAGCAGCTTGTTCGTTCGTCACCGTATTTGGCGAATCAAGTACTTCTACTGCTAGAGTATCCTCACTCCCTTCTTGCTTCACCTCTTCTACTTCTGCCCAATTCGCTTTTTCTTCCTTTTCATTGGAAATGCTGACTGATTTTAGTGCCTCTTCAACTGCTACCGATGCTTTTTCTTCTCCACCGACTGCTTTCTCCTCGGCTTCAATTATTTGGTTGAGCTTCTCTGAAAAGGCCGGTTTCAATACCACAGACTTGTCCCTCAATTTCTTGCCATTGAGATCGGCAATCACAGCCGCCAACCCACCTTCGGGAACTTTGACAGTAACAAATACTGATAAGGCACTATGCCTTATCGAAAACCGACTCGTTCCACGCCTTTTGTACCTCTGAAAACGGATAGCGCTTGGCTGATAATTCTCAAAATATTTACGCACTTCCTCTTCAGTGACACCATGATGAACCCAATGAATATATAACGTATCTTCGGATTTTGGCGGTGGACTCTTTTGTAGTCTTGGAGAATCTGGCGTCCTTCTAGCAGAATGTTCTTTACTATCTGAGCCAGATGCTCCAGATCCTCCAGATACTTTGATACTAAGCGCCCTACCCATAAAGTCTTTGCCATTCAAATCTTCCACCAAACGATTGACCGTCTCAGGCTCTTTGAATTCGGCATAAGCAATTCCAAAGTGCTCTTGTTTCTTGGTGAAACGAACGGTATGTGAAGGAACAATAACTGTGATTCTAAGAGTTAGAATAAATACTAAAAACTATTGCAAAAGGGTATTACAAACGGGTCATATTCCTTCAAGTAATCCTCTAAATCCGCTTCGGAAGCTTTGAAGTTAAGGTTTTTTATGTATACTCTGTTCTTCATATTGAATACAAATAAATGTTTTGCAGCAATTGTTCAGGTATTTTAGCCGCTTATATAGTGGGGAGAAAATTGGCAGCCAAAAGATGCAAGTGAGGCGAAAAAATGTGATTGCAGCAATTAGCCCTCGTTGATGGCATTCGCACTTTCTGCCCTTGCTGGCATAGCCAGACCACTGACTAGATCATTGATGTCTTTTTAGGGACGTCGTTTCAAGGGGCAACAATTGGTATCACTCTCAAAGATTTGACCGGTTCAGGTTGATTCTCTTGATCAGCTACTTTAGACTACATTTATTCAAGCTATTACACTTCACATGAACTATATTAACATTATAAATGATTATGTATCACACACACTTGGTTAATTAAGCGGATTGTTGTTCAGCCTTGGCCTTGGCCAAAACTCTAGCGGTACCGTGCAAAGCGTATCTGTGGTTTCTTCTGAACTTAGCGTCAACACCTTTCAAGGAAGGGTACTTGTGGGATCTTGGCTTCTTGATACCGTTTCTGTGAGCCTTCTTGGTTTGGTTGTGGGCGGTGTGGTTCTTGGACTTAGACATTTTTCTATATTGTTAGTAATGGTTCGTGCTTAGATGACTATGAATGAGGCTGTGCCCAAAGCTAGAAAATGCGGTATAAGACTGCTGAAAAGAACTGACCATTGACGGTCATTTCATCCTCTTTGAATTTGATCTTATTTTACAAAATGTCCGCTTATGTTTCACATTGAACTCGACAATAATCATTCAACATAGGGATATTCATTCAGTTGACGGGGGTTTGGCTGTCATTGTTTGATTGTGGGCATTTGCTTACGCCTTGGACACTCTGATTCATCTCATCTCCGGTTATATCGTTTCACATACTCTAATAACAATAACTTGCTGTAGTAAAAGTAGTATTCAACAGGAAAAGTTATTTTAACGTACTCACCGGGCGGATGCGACTGCGCGAGGGAGGTAAATTTTTTCAGTTCATGTGCAGTATTGAGTCACGTGCAAAATATTTGTTAGGGCTAGTACCCTAGAATGAATTTAGATATTCTGATAGCCTGTGTTAGAATGGTTGCAATAGTTCTATTCAAGTCAATGTTGTTTATACGATAGTAAGAGATGAGTTTTGATTACAAGCCATGACTATTTGCAAGAAATCGGCCAAACAATCAGCAGACTTGACATTACTGTCAATCGGATAAGTTACTCAGATAACGTCAATTCTGTATTATTGCAAGATATTTCATCTACGTTTTTGGTTTCGTTCTATTTTGTTTATATTATCCCGTTATTATACAATTAGTTAGTTGGGGCAACGTCAAGTGCCTTGGCCTTCTTGGCCTTCTTTTCTTGAGCCTTGGAGCCCATGATACCACCACCCCAGTGTCTTCTGGAGTCTTCGTACTTTTCAATGTAGTTAGCATTGATGGTGGAGATCAACTTGGCCAATTCGGCTTCGTCAGCAGAGTTGACTTCGGTCAAAGCAGCAACAGAAGAAGTCTTCTTGTTGACCAAGAGACCTAATCTAGCCTTACCCTTGACAACAGCGTAAGGAACACCCATTTTCTTACATAAAGCTGGCAAGAAAACAACCAATTCAATTGGGTCAACATCGTTGGCAATCAACACCAATTTGGCTTTTTTGTTTTCAATCAAAGAAACAACGTGGTTCAAACCGTACTTGACGACAACTGGCTTTGGGGAGACATCCTTGGCGGTCTTACCTTCAGCAATAGCAGCTGCTTCTTTGGTCAATCTTTCCTTCTTTTCAGCCTTGGTTTCTGGGGCGTATTTCTTGAACAAGTTGAAGGTTTGGGCAGCAGTGTTGACATCCAAAGTGTTTTGGAACTGGGCAATTGCTGGAGGAACCTTCAATCTCAAAGATAAGATCTTCTTTTGTCTTTGCAATCTTACGTATTCCGGCCATTTGACGAATCTAGATAAGTTTCTCTTAGGTTGAATGGATTGTCCAATACCAAAGTTCTTTGGAGTGGATTCAAACAACGGGTTCTTGACCGAAGCAGTAGCTTTGGATTTGGTGGCTAATGGAGCTGGAGCAACTTTCTTGGAAGGCTGTGTCATTGAGTTAGCTTAGTTTTGTGAAAAAAACATAGCTCGCCCTACAGTATCAATAGATACTCAGCCTGTGCCACAAGAAGTGAAGCACTTTCTTCAATTCAGCGTATTAGAACGGGCTAATACTGACTAAATAGGTTACTTGACCAGAGGCCAAGCGACTTAGAAACTGACGAACTGCATCACTCCTTGCAACACAACCGTTTCTCTTGAAACAGGGGCGTAGCTATAGGAGGATGTTGTTCCAACGTCCTATCCTGAACATACCATTTTATTAGAGTAGTGATATGGTGAAAAGAAAAAATGTGCGAATTTTTCATCCTTTTATAGTTATAGTCGATGCGTTATGAAAATTACCATGCTGAGATATACAAAGATCAAAGGTGCGAATTGGACCAAAATCAAGATAAACCGTATATTCTATGAACAGTACTATAAGTGGGTATTTATTAATATAATTGTAGGTTCAATATGAATTTGGATTTGATTTTGTGTATTTTCAGTCAGGATCATATAGAAATAAAGTATGCTATCATAAGTGGTTCACTACTAAGAGCCAATACCTCCGTAACTGAATGCTGGAGATATCTGTACTATAACGTGGCAACGTAATCACTTTACCTAAGAGTGTAACCATTGAGATGCTTGAAATTTTCCTGCGACTACTTAAATAGTTCTTTGAGAAACCATCAACTGTAAACTCATACTGCAAGCTAAGTATTCCTAACTGCGAAGACTTGAAAGACTTGATTTCGAGCTCTTTCGAGGATACGTTGAGATGTGGTAATTTACTGTATAAAGTCAATTCATGGACATTCTTCCTGAGTCGAGTTTACAAGAAAGCACCATTTATAGTACTCGATCGGTAAATGGGTGCAAATCACGCGCACTTCAAAATACACTAACGTGACTTCCCCACTAAATAAATCATATGAAATTGACAGTTGCCAGTATTCTTTTCCCAACACCAATGGTCAGATACAACAAGTACATTGTTGCCGGGTTCGAGCCGTCTGACGCCAAGCAGCTCAAAGATACCTCCAGCTCCAATTTGCTTGTGGAGTTCCCTGTTTTATGCTCGGCATTGTCGCAAATCTTTCCCTACCTATTATTGATCGATAACTTTCTTGAGATAGTGACATGGACAAATGACGATCCGTACCAGAATTTTTTGATGGTGACCATATATCTGTGCATTGTGATGTGGTGGAACATATTGAGCTGGGTGATATTGCCCATGCTCATGACACTTACGTTTGTATGCATCGTCTGGTCTGTCAGCAGTGTAGTGTATGACTCGCAGTATGACGAAAAACCCACCATAGATGAAGTTCTTCATACACTTCACAATATCACAGTGCGTTTTGAATTGTTGTTGCGACCCGTAAAACACATTCCTTTCAAGTTCAAAAACTATGCCAAGCTAGTGCTCATGACAGCGGTGTTGACGCCATTGCACGTATTGCTCACCACTACTGTTATCAAGCCCCAGAGATTTATTTGGTTTGTGGGTTTATTTGCACTTACCTACCATTCTCCATGGTCTTTTACCATCCGTAGATTGCTCTGGAGATCAGTATATGTCCGGATATTTGCATACTACCTCACGGGATTGGACATCAAACTCAACCGCAATCGAGACCCCACCGACTTCAAGACCGTCAGCAGGGCTCAAAGTCCCAGTGCCAGTGATACAGAAGACCCTGGTGCCATGCCTTTGTTGAGCGACTTCAAAATCGTCAAAAAGGCTATACTATCACCTACGCAGCTTGTGCAAACCGTAGTGTTTGAGGTATTGGAAAATGAAAGACGCTGGATCGGATTGGGTTGGTCGGGCCTTTTGTTACCCAATGAAAGATCCAATTTCTGTTACGAACACTCCAAAACTCCCGTGCATCCCGTAGGCCCTGGCAAGGGTGACGACTTCCAGTTTCCGGTTTTTGAAGACGATATCTATACGTACCATTGGGAATGGTTGGAGCCCGAATGGACATTAGACCACAGTTTCTGTAACAACTCTTCTTCCGAGGGCTGGGTCTACTACGACAACTCGTGGACTTCCGGAAGGGACTACGACGGCTTTTCCAAGTACACTCGTGCCAGAAAATGGACACGCAAAGCAAAGTTGTTGATTGACAAGCAAGACACTGTATACGATGAATAAACGAAGCGTAGATATTCAGATAATGAACACGAGCATATGACACTAGTAGAGAATGTAGAGTGAGGTTTAAGAGGGAGCAATTAGACTGCACAAAAACCACTACAATGGGACTTAATGCTACCATAGGACTAATATAATAATAACACAGGACTGTCCTACGACCTGGCCAGTTAGTTGACTTCTATTATAAGCGCAAGTATTTCAATTTATTCTTTTTCGCAGCCATTTGATAATTGAGACAATATTTGACAGGGCTAAAAAATACGTCAAGTACTTGTGACAAGTGTGACTTAAATACCTGAAAATGTACATGGTAAATGTGCTGACCAAGTATGTATAGAGAAAGAGATAATTGAGCTCAAGTCTTTCATAATTATCATCAAGAAAAAATCTATGTATCGAGCTCTCGCATAATATTCAACAATTCTCAGGCTTGACTTTTGTCCGTAAACTATGTAACCAGCATAGCGTATAGCCCCATATGGCTCTAACACAATTGTAAAAGATATGATGAATAATTGCTCTCACTCGAGGTATGAAGAAGCCAATACATGATGTCAATACAAAAAATGTCGTGAAAAAGATAAATGCAAAAATTGACAATGATTCAAATTCACTTGATTTCCAGGGATAGTTCCGCACGGTGGTGAGGAGCATGTTCTTCGAGAGGATACTGCCAGATCAGTCTGCCAGGACTGGGTATACCCAAAGTCACGTGACCGAACATATAACACTCAACGAAGTCGATCCTACTACCGCATGCAATAACGATGATTGTTTTGCCCGGAACACCCCCAATACCTACGGCCATCAAGCCAGGCAGTACTGTTCCCGTAAGCATTGTATCAGCACGCTCTGCAGTGGTTTTACCAGCAATCTCCGGTCGTAATGAAGCTGTCCGGTACGCCGTGGATTTGGAGCAATACCTCAGAGAGATCTACAAATATGCGTACGAGATGGCTCAAAGTGATGATCCCCCAAGCTTGTTGCGCCAATTGAACATTGAGTTGTACAAGGGCGAAAAAATCCCCTGGAAAAACGTAGTTTTTGGGACCAATGCGACCCGTGGAATTAAGCTGATTAAAAGCACCTTGGACGCCGCCAGCCGCAGCCAGATTTCCTGGACGCTCAGCAATGAAGTAGAGGTGGTTGTAGTATCGCTAGCTTTAACTTATATACGCATCGGAGCGGAGTTAGTGAACGAATTGATCGATTCTGACGATGCTGGTGGCTCGGAGCAGTCCAATGAAAAATGGCGCCAGGTCTCTAACTTCTACAAAAAGTCTATTTCCTTTGCTACCTTTGGTTCTCAGCAAGTTCTGGGAGTGCTGGAACTGAAAACGCAGTTGAATCCAGCATTGTATGCGTTTGTAATCAAAATTGGCGAGGTGAGTGTGCAAATGTCGATGCTCTCCAAGTCCTCGTGGATCAACCGAAAATTGCTCGATACCACCAATGCCATCACCACAAAGAACAACGGAACCCTCAGTCGTGTGTCTGTGTTTGTAGTGAACGAGCTCAAAGCCTGTAAAAAACTTCTTCTGCTGCTTGTGCTGGACCAAAACCAGATCTCGCTCGACACCACTGGCTGGTACGAATACTTGGGATTGGTGGAAAAGTATGCCAACGCTTATGCTGGATTGTTCCTCTCGATTGAGAATTACAACCAGGATAAGCTTGGTAACGCCATAGGACTCGTAAGCTTTAGTCTCTTGAACTTGCAAAGCAAACGGTTCGACAACGACGAGAGCAATAAGAAACTCTCCAAGATACGAGACAAGTTTAGTGCCAAGCGAAATGAGCTGATGTTGACCAAATTAGACTCTGTAAGCACGCTCAACATAAACAAGTCGGTCTTCAACGATAAATCTGGTATTGTGTTGAAGGACTTGTCGTATTTGTTTGACCAGTTGATCAGCCTTAATCTCAAGTACACGAAGGAGAACAACAACTTGAAATTTGACGAGGTAGTTCACTGGCTGGATATAAATAGCGATGTAAAGTGGCCCTTGGGCTCGCAAATACCGGTGAGTCTGGTTGAAGTGTATAGTCCGCTTGATGTTGGCACCAAACCAGCTCCAGGAAGAAGTGCATACTATTAATAAGTCAAATAATTCAATACTTCTTCATAAATCAAAGTAGGTCTTTACGTGTGAGCTTCTGAAATTATGACCGTAGGACCCTAGAATAGCCCTATTAGAGCGACCTCGCCAAGAGCCAGAGCCTACATCCTTGCACTCAATGTCACTCTTTATGGCTTTAATCCTATTTGAAGATCAGAAATCATTTCTCGAGAACTAAAAGGATCTCTCAAATCCCACCAACCAACTGTAATCCCTATTTTTTTGCAAGCTTCAACCCTATTCTACTAGACGATAATTTGCACCCATCTTGACGGAAACAATCACGTGATCCATTTCTTTATCAGTTGAAAAATTTTCGAACTGTATAATTTTAACAGTAGCGATGGTTGAACTTCACGAAATACCCAAGAAGTACATTGACCCTCTTGCACCCAAGGACAAAGGTGAAGGTTCCAGAGTCAATGGAAAGGACTGGAAGATCAAAAAAGATGCTTTCCGTGTAAAGACATTTGGAGTAAAAAAGAGCTCCTTTGAAGAAAGAGAACAGAAAAAGCTCCAAGAACAACAGTTCAAGCAAAGACTCAAGGAGCTTAAGGACGAAAAGGACGGAATTAGACAAGGGCGTATCGATGACTTGAAGAGAAGAAGAGAAATCAAGGCTGAAAAGGAAAGACACGAACGTATTGCGGCCAAGATGAGCGCCAAGAAGGTCGAAAGAATGAGAAAGAAGGAGAAGAGAAACAAATTGTTAAAGGAACGTTAACCAAGCGTTATTTGCACATTTATTCGGTCATTATATGGGTCTCTATCGGCTCTTTACCAGTGAATAGCTGGTGTCTAATGGCTTTACAAGAACCAGCTCATCGCGCTCCTGCACACAGCGCGCGGTCTTCTCTGCAGGCGAAGCGATAGCTAGCCGGTGAACGCACGCCGGGAAATGAGGACCACCATGGGAGGACGGCACGAAAGTGTTGTTCTATTGACGCTTAATTCAGTACTGTTCCCTGCCAGCATCGCTTACATGAAAGCCATAATCTTAGCATACATATTCGATAAATACAATACAGGCATATTGAAGCTTCGCAGCAATAGGAGAGCGAATGACGGTGGCGCGAAGGGCGGGTTACCCGGCCATGAGGGTGCGAGTATAAATACGTGGGCAGTCCCGCACTTTCGGACAGCCCAAATCTAGATAGGTATCCTGTATACTGGCAGCCGTTCTATTTGTGTCACTGTCAATTTTGTGTCACATTTTTCAACTTATCGTTATACTGCTTGTTTGTGGGGAAACATACAGTACGATATATATAGTCTGCAATAAACATTTATAGAGATTGTTAAAGCATTCACAGCAGACTTGAGCGTTGGGATACATTGACTTGTCTATCTCCGCACCAATAAATAATATTTGCATACAATGGATTCATTGAAATTACCAACGACGGCCGCGCAAGCCAAGGCGTTCACTGCTCCAAATTCATTGTTGTTTCCACAAGGCATTGATGGTGAAAATAAAGATGCCCAGCAGCAATTCCAGCAGCAACAACAACAATTACATGATAATGTGATGATCAAAAAAGACGAAACCTCGGATATTATCGAACCCAAACAAGACGAAGATGATGGTGCTACTTCGGGAATAGTGCCTACCTTGCAGAATATTGTGGCCACTGTGAATTTGGACTGTCGTCTTGACTTGAAAACCATCGCTCTTCATGCCCGTAATGCCGAATACAATCCTAAACGTTTTGCAGCTGTTATCATGAGAATCAGAGAACCAAAAACCACTGCTTTGATTTTCGCGTCCGGTAAGATGGTGGTGACTGGTGCCAAATCAGAAGATGATTCCAAATTGGCTTCAAGAAAATACGCCAGAATCATTCAAAAATTGGGATTCAATGCAAAGTTCACAGATTTCAAAATTCAGAATATCGTCGGCTCTTGTGACGTCAAGTTCCCAATCAGATTGGAGGGTTTGGCATTTTCACACGGTACTTTCTCGTCGTACGAACCCGAATTGTTCCCTGGTTTGATTTATAGAATGGTTAAACCGAAAATCGTCTTGTTGATTTTCGTATCTGGGAAGATTGTCTTGACTGGTGCAAAGCAAAGAGAAGAAATTTATGCGGCATTTGAAGCCATTTATCCTGTGTTGAGTGAATTCCGTAAATCATGAGCTGTATTATTAATCAAAATCATAATAGATCTGACCGCCCAACCTGAGCTAATGAACAAACTGCTAAGATTCCCAAAACCAAAAAAAAAAAATCATTGTATAGTACTTGACTGAAAACCAAAACCAACAATCACAAATTTATTTCACAGGGGTTTATTATACTTTATTTTCTCTTGCTTTTCAATACGATATTTATTTGAAACAAACATTTTGACTATTCTGTAGCTTTTGATTTGAAAAAGTAGTCCTGGATATTCCTTTTTACTGGTTTTCTGCTAGTATATTTTAGTGACGTTTTGTTGATGATTTCTTTAGTTACTTTTGATGGTTTGGGACCCGGTTCTACTGAGGAAGATCTTGATTTGAATTGCTGCGAAATGTCTCGTATTTTAGTTAGTTTATGGTAGTGTTTAGCTTCGAAGTCTAGCCGGGACGGCACAGTAAGTTGTACAGCTTCAGTGGGATTAAAGTCTGTGAAAACAGGACAATGGTCAGAGCCCAAAATATCGGCCCAAATGTCGGCATCGGATACGCTCGCGAGCATTTGAGGGCATGAGCACAAGATGAGGTCTATACGGGAACCGAAATTCGATTGTCGGGCGCTGGTCAAAGTATTCCAGACAGTATACATTTGAGAACGACGGCCTTGGATGTAGCGGGTTGTATCGTAGAGAAACTGGGTGGGCTGCTTTAAGCACTCGGGAGCCACATCCATGTCATATTTTAAGGATGGAACGGCGTACCTGTTAAGAAGGGTTCGCGCCGGGGTGGAAGACTTGAACTGAAGGCACTCGAGGTAGTTGATGGACTCGAAACCCGGATCACTCGGCGCCGTCACCACCAACTGAGACTTGAGCCTGTCGGAGATACCCTCTGCACTATCGATCAAGTCAAGGCATACGTTGATATCGCCCATGATCACGACCTCTTTGCCATGGTTGTGCTTGAGGGTGTATGCGCGCTTTAGAAGGGTTTCCAAAAACGCGAGCCGAAATTCTTCCCCTTCCGGCGAGCCCATGGAGTTGGCCGGACAGTAGAGGGCAAAGACCACGACGTTGGACGCCAATTCCACCACCACGCATCTTCCCTCGCTATCTAGGCGTAGCCCCAAATCCTTATCTATATCTGGGTACCCGCCTATCCCATCAGGCAGATCACGGTATGCTGTTTTGGCGGCCGACAAATAGCCCGAGATGCCCTCCTCAGCCTTGATGACAGTGAGAGCTGAGCGCACGGCGGGGGAATCCTGAGGACCAGGGATTCGTACGAATAGACCCACACCACTGTAGCCTTTTTTGTGTTTAGGAAGCGATATGAACAGTCGATAATTGTCGAGATGGCCAATGTTGCGAACGGACGATATGTTGGCGTGCGAAAGCTTGAGCTCTTGAAGGGTGATTATATCTGCATTGAGGGCAGTGAAGAGCGAGTTGTAGTCGTTGTTCAAAGTGTTCCAGGGATGGTAGTTGAATAGTGTTTTGACACCGTTGACGTTGAACGAGACGTAGCGAACGGACGAGGGCGCTTTGGGTTGTATTCCGAGAGTGTCCATGAGACGGAGACAAAAGACAAACGAAATCGAACAAAATTAACGAAGACAAGACAAAAGATGGAAAGCGCGGAGAAAGAGGAAAGAAGAAGCACGAGAGAAGGAATGAGAGAGAGGAAAAGTGCGACCGGAAAAGAGAGACAGTGCGAGGTGTGAGGTGAAAATTGAAAATTGAAAAGTAGGAAGTAGAAGGTAGTAGTGAGAGTGAAGGTGAATGTAGTTTTAATGAGAGTCAGCTTGTGAGAATGAAACAAGACAGACCATAAGCTTATAACGGCTGTCCATTATTGTTCTGCTTAGTTACTTCTCCATGCAGGTATCACTCTATTCAGTATACCAATTCATTGATTATTCTCGTTATTTTTTAGCCCCTCTCATTTCATCTATATTACCCTACTACGATCTTAATTAATCCCGCCTGAGACTAATATACGAACATACAATCTCACGCGTACCACAATAATTCCATCCCTGGTCAGGCCTCAACGGTCTGGAGCACGTTGGGCTCTTTAATCCTCTACTCATCCTTGCCCAACCCCTCCGACGTATCTACCTCCTACCTCCGCTCTATTTACCTTCTCTATTTACCTTCCTTCCCTGTGTGTTTGGCTGTACGCGGATCTCCCGCTTGCTCTCTCATTTTCTCGGTTTTCTATTTTGTTGCACTTCGCGCCATCTATTGCGCATTTGGCTGCCGATTGTTCAGACGCGTCTCATTTCATTTATCTATCACTACTTTTCTCCAATCACCATACCACGTCCCGTTTTTTTTCTGGTAATTGACATTTAATTCATCAATTCTCCGTCTCACATACATACCTTTTTCTACCTTCCTTGGTATCCTTCTTTTGGTCGACTTATCACCCTTTCGTTCCTTTCCCGAATAAGTCGTACGCCCCTTCCCGCCTGTGTGTGTTGTTCAAAAAAAAAAAAACACAACCTCAAGATCTTTCGGCCCACATTCGTTATATCTCCATCTCAAACACCAACACCAACTAACATCTATTTAGATTTATCGTGTTAATCTGGTTACTAATAGTTATACCTTGTTGCTATGATTGATCCAGAATTGTTCGTCAGGAACTCGCCGTTCCGGGTCACCCACAACGACTCGTCCAACTCCTATAACTTGACCAACACCACCCCCGACTTGCTCAAGTTCCAGTTGCAAGAACAGTACCGCACCAAATTGAGTGAGCTCAAGAACGACGCCGCGTCCCACGCCGATCTCCACCTTCTCAATACCCAGTTCTTGGAAGACTCCTTCAACCAGCACCTCCAATCCAACTTGGACCACGGCAATATCACCTTGACCGAGTCGTTGCCCAGCCTCAGTAGCTCCTCTATAGCCACCACCGAAGACGAGGACTTTGAAATTGACTCGTTTATCCTCAATACTTCCAACAAACCAAACTACCTTAACCTTAAAGTATTGATTGAAAACTCCATACTTGACACTTCCAGGGTCAACAAGGACTCCATTCTCACCTTGGCGTCTCTTCGCTCCTTGAAAGCAGCCTTGGAGGAAAAGAAAAACTTGCAACTGTATTTGGTCTCCAAGATTTCCATATCCCAGGAGTTCATTTCCAATATTATCTTGAAGGGACAAGAAGATGAAGATTCTAGCGATTTGGATGCCGCATTGCTTCTCAAAATCCTTAAACTGAACACAAGCCTTCAGGACCAGCTCTTCACCATCAACGCCGACCTCGAACAGCTTACAACCAAACTCACCAACCATAACTTGGCCTGTTTGGTTTTGGGCTATGTAGAAGATGTCAAACTTTCGTCGAGCAACAAAGACTTTGCTCTCTCTTCTTCGCATTCCGATTCGTCTAAAACCTATGTGGGAAACAACTCCATGTCATCTCCATTCAATTCGCCAAGGAGA
Organism: Suhomyces kilbournensis; assembly: GCA_030563685.1. Taxonomy (NCBI): domain Eukaryota; kingdom Fungi; phylum Ascomycota; class Pichiomycetes; order Serinales; family Debaryomycetaceae; genus Suhomyces; species Suhomyces kilbournensis. Next base: position 13,348 of record JAJMJN010000014.1, read on the forward strand.
GTCAATCCTAGCAATTCTCCACGTAAAACCATCAGCTCCGAGTCGGTGCTCAAGTCGTTTGATTCCATGTTCTCGCATATAGCTTCCGTGGCTGCCCAGAGAAACATCACGCTTCCACCACCTCCATCGCCTTCCCAATCACAATCACAAGCGGACTCGGTACACGAGAGAACTATCTGGGCTCAGAGATGTATTGACGCCATAGTTGGGCAAGTAAACGCTCCCGAAGTTTCATCGAACGTTGTAACTCCGATGGTTGACAAAGCAGCATTTCTTTCCAATGGTGACACAACACCTTTGAAAGGTGCCAAAGGGTCGCCGTATGCGACCAGCTCACCTGGAAAATACGCCACTCCAGCTGAAAAGGTGGTTGCAGAGTACAAAACAGCATTGAACGATATGAGATTCTCGCATCAATACTTGACCAAAGAGTACGAAATCTCCAGAGAAAGCTCTCTGAAACTTATTCAAGAGTACCGTAAAAGAATCTCTGGCTTGGAAAAGGAATTGCATTCGACAAAAAGCGCTTCAGGTACCAATTTGTCGAGCATAAACCAAAGTAACCCAGACGATGTCGCAGCCAAGGACAAAGAGATCGCCAAGCTTCGTAAAGAACTCAATATGCTCAGAATCGACAGAATCGGAGCGTCAAAATCTAACGGAAGCTCGTTGCAACTCACAACGTCGCCTCGAATGAACCATGGCTCATACGACTCCCCTATACTCGCCTCCAGCACCTCATTTGGAAACCCCAACTCGGTGTCTCCTATGATCGGCGAGCTGTTGAGCCCTACCGAAGATGACGAAGAAGACAGCCATCTGGTCACCAGTGGGTTATCATCCACCAGACCTACATCTGTCAACGGCCTCAACAGCTCTTCGGGTTTGAGCAATGGAATTTTGAGAAAAGAGTTTAAAAAGATAGTCAGTGACATACAAGACCAGCACGAAGTGGAGCTCAGCGAAGAAAGAATAATAAGAAGAAAGCTCCAAGCTGAGTTGGACCGCCTCAGGGCCCACACATAATAGACTTCCGCTTCGTTGTTTGCATATCTCTACTTCTTTAAATTGTATTAGCTGTATATTAATATATTGTTTTAGCCTCAGTACACAGGAAATCTTTTACGTATCTGATGTCTCAGCTTCCTACGCAGAAAAGCACTAACTTCTACTGACTCTCACTAGCACTATCCCAACTCTGGCTATTTTCTCTTGTGCTAATATTTAGCACTGATTCTTAATAGTCACACACTAACACTGCACTAATTCTCGCTAAGTACATACTACTACCAGCTACTTGACATAAAGCACTTGAAAATATAACTTATTCTATATTACATGTAATTGAAGGGAACCTGGAAATACTGACCATAAGCCTGCTCACCAGTAATTGCGAGTTTAGAATAAATTATTATTTATCTACAATTTTTCAATAATTACTCAATTCCATTGTTTTTTGTATTTGTGAAGGTATAATAGCTCTTTGGAAGGTATTTTGCAATCTTTCTATCTCTGGAGTAGATCGAACCTGGTAGCGCCTCGCGATATTCACGTGAGCCGATATCTATACTTGACTCGAAACTGTACTTCCTACAACCACATACGCGTCATATTTCTGGAAAGTAGATGAATCGGGGACTGTATGGCAGAAATGGGCAATCGGGACCAAATCAGAGTTGCGCAGGGGAAAATTCCAGCCTCAAAGTAACCCCAACTGCGTCCTCGGCTGTTTCGTACCAGAACTTATTTCAGCAGGGCTTTCAAAGTCAGCAAAACCAGCAACAAAACCAACAACAAAAACAGCAAAAACCAATAAAGTCCCATGATAAAACAGTTGAGAAAAATATTAAAGCAAACAGCGCGGTGCTAAGTCAATTTACGGCCCAAATTCCGCATAAGAGAAGTTTGGATGTGCCAGAGCCAGAAGAGGTAGAAGAGGTAGAGGAGATACCACAAGTAGAACAAGAAATGGTACCGGAAGTACCAGAAGTATCAGAAGTTCCCATGTCCAATTCCTTTGAATTAGAAATAAATGCTTTCGGCCCCGAATCAAGTCAATTTATGGTCCAAAACCTCATGGCTACGGCCGATTTTTTTGTGAAAAAAGCTCATGCTCATGTGGACAGAGCCAGTTCAGTGGAAGGTGCCAAGTGGTACTTTAAGATGATCAAAATCGCCATAAAATCTCTACTTGTAGTGGCCAATAAGTACCAATTGGAGCCCCAGTTGGAGGCCGTGGTCTACTATAAACTCGCCAAACTCTACTTCGGCGAGACAGAAAATGTAAATCGTGCTGAGGACTACGCCAATAGAGCCATAACTGTTGCTAGTCGCAACAATATGGTTTCTTTGCAGTTTGCAAGCGAGTTTTTGGGGGCCCAGATTTTGGCTCAAGTCAACCCAAATCTTGTTTCTAGCTACCTAAATGACAGAATCAACTGGTACCAGACATGTGGCTATGTCACTTACAGTCATATGTTTACTCTCCTTAAAGTTCAGCGGTGTTTGGTGACGGAAATGGCCACTGGCCTCATAATGCTTCAACAAATATTGCGAGACCCCCTGCTAGATCCTTGTACTCGAGCGTTAGTACTGGTATACATACTGAACTTGCACCTTTATAGAGGCTCTCCTGAACATGCAAGTGCTCTTCTCCAGTCGGTGGATTCGGTGGCTCAACAGGTGCCCACCCAGATTACAGCCATGGCATATCTCCTGCGATATCTTGGGTTTATCCAGACAAATAACATTGTACGAGCCAAAGAGTACATGCTTCATATTAACAGCTACATACAGAGCCAACAAAGCGACGGCTGGCGCCAGTGGCTGTGTGACGGCACCTTCACGGTCTCTTCAGAGTACGGCGTTCAGGTATCTTACAAAGTAGACTGGGTGACTTCAGATGAGTTTGTAGTGGTCTTCTACTTTCTCACGGCCATCAGCTTGCTAACTGAGGTCTCTAATGGGAAAAGAAAGGCCAAAAAGGTGTTTGACCGGTGTCTTCAGATGGTCAACAAGCAGTTGGGCCAGAAACCCATGCCTCTAGCCAGACACTCTCAGCTTGTGGTTCGTCTTCAGTACATGCGCTTCAATATCCAGTACTATCAGGCGTGGATGGGGTTTTTGAACGACGATTTTGCCGAAATAAAGACCCTCAACGAGTACATGCTGAATTTCAACAGCGGCCATTTCGATACCCAGCCGTACGTCCACTTCAAGCTGCTCTTGCCTCGTGTATACTACATGTTTGGAGCATACTACCAGTCCAAGGGCGATATCCAGGCCAGTAAGTACTACTATATCAAGGTCAGGAACCTCTCGTGTGTGCCCGAGATGCCCAGCGCCATTTACGGACTCTGTTTACAGGGATTGGGCGAGTTCAACGAGCTCTATATCTACTCAACTCTCCATTTATTGGTGCTAAACGAGTATGAAGTACGCGAGATGTCTCGCCGGGCTGCCAACAAGTCCAACCCCGGAATCAGCACCTATCTCAAGGTCCGAGGCCAGTTGCACAGCGACTTGACGCAAGCTTTCAGTCCCAAAGTCACCTCAAACAGCTTTACGCTTAATTTTGTAGGCTCCAACGCATTGCTAAAGCTCACGTACCATCTTCTCCTCCACATATTTAATGACGCAGCCATGTCAGGAGACCAGCACCGACACCAGGAGAATATTAATAAGATGTTGCTTGAACAAATGGGGAAGATAATGGACGATTTCAAGGATGCAACCAGCTTTCCGTTCATCACCAACCTCATCAGCTATCTCATATATCGAGGCACCGACGATGTAGACCAAAAGAACAGGTGTCTTGAAAAGTGCATAGCCACGGTTTCAGTGGCATCCTCTTCGGATAACGACCGAATCATCAGCATATTTATTCTCAAGAGTTTGATCCAGCACTTTCGCCAAATTGGCGAAAATGAAAAGGCCAGCATGGCAGAGCTACAGTTGGAGTACTTCTACAATGGTGTAGGGCACAAGTTTGCCTTTCTAGCCCAGAACGTAGTCCCACCAGCTAACACTGACCATACTACCCCACTAGAAAACACTAGACAGGGATAAATATTCTCTCTCAGTGATGACAATTATCAAACTCTGTGACAAGGAAGGGAGGTAGGCTGGGTTTCGGAGGTATATAATGTTCTCTCTGTTTTATACTGTTCATTTAAACAAATAGGTCAGCTAAGCTGCTTAAAGAATTGCTAGTTAGAGAAGAAAACGTAGGCATATTTATATTCGCTGTGGACCCGAGAAAGTGCAACGATTGTAGAAGGTTCCATGTAGGTTTTTTATCAGTTATTGCAACTCTGGTACCTTGTAATTATTAGTATATTAGGCTCTTCAATGATTAGTTTATTTAGTAACGTCGTTGATCTCTCTGTCATATCTCTCGGTCAGATAAATATCTACTAGTTTGTAAGTTTCCATTACATTTTTATTATAAGATTTATGTTAAACATGGTTCATGCTAAATATACAGATCTACTTCTTGGACTTCTTCTTCTTCTCGGACTTCTCTTCGTTGTCGTCCTCAGCCTTTCTCTTCTTTTCCTTCTTCTCCTTCTTTTCTTTCTTCTCCTTCTTTTCCTTCTTTTCCTTCTTGTCCTTCTTCTCTTTCTTTTCTTCCTTCTCTTCAACTTCAACTTCAACTTCTTCAATCAAAGTCTTCTTTGGCAATTGCACTTCTGGAGCAGCCAACTTAGATTCTGGAACAGGTGGTGCTGGGGTTTCGTCATGGTCCTTGTACTCGGACTTCCATGATTCGGGGGTATTTTCGTTGGCTCTTCCGAACTTGTCCAACTTACCGTCGGCCTTCAATTGCTTCTTCTTTTGAGCAACTGGTCCTAATCCCCATCTTCTTGGGTAGGTGTCACGTTCCATGATACATCTTTTGACCTTGGCAACCACTCCGTGGTCGCATCCTTGCAAGTCTACGGTGGTCATTTGGGCAATACCAATGGCAATGGCTTCACCCTTGGTGGTCATCAACACGACTTCATCGTATAATTCAATGCCTTCTTCGTAACGTAACAAACCTGGGATCATCAACTTGGCTCCGTAACAAACAGAGTTGACGGCGCTGTCCTTGACCACGATTCTCTTGTAGCCAACCAATAACGATTCCAAAGGTTGGATGATCTTTCTCAAGTATGACTCGTCTCTGGTGTTGTCGTAAACATATTGGGCGTCCAAAACGTCGTGCAATGTGACCAAGTTGTCGTTCTCACCCATGGCACCCGAACGGACTCTTCTCAACTCTTGCATGTGGCCTCCCACACCCAACAACATACCAAGGTGAACACACAAGGTTCTCATATAGGTACCGGCTTCACAAGAGGCCCAGAACACACCCAAACCACGCTTGTTGTCGAATTCAATCAACTTGGAGTCGTAGATGGTTCTGACTCTCAACTGTCTTTTGACGGCCGAGATTAAAGGAGGTCTCTGGAAAAGAGCACCGGTGAGATTTTCGAGCGAGCGGCTCAAATCCTTGGCATCGTCCAATTCTTCATGCAAACGAACAATACACACATACTCCTTACCGGCACCTTGTTGGGACTTGACCAAACGGGTAGCACGGTCGACACAGACAATCAAACAACCAGTCACTTTAGGATCCAAAGTACCAGAGTGACCGGTTTTCTCCACTCTCAAGATTCTCTTGATCCATGCAACGACTTCGTGCGAACTTGGGTTGGATGGTTTGTCCAAGTTGATCACACCAGAGGAGACGTACGACTTCAAGTCTCTCTTCAATGGAGTGGACCCAGAAGGGATAGGGGTGTAGTGTCCACTTCTGACCAAGAGTTTATCGTAGTTTTTCAACAATAATGGCCATTCTGATGTATCATTAGATGGCGCAACAGCCTCTGGCTTAATTACAAAGTCTGACATTAGTGAAGAGTGGTTAAGTTTTTCAAAAGTTTGGGTGCTGAAAATTTGTTATAGACATCGTGCGGCGGCGATGTGCAGGCACTGGGAGATTGTGCGTGTGCGAACCATCTCTGCGATGACCTGGATGAGATAACAGGACACACACGAGAGAGTGTATGGAATTGAATATATTGGAAAACACTAACCCTCACTAACTATTCTACAAACACTATCTTTCACTACAATTTACCACCAATTTATTTTACCACGCCTTTCTCCACCGCTCAATATTTCTCTTTAACTGCACTGTTTCTCACTATTGGACTGAATCTCAGTGACAACCCTCTGTTTCTCGCTAATGCTCCATTATCTCTTACTAAACCCACCCCCCTTTTTCTCTCCACCACCACCATCTTCCACCAACCGCGCTACATCTATCTCCATGTAGTGCGTAAATTTTCGTTCAAGGTGCAAATTTCGCAGCCTATTTCGCGACCATTTAAAAGTCGGAATTAAAGACTGCTACCTAACTAGAGCGTATACTTAAGAATTTTCTCTCACTATTATTTGGAGTAGTCTCAATCTCAGATGAGAGAAAATTTGTCTGAATTGGTTTTGGTGCTACGCACCACTCTGGAATGGCTGAATCCTCGTCTCACCATTGCATCACCTTGGTAACGAAATTAGCTCGGGACTTTTATCAGTCATTTTCTTCTCTGTATTGCCATATTTAATCTAGAGACTTGTTTCTACTATAAATTTTGTATTCTTGACATATCTTACTTAATTTCAATAAGCTCGAATTCGCGACTTCCTATGATTGCAAGAAAGTGAAATCTGCTTTGAAAATCAGTGTACCCTCTCTGGAGATAAATTTAGCGAAATATACTAATCATATGTGCAAGTGCTTTCTAAATTCGTGACAAATTCACCTCTATGTCTTCTTACAATCAGGCATGTAGAAATTTAGATTTTTCTGTTTTATTGCAAAAATTCTCCAAATTTATAATTTTCATACCCACTGAATGTCTATTGGGTATAGTATTGTAGGGTGATTGATTGAAGGAATATCTACCTAAGTCATTACTTGCTTCAAATAATTTCAAACATTTATTTTTAAATGGGCTTGCTAAAGAGCAACAAGATGGGACTTGTCGGTGTACTTAACCTGGGCAAGGTAAATGTAATTGTCTTCGAGATCGTAGAGAACATAAGCAGATCTCAAGAAGTTCATACCCAACATAAAGCGACTGCACATTGGAAGTTGGGAGTTTCTGGACCGTTGGCGAAACCAACAGTGTCTTTTCCCATTGTACCATAAGCAGAGGTGTAAACAAGATACAAAATGGTCCATCACTTGTGGAGGTCTACCCAAGTGGATGACTTGTCAGGGTTAAAAGTGCCATCACTCAAACAAGTTGTTCCGGCTAATCCAACAGAAATACACCGCTGTGCCCTCTCTTGTCAATCCCCATGTCTTCGAGTAATGGGACTGCAAGCCTGTTGGCTACCATGCTCAAAATATAAATTGTTGCGAAATTTGGGAATTATCGATCTGCATGCAAGCGTTATGCACTGATAAGTGCTGCATTATTTTTTTCGCAATTGGCCATAACCTAGGGGATTTTGAGCTCTGTGCATGACAAACTTTAAATTTGGCAGATGGTAACGTTTCTGCCATCCTTGTCAAGCGAAACAGTCATTGGGTCATAGTCTTACAATTGAGTCGACACCAGGCTCACTCCAGTGGTGCCACGCGAAATCTTGTGCCATGTTTTGGATATTTCCTATGGGAATTAAAGTTTGGGGGCTGCTAACGTACGCAGTTACTTTTAGATATCAGTGTAGAATTATCGCGTAGTTTGGTATTTCTTTCGCAATATCTAGCCATTGGTCTCCTCACGGCAACGAGCTTAGTCTTACATCACCCAATCTGCGTTTTTTTTGATCGGTTCAGTAGTTATCTATCTCATCCTTACTACATGCGTTGCGTTAATATTATGCTATTATTAAAATCTATACTAAAAAAAGCTACGTATGCCTGGGTTTATTAGATATTAATCGATGGAATGTAACATATTAATCTTACTCATGGAGTCCCATGATGCCTGCAATTTCGTTCTTGGTGAGTTCTAACCAAAACAACTCTCGTCCAAGATTTCTCACCGTTTTTACGCACATATCGAGTCGGTCGTCATTTATAAGCTCCGGCTGCGAATGAAACGTTCCACTAACCAAACTAATGGTATCCTTTATAGCCTTTGACTCCAGAATAACCTCATATAACTGCTTAACCAAAACCAGATCGGCTATTATAAGATCGTCCAACGCTATTGTAGCTTCATGCGTAGTCACACAATCAACTTGTGACAGATTGATCTTATCAAGCGCTGCTAGATCCTGGTTAAGTTTAGTAATACTTTGAAGCTTTTCTTGTAAATACTGAATGTGCCCATCAAGATGCTCAGAATTGGCTACTGCTTGTGTATAATGATGATTTAGTTGATCTTGAAGAGCTCCTATTTTTTTCTGATTATGATCTGCTTCGATGCCCACCGACCATGGCGATGAATCATGGGCTACAAACTCATCCACTGCCTTCACAAGTTCTTTCTCTAACGCCCTAGAGCCGCTCTTGTTGACCAATCCAATTGGCGAGTCTATCAAATCTATGTTTGCTGGGGTCTTTTTCTCGGTTCTGGGGGTTTGGACTTGCTCCGTACTACGTACCGGTGCCGATTGTGGTGCCGCTTGCGGCGCCGGACCCTGATGAGAGTGTTGGTAAGAGTGTTGAGGAGAAAAAGCCTGGTGGTTTTGTGGCTGATAAGGTACTGCCTGAGGTCCCAAAGGTCCTTGTATTTGTTCAAGATTTCGGCGCTCTTCATCAAATTGACTTTGGCTGGGTCTATATTGCTGGTGGCCATGTAATGAAGTTTGGGAAGGAAATTGACCGTAGTTACTAGGATGCACTTGAGAAGGACTTTGGTATTGTCTTTGGATATTAGGCAGCCCTGAGTTTTGATGTACTGGCGATTGCTCTCCAGGCAAAGGTAGTGGGCCTTGGTATCTCAAAGCTACAGGGTTTGGATTCTGGGTATTTTTTGGAGGTTTTGGGGGTTTGGGTGGAATAGCAGGCGCTATTTCCCCAGTTCTTTGTTCTGGCTGTATGGGAGCACCAGGTGTCAATTGAATGGGTACTTCTCTCTTTATTGTGTCGTAAACAATATTAATCAACTCTAGTAAATTAAACCTGACAGATTCAGGATTTTCTGGGCTACAGTCGTTGTGCCAACTTGCCAAATACGGATGGTAAAATCTTCCTTGGGTATCTACATGATTTCCAGGTCTCAAGTATAAAGACTCTTCATGCTTTGGAACAACATACACGAGCGGAACTCCAGGATCTGCACCTCTATATGGATAATTCAACGGTATCCAGATCTCAATGGGCACTTGCACGTCTTCAAGTACAATTTTTCCATGTAGATTGATCAAAAGACTCGATTTGCCATCTCCTGATGTATAGATTTGGGTCCGGATGCGGAATCGAAGGTTCTTTTTGAGGTGTACTTCGAGGAATTGATAAAGATGGCTGTACACGATCTGCTTGTGAATGTACTGCGCCTCAAGTACGTTATATAGCCAGCTAGTTACTTGAGCCAGAAGTGCCATCCTGCTAGGAGTAGTTGTAGAGTTTGGTTCGGGCGTTGCATATAGTCGAGAACATCAAAGCAAAGATCACGTGCCGGGCGCACGTGATACTCTATCGCTCAACTCAAAAGTCAACGACCGAGACGTTTATCTGGGCCGTATCAAGATGAGCGGGTATGTTTAGGAGGTATCAATTAATCAAATGACCAATACTAACGGATAGTTATCTTGTAGCTCTAGTGTTTGTGTTCACTGTTCTTTTGTCGACATTGGTGTGGAACTTTGCCCCCAAACAAAACCAAACAGTTTGGAGGTCCTCGGTGATATTAGGTTTGGCTATGTGTTACTTAATGTGGGCCATCACTTACTTGGCACAATTGCATCCATTAGAAGCCCCAAGGAGGTCCAACTTGAGACCTGAGAAGTAAGCAAAAGTATATAAAAGCCACCCTATTCAGTTCTAATAAACATTTCATTTAAAATTAGTAAAAAGAAGATAGCCAAAAATATCATTGAATTGAAAATGAGAAGATGCTACTCAAAGAATGCTACATAGATTGTATTAATTATCTGAGAACTCGCAAAAAGAGGTGATTAATTCGGCTTTGGCTTTAGCTTGCCAGATAGTCTAAGGTAAGTAGTTGGAAACGTTTAACAACTGATAGAATAGGTCTCGCTAGCAGTTACTATGCAGAGATGTTTATTTACTGGTAATTATATCGGCTTAGGTCTTTGTAAGGTCACATAGACCGTTGAAGCGCCTTCAAGAAAACCTGGGACTGCATGAATCGGGCCAGAAATTTAGCCAAGGTACATACAAATCGGAAATTGTCCACTTCTATGTTGAGAGAATACGATATGGCATCGTAATATACCAAGAGACCATATACATTCAGTTACTTACAACCAAATGCTGCAAATTATACAGGTAGACCGCGTCCGGGTAACCCCTATCACGTATAAAAGCGGAGGGCCGCGGCGGAAATAAAATTTTATCAACAACTACTCTAGTTATAGTGAATACACGTCTAGTCAAGTCACATGTAGATCTCCTGTTTCTGCCTCAAATTCCGGAAGCTCTGTGGAATTATGGGTCTTGTTATGGAGAAGAAGAAGCCAGAAGTCGGGACTTACAACTTTGATACATTCGTATGGACTGATGACTGGATCGTGCACGAGTGCGCCGTGCTCTGGAATTGTATTTTTCAGAAGGCATGCTCTGCTACATTCGTAAAAACAATAGATTAGAGAAACAAAAGAAAACATGACTGTGTTGTGACTTCAGGAATGTGGATATTGCAACTGCCGTAATTTCAAATCGCCTCGAAATATACGACCCCGGCCCTCGCTACAGCACATGCTCGTTTCATTCCCGAGAGAATTCGCAATATGCCCCAATATTTGGTAAACTTATAGTGCGTATGGAGACCGCCAAGTGGGCGCCACACCTCATCGCGGTATGCGATAACGTCACGTGCCGTGTCATTATCGTTTTAATTACTAGCCTAATACTGTGTATTAGTAGGCGGCCCCTACGTCAACCCCCGCCACTCACTAATAGGTAATATTCTCCTCATGGTACTGCACATGTAGTTTTCGCTTTTCTTGGGGCCGCTCTTATACCAAGGCGATGCCATTATTTCGCCGCAAGCATATTTTTTATACAAAGGTGAAATTTGTGGGAAACATATAAGAAGGACCCTATCAGTCAAAGTAGACGAATACAACTTTCTGAATTATTGAGTTCCTTTTATAGAAATATTGAGTTGGTATCATTTCCTGTTTTCTTCCTAACCCCATATTCTAATTTTCGCAATTTGACATGTTTTTGAAAAGCGAGGAGAGCATTCCCCAAAAAGAAGTTGGTGGGGATGTAATACATTCGGCATCTTCCACGCTATCTATAGATGCCTCTGTTGAGGATGGTGAAACTCATTTGAAAAGATCACTCAAAGATAGACACATTTCGCTCATTGCCTTGGCTGGTATTATCGGGCCTGGTATTCTTATTGGTGCCTCGCTAGCATTATCTAATGGTCCAGCCAGTTTACTCATCGGGTTTGGGGTGATTGGTCTTATTGCCTTTACAATGATGCAGTCGCTAGGTGAATTGGCGACTATGTATCCTACAGGAGGAACCTTTTCTACATTGGGTAACAAGTTTGTTGACAGAGCTTACGGTGGGGCGGTAGGATGGAATTACGTCATCATCTGGATTGCAGTCTTGGCTAACGAGTACAACACCGTGGCTGACATCATGCAGTTCTGGGGTCCGCAGGTGCCATTGTACGGCTACATTTTGATGTTTTGGGTAGCGTTTTTGGCAATCCAATTCTTGGGGGTGCAAATGTTTGGAGAAATCGAATATTGGCTTGCTCTATTCAAAATTGTCGGTATACTTGCGTTCTACATTTTTTCCATCGTGTATGTTTCTGGGGGTATCAAGGGCCATAAGGCGTTTGGGTTCCATTATTGGAACGATCCTGGTCCGTTCAAAAATGGCTTCAAGAGTGTCGCAAACACTTTTGTTTTCGCATCCACCTTTTATTCAGGTACAGAAATTGTTGCCATTACAGCAGCTGAAACCGCGAACCCATCCAGAGCCATTCCTAAAGCCATCAGGCAAACATTTTGGAGAATTCTATTTATCTATATTGGAATTGCCATTTTCTATGGTATCACTGTTCCGTACAATGATCCATTTTTGTCCAAGTCCACCAAGGCACTCAAATCCCCCATGTCCATTGCTATTAATAATGCAGGCTGGTCAGGTGGTGCGCACTTGATTAATGCGTTTATATTGGTCACCTGCATTAGTGCTATCAACAGTTCTATTTACATTGGTTCTCGAGCCATTGTCAACCTTGCTCATGAAGGAGCAGCACCTAAAGTTTTGAAAAGAGTCAACAGGCAGGGTGTTCCATACTTGGCTGTTATTCTTATGAATGCATTTGGTTTCATTTCTATGATGAACGTCAGCACGGGTGCTGCCAAAGCCTACGGATATATTGTCAATCTTTCTGGGGTGGCGGTATTTATTGTTTGGGGAAACGTTTGTTTTTACCACATCAGATTTAGACAGGCCTGGAAGCTCCAAGGCCGGTCGGTCGATGATATAGCCTACAAAGGTTTATGGTACCCTTATTTGCCAATTTTAGGTATAGTGTTGAATATTTTCTTGGCCCTTATTCAAGGCTGGTCGTATTTCAAACCATTTTCTGCAGGTGACTGGGTGGATGCATATGTGTTACTTCCATTTTTCTTCGTGCTCTTTTTCTTTTTCAAGATTGTGAATAAGACCAAATGGGTCAAATTACTGGAGGTCAACTTAGACGAGGGTAGGAGAAAGGATGTGGACTCCAACCCCAAGAAGGATGTATTTAATACTTTTGTTTAGACGATTTAAATAAATGATGGACTTTCGTGAACAGTTGGGAAGATTACTATTTTCGTAAACTGAGACGCAGGTGTTGGTCTATTCGCTCGGCTCGAAGAACTCTGCTACAAAATAATGAGACAAAACTGTGGACCGCATTGGTGCCAAACCCCTTTGAAGGCTCGCATAAACGTGCTGCAGTTATTATCAGTGAATCTTGAACCTCGGCTATACCTTACGCCTCGATTGGTTTGGGCATTAGTGCTTGCTTAAATCCTTATAGCTATTCACTGATGTTAATGAGTTGCTTTGCGCACACTGAAAAGTTTAGTTTGGCGAAACTACGTACTAAAAGATTGGTTTAGACTGCAAAAAACAATTTCAAAAAAAAAAAAAAATAGAAACCCTATACTTGAAGATAAGTCAAGGTATATTTTGTGCCTTGGGGACCCGGGGCATTATTTCTTTTATTCGTTTAGGTGGCATGATTTCCACGGGGAGCCGGAAATGCGGATTTGGGCCCTGCAGTAATATACAAAGATACCTTTGCATGGAAATTTGAAGCACAGATCCCCATGCATGATTCCTAATGCACTATCCCTAAATACTAAGTACCTTAATGCACGGTCCAAATTTAAGGGTACGATGAGCTACAGTGTTGTGAGTTTATCTGGCTCAGTTCGACAGCTAGTAAATGGTTAGGTAACCTATACGGAAACCTGATACTTTTGCTAAGTAGGGGCTTGCAACATCTAGCCCTTTGCAATAGTATTGCTGCTACTAGTTGGTAAATGATCTAATTAATCACGATAGAATATACACTCGTCAAGAGCTGAAAGGCAAAGCATCCATAAATTTGCGTATGCTTTGAAAGTCAGAGAATGCAAGTGATAAGGGTGTATTTGTCATTACAGTAAAGGATAAGAAAAACAACAAAACGGAATTAATTGTTCTCAGAACTCCGTAGGTAACCTGCAAATATCGGACTAAATTGCAATTGCCAAAAACACCTCTGGTAAGGCTCACGTGGAATTGTATGTTTGGGTGCGTGCTAAGCAGGAATCGTCGATGATAACAAAAGTTCTTCTGTGGAGAATTGGGCAAATTCTGAATTCGTATTGGGCAAAAAATAAAGTATAAAATAACTAATTTGCCACAAGATTATATGGGTAACATCAAGATATAAGTATTGCATATTGCGAAAACTTTAAACCAAATTTTGGTCTACACACTTTTCTCTGGTGGGCCGCGATGCAACATGAGATTGGAGAGACCCTCAATCAAGTTTCAAAATATGTACGAGATGCAAGATCTAAACTATTTTTCTTTGTTTGGGGATTGTTTGGGAATCTTGCGTCAGATTAGCTGCATATGCAGTCCATGTTTATTGATACCATGTATAATTATGCATGATTTGCCGTATACTGTGCCTTGGATTCTTGAATAGGCCAAGAAGAGACCATTGCGCTGGATACAACCAAAGTGCCTTGGCTAGGTATTGTGGCTAAACCAGAAAAATATGGATTGCGCTGAGAAAGTTATCTTGATGGTCCTCGGTCAAAATTGAAGTACTTCAATTGCTCTATTGTTTTCGAAGATTTTATGAAATAATAAAAATTGTTATCCCTTAGTAAACAAACATGTCGTGCCCAGTAAAAATACCCGGGTGGGGTACTTCAAAACAACTATATCGTGCCCCACTATACGTTTTCATTTCTTGCTTATTTTGAAAGAGTGATAAGCACGTTTTGTGACGAGTTTTTCGCCCACAACATATGTGTACTTACTATGTATATGCAAACCCGCAAAGTAGCCATAATATGGATTAGGTGCGTTTACTCTATGCCCAGCTGTCTAGATTATACTCATCCACCTTAAAACCTTATTTGCTAATATAACATAAAACGCAAAAGAGGACAAATAACACTTCACTAGTGAAGTGTTATTTATTTTTTTGCTGCAGTGCAGTATTATTTTGTTATCACGAATTATCAAGAAAAAAGAACGTTCGGAGCTTTAAAGATTTCCCCAGGCGAAATTATCTAAGGCATATGCAGCTACTAATGCATGATGTTTCATTATGGTTTAATTGAACTGATACAAATCGATCGTAATTCTGGAGTTCCTTTCAATTGAGTTAGACCTATATATATCGCCAATTTTCTCCATTTCTTTCGAATTTAGCAGCCAAAGAATTTGCTATTTATTGAACTTTCACAAACATTTCAAAATGTTCCACATAACACCACCTTCAACCGACCCAGCATCTTCCAACGCTACATTAGGAGGTCTTGAATTTGATGGGTTTGCAGCATACAATGGTGGGTATTGTTTGGACGGAGAGGCATACGGCAGTTTGTTAGAAACTGACCACGGAGTTCCATACGAACAACAACTACAAGCATTACAGGGATCAGCAAATAGAATTGGTAGTGAATCAAGCCCAACTTTTGATAGCCAGCTTTTCTCAAACCAACACCAAGCATCTGGTATTGGAGCCAATACTTCCTTTAGAGACAACATTAACCTCCAACTTAAATTAGGAGGATCATTTCGGCAAAACTCTCCTATCAACCAATACTATGGTCAGCTGCCTGCACCATTGGTCAACTCTCACAACACCCAAGTCGATTTTCGAGCTAAACGCGTGGTAATATCACCAGTTGTAATTGCCAAGACTCCTGCCGGCAAATCAGATGAAGGTATGGAGATTACGAAAACGAATATACACGCATACGTGGACTCTTCGATGTTCCTTTCCACCCCACCGTTATCTCCCACATGTTATCTCAATTTCGATAGCATGTACGAAAGTGTGGGATCCAGTTCCGATAACTTGTTTGGGCTAGAAAACGAGGCATTGGTGGAAAACTTACATGATGGGTTCTTCAATTACAAAGAAATAGATTTCGCAGCTACCAACATTGCTCCAATGATGCAGGACACTTGGAACCATCAGGAAGATGCTTTACATAAGCATAGCCTTCAGTCAGAGCTGGCAAAAGTGGCTGAGCTCCAACGCCAATTACAGGCAAAACGCAAGGCAAATCTTGAAGAGGAAAGAGCCCGGAAACCTGTACATGCCAGAACACAAACGACCATTGGTATCACCAAAAAACCAAAGAAGCGCAAGGCTTCTTCGAAAACAGAAATCTGTCACCTCGATACATCTTTGGACGTCAAAACGGCCATAGAGTTGGCAGCCAAAGCTTTCAGCAATTCGTTTGGGAAGTGTGTGAGAAATGGAAACAACAATGCTCCGTTGTCGCCAGCTTCAGTATCGTCTTCAATGTCCACCCCAAAAGTACACGACAACGAACACAGGGTCGTTAAAATGACTGACCGTCTACTTGAAAGATTTGATTTGACTCAGCTTCAAGAAATGGTGGTTTCCGAAAAGGAATTCAAGTGCATAAATCATTGTGACATTATATTCAACAATTATTTTGAGCTTGCGCAGCACTATGACGAGTTTAAACTCTTCCGCCATCAGCCAAGATCTTACGTTTGTCCGGTGCAGCATTGTCCTATGAACATTATAGGATACAACAAAAAGCTTTTGTTGAAACAGCACGTAGTGAGCCAACATTTTTCCAAAGGGCATGTTCTACCCGAATTTGAGAGGTATTCCGAGCAATTGCACAACACTATATTCACTTGTGAACATCAGGATTGTCGGAAAGGGTTCTATCGCAGAGACAGTTTGACGCGGCACTACAAACTAGTACATGCCAATGCACAAAGTTACTTTAATTTGAAGAAAGGCAAAGACCCCGACGAGCCTGACTTTCAAGGTACTCCGAAAAAGAGACGCACCAGGTAGGCAAACGGAAAACTGACTTCCGATGTCTGACCCAAAAGTTTTTTGTACTTGATAAACACAATAAATGACGAAATTAAGTAGTGGGCAATTTAAAGTCTATTGGGAAGCAAGTCACGTATATCCGCTCTTTTCCGTACAGCAATGCAGAATCTGTGCCGATATAATCAAAGATCTAGCACTTTTGACCCTCTCTTAGATTATTGCGCGAACCTTATACGAGTAGTGACACGAACATTCAAAACCAAAACGCAGCCCATAAACGCATATTTAAATTATTTTGTATTTATTTTCAAATAATAATATTTTTTAGGCACAGAGAATATTTTAGTGTGGCTTTGTTTGGAGAAGAATACAAGTAAAAAAATATCAGTGCGGTCTAACTAACTCGATAATTGTTGTTGTTATCAGTATATCAAAAATCTACTGAGCACGGTATTCGGAACGCGCCGTAGTCCGAGCCGAGGTAACCGTGACTTGCTCTTGGTTGAACAGTGGAATCTGAATATAGTAGAGACAGAAGTGCTTCGTTGGAGCCATTCCGATCTTTGAAAACTGCCTAGTCAAAGAACGATACATCCAATATGATTTTCCAGTTATCATTAAGTGTGCCTACCCGGGGTTTGACTTACATGCGTGGCCTCGAAAATCTCGTCAGCTCGGGACATTCCGGTGATCTGTCACGCGCGCACGTGACAGATCACAAGCAGAAGCTGCAGCAGTGTCAATTTGGTGTGGCTGCAACTAATTTGTCAAGAGCGATTGCGATTGCAACTAAGCCAGGGATGGTTCTTCACGTGCTAAAGCTAGGCTCCACAGTATGGCAATGTAAGTAACTAGGGTAATTGTAGACAGACCATCTTCTTCGTAGCACTGTATAGATAATGGCTTCGAAACAACCACAACCTTGGGTTTCTCCAGCTGAAACAACCGAAAATCTAGACTGGGCCGAGCTCACGCTCATTGATTTCAGTATTTGGGACGAGCCAGGCGGAAAACAGAAACTTGCCGACACGCTCAAGTATGCTAGTAGTCAGGATGGGTTCTGGGCAGTCGTGAACTCGGGAATATCGCAGGACGAAATAAACGAAGTATTTGCCTACGGCAAGCATTTCTTTGATGATTATACGCTTGAGCAGAAAAAAGCGGTCCTGGTCGATTTCAAGTCGGGAAACTATTTCGGGTACAAGGAGATCGCCAACTTGGCGTTATTTGGCACCGATGTAAGAGATAATTTGGAAACATTCAACATCGCCAAGTTTACTAAAGATGGACGTTTTGACAAGTACCATCAAAATGACTTCATTCAGGCCCACAAACGTAGATTAGAAGAGTTGTCGCGCAAATCGTTTGATGTTGCAATCAAGCTATTCAAACTTTTTGCCATCATTCTAGAGTTGGACGAAGACTACTTTGTTAATAAGCATCTCTACGATGATCCAAGTGACGATTCGTTACGTTACATCAAGTACACTCCCAGGTCAAAAGAGGACGATGCCAAGGTAGAAAATATCTGGACGCGCGCCCATACCGATTTTGGATCCTTGACGCTTTTGTTCAACCAGGTAGTGGCTGGGTTGCAGATCAAAATTGGCGACGGCAGGTGGAAGTACGTCAAGCCAGTGCCGGGTGGAATTATCTGTAATATCGGAGACACCCTCAACTTTTGGTCGGGCGGATACTTCAGGACCACCATCCACAGGGTCATTAGACCGCCGGAGGACCAAATCAATTCTCCTCGTATAGGTGCGTTCTATTTTGTGCGCCCGGGCGACAATGCCCAGATCGAAATCGCCCCATCGCCTCTCTTGAAAAGACTAGGACTTTACCGAGAAATCGAGCCTGTAGGAGGAACCGAGTATGTAAGAAAACGAGTCCAGGACTACCATCATCGTACAAGCTACTTGAAAAATAGCCAGCGTGAGTTTAAGGTGGGACAGTTTAAGATAGTTGATGGATTTGACTAAAATGAGAATATATGAACGTTTGCACCCATAAGAGACTGACAAGTATCATTCAAATTACCCCCAGAATGAAGTACTTGGTGTGGCGTAGTCTATGTAGTGTATATACTTGCTAGTGTATCCAGCGCACTCATCGAGCTAGCTAGGTCTAGTGTTCGTTTCCCCGTTTAAGCACAGCTGTATGTACTCTCCGGCTCTCGCTCTCGCGAGCTACTGGCCCGGTAGGCGACGCGTCGCGGTAGCAGCGAGTGTATAAAAGTAATATACCGCCCACAACACCCAACATCTTAGCATCATAGTGTTCCTTCTATGCACATAGTTGTACCTGATTATATCGTACACTATACTTCTTCCACTCGCCCTTCCCCTCCTCTCCTTTCCATTTCTTCCCTCTCACTGTTCCACCTCTTTCGCTATTCGCAACTTTCTCTTCTCGCGCGAAATATCAAAATCAAACCGAAACGATTTCACCATCCATCAAACACCACCACGTAGCACCCAACTGCCTCAAGAATCGTCATCATGACAAGTTCCCCCGAAAGGGTAAGTGCGCTTGACCTATTGTACCTTCATTTTCATGATAATTTAAGCTCATACTAACTCTTTAGACACCCGCTTTGACCAACTTTGAGTACTCGCTACAGGACAACCGAAGCAAATACTTCACCAAAACAGAAAAACAACAAGTGGATGTGGAAAAAACCAGCAAGAGATTTAAGTACTTGCTTGGCTTGACCAGTTTATTCAAACATTTCATCGAAGCCAAAGCTAGCAAGGATCCGTTGTTCCGTAAGATTCTCGACGACATCGAGACCAGCAGCGACACCACCAAGGGAAACAACCGTAGAAGAAAAACAGAAAAGGAAGAGGATGCAGAGCTTCTTCAGGACGAAGTAGAGACGTCTTCCATCACCGAATTCACAGAAAGTCCCGGCTATATCCAGGGAGAATTGCGTCCATACCAGATCCAAGGTTTGAACTGGTTGGTGTCGTTGTATGAAAACAACCTTAGTGGAATATTAGCCGACGAGATGGGGCTTGGTAAGACGTTGCAGACAATTTCTTTTCTTGGATTCTTACGTTTTGTCAAGAACATCAACGGGCCCCATATTGTGATAACCCCGAAATCGACATTGGACAATTGGGCTCGAGAATTCAACCGCTGGATCCCAGAGATGAACGTGTTGGTAGTCCAAGGTGACAAGGACGAAAGGCTGAAGTTGCTTCAAGATAGAATCATGACATGTGATTTTGACGTGGTCATTGTGTCGTACGAAATAGTCATCAAAGAAAAGGCCACCTTCAGGAAGTTCGACTGGCAGTACCTTATTATCGACGAGGCACACCGTATCAAGAATGAAGAATCGCTTTTATCCCAGATTATCCGTGTTTTTCACTCCAGAAACAGACTTTTGATCACTGGTACGCCGCTCCAGAACAACTTGAAGGAGTTGTGGGCTCTTTTGAACTTTATATTGCCGGATGTTTTTGCTGATTCCGAGACTTTCGACGACTGGTTTCAGGGAGATGAAAAACAGCTTGAAAGCACCGACGGACAAGGAGAGGTTTCAAGTGAAGCTGAATCGAAAGAAGACGTGGTTTCACAGCTTCACAAGGTCCTTAAACCGTTTCTTCTTCGTAGAATCAAATCTGACGTAGAAAAGTCGCTTCTTCCCAAACAGGAAATGAACGTCTATGTCAAAATGTCCGATATGCAACGCAAATGGTACCAGAAAATCCTTGAAAAAGATATCGATGCCGTCAACGGAGCCAACGGAAAGAGAGAGAGCAAGACCAGATTGCTCAATATTGTGATGCAGCTCAGAAAATGCTGTAACCACCCGTATTTATTCGAAGGAGCCGAGCCTGGTCCTCCCTATACCACCGACGAACACTTGGTATACAACTCACAAAAGATGATAATTCTTGACAAAATATTGAAGAAGTTTCATCGTGAAGGTTCTAGGGTCCTAATCTTCTCTCAGATGAGTAGAATGTTGGATATCTTGGAAGACTACTGTTTCTTTAGAGACTACCAATACTGTAGAATTGATGGCCAAACTGAGCACGCCGACAGAATTAACTCTATTGACGAGTACAACCGTCCAGGAAGTGAAAAGTTTGTATTTTTATTGACCACCAGAGCCGGTGGGTTGGGTATTAATTTGACCAGTGCTGATATCGTAGTATTGTTTGATTCCGACTGGAACCCCCAGGCCGATTTACAAGCCATGGATAGAGCCCATAGAATCGGCCAGACCAAACAGGTCAAGGTATTTAGACTTGTTACCGAGAATGCTATTGAAGAGAAGGTTTTGGAAAGAGCAGCTCAGAAATTAAGACTTGACCAGTTGGTTATTCAGCAAGGCAGAAACGCCGGTGCTTTGGAGAAACAAGCCAATAAAGCCGCTTCCAAGGGAGATTTGCTTGATATGATTCAATATGGAGCCAGTGACGTTTTCAAGAAAGACGGCGCTGTAACCCAGGACGATGTGGATATTGAAGAATTGCTCAAAACTTCAGAAAACAAGACCAAAGAACTCAATGAAAAGTACGCTGCCTTGAACTTGAATGCTCTCCAAAACTTCAGTAACAACGATGAGTCGGTTTATGAGTGGAACGGGGAGAATTTCAAGAAAAAGGAAGGCTCGGCTATTACCAATATCGGCCATGCTTGGATCAATCCTGGTAAGAGAGAAAGAAAGGAAAATTATTCCATTGACATGTACTATAAAGATGTATTGAATACCGGTGGAAGAACCAGCGCCAACGGAAATGGCCATTCAGGAGCCAAATCAGGACCCAGACCTCCTAAGCAGCTTAATATCTACGACCACCAGTTCTTTCCCTCGAAGCTTTTTGAATTGCATGAGCTCGAAAAGAACTTTTATCGTAAACAGACCCAATACAAGGTTCCGTTGAAGAGCGGAAAACCTGAGACATTGGCGCAGAGAGAGCTCGACCAGAAGCTCGAGCAGCAAGAAATCGATAATTCGCGCGCCTTGACCGACGAAGAAAAGGCTGAAAAGGAAGAGTTATTGGGCCAAGGATACAGTAACTGGACCAGAAGAGATTTCATGCATTTTATACTGGTTTGTGCCAAGTACGGGCGTAATTCCATCAAGGCTATAGCCAATGAGTTTGAAGACAAAACGTTGGAAGAAGTCAGAGATTACGCAAAGAGTTTCTGGAAAAACTACCGTGAAATCGACGGGTACGAGAAGTTTATCAGCCAGATCGAAGCCGGAGAAGAAAAGATAACTAAGTTAAAGTTGCAGAAGGAAGCCTTGCGTAGGAAGCTCAGCCAATACAAGTATCCACTCCAGGAGCTTGTCCTCAAGTATCCTCCAGCTTCCACCAACAGGAGAATGTTCAGCGACGAAGAAGATAGATTTTTGTTAGTGCAAATGTACCGCTTTGGGCTCGACAGGCCCGATCTTTACGAGAGAATACGCGGAGCCATCAGAGAAAGTCCGTTGTTCCAGTTTGATTTCTTTTTCCAGAGCAGAAACACCAGTGAAATATCAAGAAGGTGTTCCACGTTGTTGGCGTGTGTAACCAAAGAGATCAATCCTGAGGTTGGAGTCAAGGAAAACGGAAAGAGAAAGGAAGAGACTCCTAAAGCCACTCCTAATAAAAAGAGGAAGCAGTAATGTAAATTAGACAATATAGGCTAAGTAGCTACAAATTGTATTATCAGAAATAAGAAAATAAATGCACAATAATAACTTGATTTTGCACCCAAAGGTGATTTTGAGAGACCAATTATAGTCGAACTAAATATGAATTATGACTAGATAACTACCGGATTAAGCAGGCTCCTGATATTGTAACTGAAAAGTAAAGAATTAAATGGCGGCTTTGAGTTCATTACGATATTCAAAGTTTCCGTATTTTCAGCAAATGGTATTCACATTTAAAACGATGCTACATAGAAACAAAAGATTCCCAAATGGTGGTAGTGTTGAGAGGATTTTAGTAGAACTCTAATAGGCTTTTGGTACGGATTCTTATCTTTGATAGGATGTGTAAGGATTCTATAAACCTTCTGGCAAGACTCTATATTGTTGACTCTTCCAACAATGTCACTAACTGGTCTTCAAATTGATACGGAGTTACGGCTGACGTATGTCGCACTACAGCGTTACCGCGACGATCCACCAAAAACTTTTCAAAGTTCCACCATACACCCTTAAATCCCAATTGCCCCCTGGCCAGATCCTTCAACCATGTATACAACTCATTCTCATCATCTCCATTGACCTCCACCTTTTCCATTATAGGGAACGTGACTTTAAAGTGCTTGCGCACTTTTGCCTCTATTTGCGCGCTCGTGCCCGGCTCTTGCCACGCAAACTGATTACACGGGAAAGCCAATACAACTAGTCCACGCTCTTTATACTTTTGATAGAGAGCTTCTAACTCATGATACTGGGGTGAATACCCACATAGACTGGCAACATTGACGATGACAACGACTTTTTCCTGAAATTGCGAAAAGGGAACCACTTGTCCTTGTGCGTTCTTGAGACTAAAGTTGTAAAACTGACTGACGGTGTTCTCTGCCCTGGTTACCATTGAACTGGTGTGTTGATGTCTGGTACCACCCGAAGTCTATGTATGTAGATGTCTTAGCACCCGCACGCTTTCCACCGCACACGACACCTGCGGTTTTGTGTCACGGCAGCCTAACCCCGAAACACAAAAAAAAAAACAACCCACTTTTTGCCTTTGCCTGACAACCAGTACAAGCAAGAGAAAAGACTGTGATACACCGGCTATAACCAACTAGGTTTGTTAGAGTATAGTTTGTGATAGTGTACCATGTCGTTTCAGGTCAATTGGAATACGCTCGAGACGGAAAACTTCTCGTCATGGACCAAAGATCTCCTTACCAGCGCATTAAACCTGGGCAAAACACCCAATATCTTGGCTTCAGGCATTCTGATCAAAGACCTCAAATTTGGTAAGGATGCTCCCAACTTTGAAATCCTCGAAATCGGAGAGTTGGGAAAGGATAGGTTCAGGGGCATTTTCAAAATCAACTATGAAGGCGATTTCCACTTGACGCTCCATACAAAAGTCCAGGCAAACCCGCTCAATATTTATCATTCCAACAGTTTGGATCGTGAAGTGGGCAATTCAGAGTTCATTACCCCTAATTTCTTGCTTTCCAGCGAGCAGTTTGCACTCCCTATGGATCTTAAGCTTAGCGATATAAAGATCAGTGGGATCGGTATCATCGTGTTTAGTAAAACAAAAGGACTTACCCTAGTGTTTAGAAACGATCCGCTAGACTCTATTAAGGTTTCGTCCACTTTTGATACCGTGCAAGTATTGGCCAATTTTCTCCAGAAGCAAATCGAAACTCAAATCAGAGACTTGTTCAGGGAAACATTGCCTACATTGTTGCACCAGATGTCTCTCAAGTACTTGTCACTCGACAACAACATGAATGATCTTCATTCCAAGCTTTCGATCAACTTGGCTGGAGACATGCTTGGTACCACTCCCGTCACTCCAAGCGACGTCCCTTTTGTATATTCAGCAAAGAACTTGCAGAAAAACCTTGATTTGTTTAAATCTCGCGAAACTTTGAGCCTCAACGTGCCCAAGTTGAAGAATATCATTCAAAGATCCCATTTGGATAAGCTCAACAAACATGTTCCCAACTTGTCCAACTCGCTCTATTCCATACTCCAGGACCAGGGAATCGGAGCAGCTCCTCTTTCTAACTCCAACGGAATCCCTATTGATCTATTAATCAACCAAAATTTTGGCAAGACAGACCAGGTTTTGACCCAAATCTCGGCTATTCAGGCCAATACCTACTACAAATCCAACACCAACAACAGCGACAGTAACAACAAGAAGGTGGTGGTGAAGCCAAAAAGAAGAAGAATAAAGTTGAACAAATCAGCCGCAAAATCGTCTCAGACTCCTGCAGCACCTCCTGTTTCCGAGGAGCAAGACCCTGTATCTTCTACTTCAGAAACTAGTACTCTTGTAGAAGAACCTTTACACCAAGCGGAACCACCTGCTGTAGCCCACCCTAAACCTATTAGGATCTCAAGAGATCTTTTCAACGAATTAATGAAACCACATCTTGATTTCAAGCCTTCGCCCCAGTCGTCCAGAATAGATTTCCAACACGATTTCAAGAGCGACAAATTCGAGACTCCTTCTTTGTTATCTGGAGTTGGATTGGGCAGCACCTACTTCAATTTCCCCAACAACCAGCCCATTTCAACGTCTCCCATAAGAAAAGAACTTGTAGAGAGAGACCTCAAGAGTAAGAAATCAATGAACTACCTTGATATAGCCAAAATCAACTCCAAAATTCAAGGACTAACTTTAGATAAAATGGATAAGTATGGCGAAAAAGAAACCCCAGCTCAGGTTTTCGACTGCCCTCCTCCATACCACTACTAAACTTCAATTCAATACCCGTTTTTTACGTCATAACGATCCATTTAGTTCTTGTATATACAGTCTGGAAACTCCTATTTATATTATTTATTGCAATGTGTTTATGTGAAATAGAAACTGTAGAGTGATAAGCAAGCGGTTCCAAACCACCAAGTTGGAATTGGAATAGCTGGAAAAGATATGGATATGTCAAGAAGCATTTGAACAGGAGTGGGTATAACTTATTTCCAACTTTGATTTTCCTTTACTTAATATTCTTGTAATTTAATCTCTAATTGTTGTCAATATGTTCACAATTAGTGATTTCTAAATTAAAACAAGTCTTTGTAATTCTGAAAAGAAACTAGCATAAACTGAAAAGTCTTTACTCTAAGAGGATCCCAAAATCGCTGGATTTAGTGTTTTTGCACCCAAAGCAACAGCTCATGTTTGCAAAGAGGGCTCACCAATCACATATGATCATACAGATGGCCATTCACGTATGTTTTAGTATGTGTGTACCTAGCGTAGATACTCGTAGTATTTATTTCTATCTGCTATGTCTCGTAATCTACGCTCTCGGCCGTTCCATACCAGCAGATTCGCTTGAGGACATCTTCATATTATACTGACGGTATGTACATTATTTGAAAAAAATTATATTCTAAAGGAACTCAAGTGCAACGTGTTGCTCGAAGTATCTTAAGCCTTTAACAGGATGCTCCTTGACAAGCGCATCGATTTCTGCTACTTCAGAATCAGACAACTCGACCACGCTTCCCAAATTCTTTTGAATTCTTTCCTTGGTTGAACCACTTGGAATAGGAATAATTTGACTGACCTTTTCGATTCCATGATAGTCTTTTGCACGAGAAATCTTGAGAATCCACGATAATGCCAACGACTCAAGAGTGGTTTGCTTCTTGTTGTGAGCATAGTCGTACAACTTCTTGAGCAAAACCAAGTTGTGTTGGAAGTTGTCAGGTTGGAACTTGCCCAATCTCCTTCTTAGATCGCCTGGATGCATCGATTCCAAAAAGGTGTCGGCGTTTTCAACCGTATAATCAGTCAAAAGGCCTCTGCAAATAGGAGAATACGCAATAACTGGAATATCGTGCTTCGACAACTCAGCAAGAATACCATTTTCAAGAATCTCTTGACTGAAGAGTGACAATTCCAATTCGACACACGAAACGGCGTATACAGAAATAGCCTTTTTGATGGAACCAATTCCAACTTCCGAGAGCGAAAGTCCATCGATAACTCCAGCCTTGATAAACTCAGCAATGTACCCAATGGTGTTTTCGTAAGGAACTTTAGGGTCTACTCTTGCCGCTTCAAAGAGAAGTTTCGGTCTCTGAGACTTTTCCTTAGGAAAGAAAGAGACAATATTTTTGATTGACTTCTCAATTGATTCTTTGCTACCATCAGGACTGCCAATCTTGGTGTTGAATGCACCTTTGATGGAAATGACCAATTGAGATGCTCTATCTGGGCCAATCGAGTCCACAAACTTCTTCAAGAGCTTCAAGTTGGCATTATCAGGACCGTAAAGCTCACCACCATTGAGAAGCTTTGTTCCAAACTCAGGATGAGAGGTGACAAAATCCAACGACTCGACTGCTTTTTCGATTGGGGGAGGGGTCTCGGTCCATGTCAATGACATGGTGCCGTAACCAAATTTGCTATCACTGAGATCGATTTTAGACATTTCAATTTGTTTGGGATTTTGGAAGTATTGAATTCAATGCTAATTTCATAGCAGCTCTACAGCTATATATATAGTGAGAAGCTGGTGGCAAATTTAGTTGAGAACTCGCATTGAAGTGCGGGTAAGAGTAAGTGTCTGAGGGATTTATTCTACCCCACGGCGATAACTCGATAACTAATGCTGTTTAATGCTTTTTGAATTTGAGTATATCTCCGTACTATTTCCGTGCGCTGCAACATCTTTCACCTGACTGGGTGCAAATTCGGCTGGTGAAGACCTGCATAGTAGCACGTACTCTTGTACTGGGCTCTACTATCGGCACGGAATGTTTCTGCTTGGCATTTGGTTCAGTGGTGTGCTCAATTGGATCGGATATGAATTAGAGTTATCCGTGCCGGTGCAGATAAGATCTGACTTTCTAGCAAATCCTAAATGGTAGAAATTGTTGATTTCGGTTTTTGTTCCTTGCTTGTAGGTTGTGTTCAATGACTTCCGGTGCGTGGGTAGCTGAGATTATTGCAAAAATTATCGGCTGGCATGGGCGAATGAAAAAGATCTAGACTACAAAACGTTTAATTAAATCTATATTGTCTAAACTTAGTGGCAGGCTCAGGTATGTAAACTTTTCTGTTTCTGCCAGTCATTTGCGCGTAAAGTTTTGGTCTTCAACAGTTACTGCACGAGCCCAGTTTACCTCTGTTGATCTTGTTACTACATAAGTCTGGTACCAATCACTTTCAAGTCTTATCCTGCAAATGAATAATATCAGCGCTACAGAGATGCGTGGTGCTTCTCTCCGTATCACTACTACTATTTATCTCTTACATTCTTTCTCTCTTTTCTACACTACACCACCGCCGCCGCCTTGTTTACCCTCCATTCCTAAAATAGTGCACAAAAAATTGAAATTCAAAACAGGAGGGGTCGTGCGCGCGCCCCGCCGATGTGGTTTAACTAAAGCGGAAATGATCCAAATCGGCGTCTATTCTCATCATAAGCCCATCACAGTCGTCGTCTTTCGCTCAACCAGCAACTGGTATACATCCTAGCATACAAGCCAGTCTTCAAACCAAGGATCTTACAGCAAAACCTTGCTTCTTCACATAGATCAAACCACAAGTCTACTTCACACTAAACCAACCAGAGATCATCCAAATGGGATTCGGGAGCTTTGATCTGATTTGCAACAAAACCGCATTTCCTTTATGCTCGGTCGTTGGGGCCGTAAATCAAGACTCCTTCTTCAACAGAGGCATACTTCCTGAATGCTATGCCAGATCGGTGGAGTTGGCTAACACCATGATATTCCAGATCGGTAATGCTTTCGTGCACATTGGAGGCATAGCCGTGATGTTGATCACGATTTTCAATGTCCGGGCAAAGTATACTGCTATTGGCAGAACAGAAATGTTGGTTTTCTTGTACTTGACACTCGGACTTATATTCAGTTCGTTAATTGTAGATTGCGGCGTTTGTCCGCCATCCAGCACCGTGTACGCGTACTTTGTGAGTGTGCAGTTGGGGCTTGCCAGCTCGGTGTGTATTTGCTTGTTGTACAACGGAATACTATACTTTCAGTTCTGGGAAGACGGCACCAGAAAGAGTATGTGGACGTTGAGAGCCATTTGCTTCGCCTGGTTTATCATCAACTTCATAGTTTCGCTTGCTACATTCAAACACTGGAGCTCGGGCCTTGACTTCCGCAAAACGGGCGCCATGTTTGCGATAACGTACGTTGTCAATGCTGTATTCTTGTTCGTATACGTGGTATCGCAAGTGGTGTTGGTATTCTTTGCATTGAAAAACTACTGGGCGTTGGGAGCTATTTTCTTGGGGCTCTTTTTCTTTGTGGCTGGACAAATATTAACCTACGTATTTTCCCAAAAGATCTGTATGGCCGTCAAGCATTATATCGATGGTATGTTCTTTGGAAGTGTTTGTAACATTTTCACGTTTATGATGATCTACAAGTTCTGGGACATGATCACCACTGACGATTTGGAGTTCTCGGTTTCAAGTGTCGAGCAAGGTGTTAATGCCTTTAGTCTTGAGGATGAAAAGAGGGGAAGTACATTGTTCAGCTAAAAAATAATAGTATAACACAGTAGAATCAAATAGAGTAACTACCCAAGTGTTTGGTAGAGTCATTTGGTGGCATTTGTAGAGCATACAGTACCCACTCAAAGAGTGGGTGGTTACGTAAAGGCCAACTAATTTTTATTAATATAGCATACTCCGCATCGAACATTTCTCTAGTGGGTTTAAGCCTGAGCGCGCCAGACAATTCTCGCTAACCCTTCTGTCAGGAAAAATCATGGCAGAGTTGAGGGAGTGACAGTTCATATTAGGGAGTGATCAAATTAGTCTGTCGAGCTGCTTTGAGACAAATGGAAACACCAGCTCTGGTACCACTTTCGGCAAAGCTGCATTTGTTTATGACCATACTGTGCCCAGATCTGAGTGCCCAGGTCAGCTTCTCTCGATGCATCAGGGTAGCCGCGCTAAGCCATCAAATTTGCAGAGCCCGCGAGTGACCGCCTAGCGGAGCGTCAACTCGCGCGCCGTTCTAGCGACGCGACCTAGCATCACATCGACTCAGACGAGACTGTGATACCTACCAACTAACTCTTGAATACTACCTGTTGGCTACCTATAGTCTGCATACGATCCAATGTACTCCTATATATCTACTATGCTTGTAAAACTGTTTGCTTTTTACTATCTATTCTACCTCTACTTCTTTCTCCTCTGGTGTATTTGTTACTCTCGCTCTACGCGATTACATAACCATGTGCCGAAAAGAACTTGTGTCATTCTACCAACAACTACAGGGATCAATTAGCCATCCCAGGTACCAACATATAATACCATAATACCCAGCAAACACAGTCCAATTGGCCAAATAACCTATTACAACAACTTTTATAACTTTTCCATTATTTAATTTCTTCATATCATGTCGGAGTCGTTGGAAACTTCAAAGCTACTTGACCAGGACATAATAAAGACTATCCTCAATAGTGATGCTTCCCTCGACATACTTCTCAACAGACTCAAACAGAGTTTGAACACAGGAGAGGAATTCGCCAAGTATATCAAGAAAAAGGCCCAGATTGAAGACGAACACTACAATCAGCTAAAGAAGTTTGGGTCGCAGGCCCGGGCATCCATAAAAGGTGGCACCACGAAAGGACTCAAGAACGATTCGTTCAGTACCAAGCTCGACCAGATCATTGAGTTTGACGAAAAGGTGTTTTCGGCCGGATCTTCGTATGTGAAAGCGTTGAACGTGATGTACGACGAGCTCACCTCGTTGATCGGTACGGTTTCAAGGTCCCGAAAACTCATTAAGGAGGAAGGCAAGAGAAAGGAAAAAGAGTGTATTGACTCGATAATTGCTGCTGAAAAGGCCAAGCACAAGTACTTCCATCTCTGTGAAGACATGGAGAAGCTCAAGCACGCCGACCCCAACAAAAAGTCGTTTTCGCTCAAGAACAAAACCGTTGAGCAACAGGAGGACGATTTGCAGAGAAAAGTCGATCTTGCCGACCAGGACTACAAGCTCAAGGTCAACACATGTAAGAAACTTAAAAGCGAAATCTTGATGATCCACAGGCCCACCAGCTCAAAGAAGCTCAAGAACCTTGTGCTTGAAATGGACATTGCCATGAACGTCCAGCTACAGAAACTTGCTACATGGAACGAGACGTTGATCATGAACTCGGGTGTGCTTATCAGTCCGTTGCAGCAATCGAAACAGTCGATGAAATCTATTGCCAGTTCTATAGATAACGAAAAGGACTTGTACGATTTTCTCATGAAACACGAAAAATCGGCCAAGTCTAATAATACGGCTTTGGTGCCTGTGGATTATAGCGTGCACCCGTCGTTGGCCAAGAACCAGAAGATCGGCAAGCCGTTTTTGAATGCTCCAAAGAAAAACGGAAACTCAGCACCTCAAACCAATGAGACCAGATCCACTTCTGGTGAGACTAGAACTCCTTCTAACGGCGCCAGTACCAACTATACAGCCGCCAGCACATCTTTTTCTGCTTCTAACGCCACTAATCTCGCTCCTAGCTCCAATCTCGCTCCTAGCTCCAGTTACTCAGCCCCTACTTACTCTTCATTGGATCCTTCGTCAAACAACTCCGAGCTAAACGGTCCCAAATCGCTTACTACACTCAGCTCTGCCGTACAGCCTACGTTTGGAGTGTCTATAGAAGACGTCATACAGTTTGCGGGGATCGATAACGTGCCATTGGTAGTCAAAAAGTGTATTGAGGTGATTGAAAATTATGGTCTCAACATCGAAGGCATTTACCGTACTAGCGGTAACAAAACAGCAGTACAACATCTTAAGGACTCCATCGATGCCCAGTTCACAAACTATCTCTTGATAGGCAACAATATCGACCCCAAAAACGTGCTTGATGCTGATATCTACTGCGTGGCGTCGTTGCTCAAGGTCTACTTTGCTTCGTTGCCCGAGCCATTATTGACCAAAGAATATTATCAGTCGTTCATCGAGACCGTCAAGTCGTTGGACGAAACGTTCATTGCCAAAAAACTCCACCATTTGGTCTTCAACTTGCCTGACGGTGCCTACTTTACTTTGAGAGCATTGATCTTCCATCTTAACGTGGTGGCATCGCACCTGAACGCCAACCGCATGACTGCCAAGAACTTGGCTATTATCTGGGGGCCTGCTATTCTTAACGATAATTCTATGAACCCACAAGATTTGAGTTATAAGAGTAAGGTGGTTGAAGAGTTGATGTTGATTGCAAATGAAATTTTTGATACCGACGATTAAACATCCTGAAAACCTCGTACGATGTTTTTGGGATAAAGATACGACTTGTACTTGATACATACCAGCTTTCCTTCTTCTATAATAATAAGCTTTTCTACTTCTACAGTCAATATGAACCACCCTTCATTTTTCTATAGCTGATACATACCCCATTACCATATAATACATTACCTTTATCTAATACATTAAGAAAGGAACCAGCTTTCCATTGTTTTTATCATCGTCTTTCTTTTCTCGCTCTTTATAATTGTCTCCCTTATAGCTATCTCCTTTATAGCTATCACTCTTATAATTGTCCTTTTCATAACTTTTGTGGAAATTGAATCTGGGTGCTTTGGTAATTCGATTCTTCTTTGGAGGCGGCACTTCTTTATTTTCCTGCTTTTCAAGCTCCTGTTTCTTTTCCTCTTCAAGCTGTTTCTCGTACTCTTCGTCAGATATTCCTAGCAATTGTCTGCGAATCTCCTTAATTTCGTTCTTTAATGCCTGGTGGAATTCAGGCGAATCGATGATCTTATCTTGAATGTCTTTGTCGACTATGCTGAGCAACCCGCCTCCTTTTCCCCGCTCATTGATGATTTCTCCTTGTATAAGAGCCCCCATTTTGCCTCGGTTCTTCATGAGAATGCTTGAATCTTGTCGGATTTTACTCTCCACCATTAGCTTGAGCTTGAGAAGCAAGTTGGCGTGGGTCTCGGACTTTTTGAAGTCTTCAAGAAGTACTTTTCTTTGCTTATCAAATGCCCCATTCTTCTTGTAGATCGTAGTGAGTTGTTTCGGATCTGTTATTTCTGTTTTCTCATCACTCATCTTGTCTTTAGTCTTATTAGAATTAGTATCTACGAAGTTAAAAGACTTGGTAATGCGCGCGATGTAGCGTAGAAAGATATCGCTAGCGCGCACCAATTTCGCGACATCCAGTATGAGACACCAAGAAAGCAGAGTCGGTGCTATGAGAAGGTACCACCTCTGGTATTACATTATATGTAAAAGAAACCGTGTTAGCTTTCTACCGATTGTACACGAGTGCTAGGATGTTTCAACTAGAGTGTCTCTCCATCCGCGCATCAATTCTTTAAGTGATTCTGGTTTAGTATTAGGCTCACTATTTGCACAAATGTCTCGGTAGTTTTCGTACTACCTCGCTATTTTTCGCACTTCCTCTAGCCACTAGACTTCGCTAAGTCACAGATATTACTGTTACTCATACAGATGTCTCTGATATCTGCTGCCCTTTCTTTCTGTCTGTCTGACACAGGAATAGCTACATTATTGGCCCTAAAAACACCCTAAACCTTGTATAGGCTTCGTCCTTATCTACTTCATTACTCTTCATCTCTTTCTATCTTTAGTCTCTCCCCATTTTCTGTCATTTTGTTATCCTTTTTTTGCGACTCACTTCACTATTTGATCTCATTAGACAATATCAACCCTATCGATCCAGTCATAGACAAAACTACGCTTGGCATTGACACCTTGCCATACATAGAACTCAGCTACTGATCCTTATTTATTGCATAGACGATTTCGTAGCTTCATACGATTCATATCAACCACTGCTTTTTGCATAGCTCAACTATTAGACTGCGTTCTTTCCAGGTTTTATGGCATTACAATTGGGTGGACCGTCGCCTTCGCCCAGCGAACGCGTCCAGTCTCACTTGAACGATGAAAATACCCGCTTAGAATCCTACACAGACCGATCTCGTGCTGCTTCACTGCTGGAACTGGTTCAAAGTAGGAAGAAACGGCCCAAGCCCGATGACGAGGCTGCATTCTACACTTCGATGATGCAGCATTATGATCAGACTCGCCAGAAGTTGTTTGCATTGCTCGACTCCATACTTCACGACAGACCATTATCTAACAGCTACTACAGCTATACCAGTTTGGTTGAGGCCCATTGCAAGTTACGCTCCGAGGAACGTTCTTTGTTGGCAGATAAAGTGTATGAGACCATCACCAAATACTTCGAAACCAACATACGAGATAACCTACTAAAAGAGGATCCTTCCGAGTCGACTTCCGGCTCTAATGAAGTAACTTCGAATGAATATATTGTCCACTTTTTGGAGGTGTATCTGCGGTTCGAGTCTATGCTACAGCTTCTCACCAAGCTCTTTATCTACCTCGACCGCTCATATCTAATCCAGCGCAACAATAGAAAACAAATCATGGAATACGGTATGGATTTGATCATTGAGTACCTCATAGTCAATTCGCATTCTCAGGACCAGATGCCGGCGTTTCTTCACAAGGAGCTTCTGCACCACCGCAGCCAAAACTCGGAGTACCCTCAGTACCTCGAGCAGTACGCTAAAGTGTTATTGAAACTCAACTATACTGGCCACATAGACTTGGAAGAATCTTTGATATTGCCCATTATTCGGAACTTTTCAGGGCTACAACACCAATGGTTGGAGTCCCCAGAAACATATCTTTCCAATGTAGTAGTACATTCTTCACGGGATAAAGCATTTTTTACAGAGTGTGGGTACCCCAAAAAATTCGTAGAATCGCTCACCATCAAGCTTTTCTGGAAATTGATCTTCGAAGACTTCAATATGATAATAAGGACTATAGCGCCATATCTTTTTGGGCCACAGCACGTATCGAAACTTCAGCTGATAGTGGCGTGGTGTAAGTGTTCTAACCAGCTCTTTGGCCTAGATTCTATGCCTATATTCGTGTACGAATGGGGCCAATTGATCCATAGGGAAGTTGGTAAGATCATTGATGAAAACCAGCATCTGCCCAAAGATCTTGTACTAAAATTGGTCTCTACTTACTTGGAGTACCAGAACATAGTCGCGAATAGCTTAAGCAGTGAAGACCACGCCGACTTTGAGTTTGAGCTCAGGTCCAGCTACACGGCTGTGTTCAACCTGCGTGCCTATAGCGCGCTCATTATCTCAGCACTCGCCAAATATTGTGATGGCTATTTCAAAAAGGGCACCGATTCGTACTCTGACTTCAAAACAAACATGCTCTTGATGTTTAGGTGTGTCAGCAACAAGCCAGACTTCTTGGTGCCCTACAAAAGAGACCTTTCCAAGCGTCTTTTACTTGCCAAAACCAATTTCGATCAGGAAAAAGACTTGGCCGACTCAATAATACTGGTTATAGGCAACTACGATGCTGGCGGCCTCGAAGACATCTTCCAAGACTTTGCTACCTCAAAGCAAACGTACTCCAAGCTTGTTTCTCCTAGTAATATTGAGTTTACGCCGTTGGTGTTACAGAAGAAGCAGTGGCCAGATATACCCAAACTCGAAACCAACCTAGAGCTTCCGCCCCATTTATTGACCATCTTAGATGAGTTCAGTGTCAAGTACCAGAACTTCCAAGACCGATACCAGAACCGTAAGCTAGACTGGTCCAATTATTCATTGCACCAGCTCACCATTAAGACCTATTTTGATAAGGGTCCTAAAGAGCTTAATGTAAATTTGCTTCAGGCTGTAGTACTTCTTCTATTCACCGACAAAGACCGACTTCGACTTACCCAGATACAACAAGATACCCAGATGGAACCCAGACTCTTAGCCAGGATTCTCAATTCTTTATCTTCCAAAAAACATCCTATCTTACTAGTCAAAGATGACGTGTACGAATTCAACAGTGGCTTCACCGACAAGGCTTCACGGATCAAGATCCCACTAGCCAAAGATAACTCTATCAAAGCCGTT
This sequence comes from Suhomyces kilbournensis, assembly GCA_030563685.1. Classification (NCBI taxonomy): domain Eukaryota; kingdom Fungi; phylum Ascomycota; class Pichiomycetes; order Serinales; family Debaryomycetaceae; genus Suhomyces; species Suhomyces kilbournensis. Next base: position 48,663 of record JAJMJN010000014.1, read on the forward strand.
ATAAAGGAAAGTGAAGTTGAAGTACGGAGCAGAAAAAACGAGTTCACCAGTGTGGTGATGAAAATAATGAAGCAGGAAAAAGAGATGAAGGTAACTGATTTGTTGAATAGGGCTATAGAGGTGCTTGAGCGTCGGTATCCCGTAGCAGTGGTGGAATTGAAGGAAAGTATCGAGTCGTTGATCGAACGTGAGTTTCTCGAGAGGCCCGATAAAGATTCATTACGATATGTTCCATAATAATAATACCCATTAGACCCTAGATATAAGCATTCACAGCAGAGATAGAAAATACCTTAGAGAACAGTCTCAAAAAGAGTGTCTGTTTTCTCGATGAGATATATGACAATAGCTAAGTACTATCCACTATAATTGTGTAGGAGTAAAACATCATTAGATTGCAATTGGGCCTATTTGACGTATTTCCTTGTACTTTCTCTACTTCCCCTGTTTTGTAATTTATTCGTTTATTAGTATGATTCGATTCTATTTAAACTGGAACATCTTCTGGGTCTGGGTTGTAGACCCAGTGTTCACCAAAGACTGGAATCTTTTCGTAGAAAGTCTTGCGGAATAATGGGATACCTTCGGTGAAAGTAGCAACACCGGCACCGGCAGCAACTCCCCACAAAGCCAAGTCTGGGAGGTATGCCTTGACTGCGGTAAGGTTAAAGGTGGTAAGTGTTTTGTAGGCTGGGCCTCTGACGTACTAAAAAGTTAGTAATGCACTGCGGTACGTTACGAGACCATCACCTCGTCTCATACCTGAATAGTTCAATCTATCCTACTTACTGCAACCATGTTTTCTGTAGTGGTGAGTTCTTTTATGACAATTGAATTTTTTGTTGCGCTATTGGCCAGGATTGGGCGTGATGTTGGTCACGTGATAAGCTCATACCGAGAGCTACACAGATGCAACTGGCAAGTGTGTTTCCGGACAACTATGATTCTTTGCTACAGGTTGTTACCGATTCGTTTATAAATACACGGGTGGACCCCTAAATGCTTAAAAATTAACTAACATGCGTCATCTTGAGCCAAGATGTACTCGACAGTTTGACCCACGGTCTTCAAGTTGTCAGCTTCATTGTCTGGAATTTGGATGTTGAACTCGTGTTCCACTTCCATGACGACTTCTACCACATCCAAAGAGTCTAAACCTAAGTCTTGGACAAACGAGGAGTTTTCTGTAATTTCTTTGGTGGTATCAACTTTATCGTAACCTTCTAATATTTCCAAGATTCTCTCAGTAGCGACCTCTCTGGTCAAGGCGGGGAATCCGGCGTAGAAACGAACAGGGTTTGGTCTCAAAACACCGATTCTGGAGACCATAGGCTGTCTAGCTGCCATTGGAGCTCTCAAGCTTCTCATTAATACATTTCTCAACATGCTGGCGTGGGTTTGCTGATGGGTATCTGGTAATGGCGAATTGGCCCAATTTGAGTGGTTGGTGAAAGTTTTGAAGATCGGGTGGTGCGCGCACGACCGCAAATCGAGAGACGAATTTTTCAGCTTGAGACGTAGTGCCAAGAGAGGGTTTAGAGTCAACGGTTTAGTATGCTCAGATCGTTGTTTGGAGGTGTCGCTATGAGAGCGGTAATGCCGGTACGTGCCATGCGTCCTGTGGCATTGAAACCCACATTTTTCGCCCAACAACCGGCCGTGGCCAGTCCTATAATAAGCAGTGTGATGAACCAAAAGAGATTCGCTACCTTGAATCAAGTCAAACATGGCAAGCAACTGCACCCAAAGAAACCATTCAGTTCCAAGGCGCCAGATTTGGAAAACTGTCCCTTTAGAAAGGGAGTGGTGTTGAGAGTGATGATTCTTAAGCCCAAGAAGCCCAACTCGGCTTTGCGTAAGTGTTGTCGTGTGAGACTCACCAATGGTAATGTTATATCGGCATTGATACCGGGAGAAGGTCACAATTTACAGGAGCATCATCTTGTGTTGGTGAGAGGAGGAAGAGTGCAAGATATTCCTGGTGTCAAGTACCATTTGGTAAGAGGCGTCTATGACTTGGCCGGTGTAGCCAACAGAGCCACCTCGCGGTCCAAGTATGGGGTCAAAAAGCCCAAGCAATAGTGTAAATAGTCAAGTAATCTACATGAAAAGATTTGTATAAAGTAATAACATTGTATTCTACATAAGAAGGCTTTACATAAGGTCTTTTATGCCACAAATCTCCTGCCACTGGCGGTCTTTCTGTTTTCAATCACCTTGCCGTCGTCATCAACGTTTTCTGGCTTGGCTCTGTTCAAGATCTTCAAGAATTCCTTGACTCTGAATCTCATTCTGCTGTGCATGTATGCTTTGGAACACTTGATGTGGTAGTGGAAGTAGTTTCTGAAGAATTGGATGTGAGAAATACAGTTTTCTCTGCGGTCCCCAGCAACCAAGTGACGGGGGAACAACACGAACGTAATGTAACCCTTGTTTTCATCGTCTTTTCTGCCCTGAACATAATTCTGGATGTCCAATGGAGCGTCTTTGTGTGAGTACAACACCTGGGGTGCAGTCTGGACGGATCTTTTCCTGGCGTCCACAAACTCCTGCAAGAACACCCTGCCGAAAATCTTATCGGTTTCATCTTGGAAAACAGTAGAAAACACAACGGTCACTCTGTCAAATGATGGCTTGATGTAAATAGATTCGTCCGATCCACGGTACTTGATCACCAAAACAGGTTCGTTGAGCAACTCCGCCTGGACTTCTTCGGAGTAGGTGTCGCTGTTGGCGTAATTGGCCGCCAATGTGTCGTATCTTTTGAAGGCCTGGTCAAATGGAGAAGCCATGGCGTTTCTCTTCAAAAGCGACAAGCTTTCGACCAATTTTATCTTGTCTTCCTCCGACAGGCTTCCGATTTGGTTCAAGTCCAACACCAACGAGTAGTTGTAGCTCTGTTCGATTTGTGATCCTTCAAGGATAGTCAAGCCATTGTACAGGCTATAGATGTTGTTCAAGTACTGTACTACGCCGTATTTGACCAAATCGTCCCAGCATTTCAAGTAGATGGATATCAAGATAAAGTCTTTGGAGTCGGGTAAGGTGGAAATGTGGAACGTGGTGAAATCAAAATCGGTGATGATACGATCAATTGATTTGACACCAGCCGGATCTTCAGGAAGGACCCGTTCCTTCAAGGTTTTTTCAATCAAGAGGTTGTTTTGTTCGATATGCAACATGCCGTTAAGGTGCTGTCGTCTGGTGGAGGTGGATAAGATTTTGAGGTGACTTTCGCGCGAACGAAATCTACCCAAAATGAGAATCTGGAAGTAAATTGCTGAGGGTGAGAATATAAGGGCCAGTCATCTGCGAAAGAACAGAATAAGATGAGTATAGGAGGGCGAATACTACAAGAATCAAGTGTTATCAAGACGATCATATACGGTTAGACCTAATTAAGTCTATGATGGCCCTGATAGGGCACTTCTCACCGGGGCTAGAGATTGTGCGCTTATGACAAGCTGAAAGAAAACAGTAGGTAGAAGATGTAGGCAAAAAACAGAGAAGGGCATTTGAGAGTAGCCTAAGGCGTGCGACCTATATTGAGGTGTAGAGCTTGTTTTATACGTTGTACTATCCCAAAATATTAGTGAGCTCAATAAGATGTCACAAATCACTATTTTTGGTCAAAATATTGTAATATTTCGCAAAATGTATTCAAACACATAAATAGATCAACTCAGGTTCGAAACAGTCTTTTGCAATGCCAACTCGTCATCGGCTGCTTCTTTACGCCGTTCATCTCTTTTGGTTAAATAATTTGCAATAACTGTCATCACCAAACCAAAAGAGGCCAAACACGCAGTGTAGGTGAATCCAATATGATACTTGGGCAAAAATTTAGTATTCCACACAATGATCGGAACCCATGCACCGGTGACATATGCCAAGGTATTGGTAACCACAACCACAAAGTTTCTTTTCATATCATTGCCAAACAACAATCTATTGACCCACGAGTAGATGAACGGTTGACCCCAAGAAGTAGGAATTCCAATCAAGAAATAACAGAACCAATGTAAACCAATGGGCAATTTCCAATGTGCCAATAACGCACAGCCGATAGTCAAACATATAAAGTAAAGGGAAACGAAAAAGAAGTTCTTCTTACCCCCCAAGTAATCGTTGATATAAGCAAACAGAACGGTCACCACGACTCCGCACGCGGATATTATCGAAGGATAGTTGTTGTAGACCTCAGACGGTTTTTTGAGGGTGACTTTCATCCATGTTTGGAAAGTTGGCTGCCCAATGGCAGAACACGAGTTGTTAAAAGCCAAGAACAACAAAGGGAAGACCCAAATGTGCCAGGTGTTGAAGAAAGTCTTGATTTTTTTCCAGGTATATGGAGTTCTGGTGTTGAGATCTGCACCAATTCTTCTTCTTCTCTCCAAACCCACCAATTTGTCCTGCTCTGTGAAGTACCAGGCGTCGGTGGTAGAGGGAGTGTTGGGATCTACGCACATAGTGTAGAGACCAATAGGAAAACTGATTGCGGCATCGAGAACAAACATCCACTTGAAAGGAGGCATACTCGAATGACCGAATCTTTTGATGATAGCTTGTTGTATAGGGCCCGAAACAATTCCACTGATGTTGCCAGAAACTGCAAATAAGGCACTTCTTTTGGACAACTCGGCCGTACTATAGTTGGAGCCCAAAAGCCATTCCAAACCAGGAAAATACCCCGATTCAAGTAGCCCGATAAAAAAACGAAGCGCATAGACCCCTTGGATGTTGTCCCTGCCACACGTAGTCATCAAAAGCGTAAAAAAGGCCCAAAGTACCTGCAAGCCACCCAAGTAAAATCTGGCAGAAATACGATGTAAAATAAGATTGGACGGGATCTGACCAATAACATAACCCACGGTGAAAAGCGTATTCATGTAGTTGTACTGGTTACTCTTCATGTCGTAGTATTCATTCATACCATTGATGTAAGCAAGTGTAATATTCGACTGATTGAGGTTCTTGATAAAGTACCCCAAGCACGACGACGTCAACAAGAAGAAGTCTAGTTTTCTCAAGTACTTTTTCTCTAGCGGATGCTTATCGGCACCATCCCAAAGAAACCGTTTGAACTTGAACCATTTGGACGTTTGTCTGTAGTAGATCTCTTCGGGGCTCAAGTTCAAGTCTAAGTCGATGTAGGAAGTTCTTGAGGTCTGTGGTGAAAGCTGCTCTGAAAGCTCCTCTGAAAGCTCCTCTTCAGCAACAACGACCTGTCCTTTTTTAGATGTGCTTAATTGCAGATTGTTCTCATGAATGGAACCATACAGACAGTCAATGAACTCGGGTTCCGTGCCTTTCTTGGCCGGAAATATTTTCAACCAGCTGAAAAACCCCATTTTCTATAACGGCCTACTTTCTACTGGATCTCTAACGCCTTCTAAAGCTTTCCTCACTCCCTGGGAGCCACGAAAATGGCCGCAAACGGCAGATAAGAAGGTGTGGCTAGCGAGGCTTTAAAAGAGGTGGCATTTTGTTGCGAAAAATTGTTCAAGAAATGCTGCAATTGAGGCCTAAAAAGGTGTGGAAAAATCGCACGTTAATGCAGGGGGCAGGGCAAAATCAAGCTAGACGCACAAGATAACGAACCAACGACAGAGTCCCCGTAAGCCGATAAAGCATTCACCGGATGTTGACTCTACTGAAAATGTAGGTGGAGTCCGATAATTATCTAGATCTCAAAGTGTGTCAATACATTATAGTAGTAAGTGAAAATTACTATACTACATAAGCTGCTGAAACTTAATAGTTTGCCAATTTGAAAAATTGAAATGCTCCAATGATGTTCAGACCAGTGATTACAATGTTACCTACAATAATTCCATACTTGAGGTTTGAAATGAACTACCATACTGTATTCCCTGCTTCAGGTATGTAATGGTGTTTTTAATTAGTTCATATACTTATACAATGCTGTCCTAACCTATACATGCTAAAATACAACTGCTCTTACAACCTCTATTTGTAATGATACTTGGCTTTTTGATTCTGGTTCTGCGTCTGATTCGACTGGTTGATCACTTCCTTAGACCATCCTGGAATATCTTCACCCGAGCCACCAATGGGTCTTTCAAGAACCACGTTTTCCAACCCGAGGGCATCACTCAACCACGGATGGTTTACCATACCACCAGCATCAGCTCTGGCTTCAGGCTGAAGCGTGATCATGGGAGTCAAGAACTCGGCGATTTCAATGGCATCGGTGGCTGAAAACTTGTACTTTTCCATCAAGACATCTTTCAAGCCCCAGGGTTTGAGTTTGGCGATTCTGTGAAGTTCACCTCGTGAGTTGAAAAAGTCACGCGTGTAATAACCTTCTTTCAACATAGATCTGGGGAATGGGCCGATTAACTCAATGATTTGGGCAATATGGTCATCATCTTTGGTATAAGTCTTGCCGTCTCGAGGATCAAAGAGATAATCGCCAGTAAGAAGCTCAAATACCAAGCATGCAAACGACCACAAGTCACTGGAAGAGCCCCAGTGGTAGCCCAATAAGACTTCTGGAGACCGGTACTGTCTGGTTTGGATTTCGTCGGTGAAATGGTGGTTGATCCAACACGCATTGCCCAAATCGGCGATCTTGACGGAAATCAACTCATCTTCATTGAGAATGTCGCTGAATTCCTGGCTGGTATCGGCTGGCTGATTCTTTCCTCCAGGTATGCTAACAGGGTCGATGGTGGACTGGAAAGTGTTGGAGATCGACATCGACGAAAGCGAGCTGTTGAGCGTATCTTTTTCTCCTATGTCTCCTCCTGATGAAGTTCTGGTGACTGGCTCGTTTGGCGTAGCGGGGTCAATTATATCTCTGCCTGTGACCAAACTCTTGGGGGTGGGGGTGTTGGAATTGGTGAAGGCAGTGGCTTTTTGGGGAGTATTCGAGGTGGAGTTGGCAAGCCCGTAAACGTTTACAAATGATTTGTTAAATGTACGCAATGGGGAGGGTAATGGCTGTGAGCCCGTGATAAGGGTCTGGCGACGTGAACGGCGTCCGTTACGGCCAAGAGATGGCGACGAGTTGAGCTTGGAAAGCTCTTTTGTTTGGATAAGTGGTGTGACGGTCGAACTACCTGAGTTGATCGACTGAGCATCTGCAGGAGCTTCTGAATCTGCTGGAAGCAGTGATCTGTGGAACTCTGATGTGATGCGGCGCTTTCTCATGCGGTTATGATGTTCTTCTTCTTCGACCATGCGCACAATCTGCTCGACATCGCCGATTTCTATCAAGACGTTTTCGGGTTTTAAATCCGTATGAATGACCCCACACTTGCGGTGCAAGAAGTCGAGGGCCAGTAAAAGCTGCTTGGCTATTTGCTTGACAAACACAATGGGTATTCCACGGTGCTTGTATCGCCTGATCAATCCGAGTAGATTTTCGCCCAATACCTCGAAAACCATCACCACATGTATGCCATTGGGCCCTTTATGAGTAAAAGTATCAAGTAATTGGATGACGTGGCTGTGGCCCGGGTGGTGTATGTCAGAAGTAGTCACTTTATCGAGTAATTTGATCTCGTCTATGGCCGTTTCCGTGTAGTGCTTTGCACTCCTTACGATCTTCATGGCCACATGGCACTGTTTATCGTTGTCTCTAGCCAACCACACAGTAGAGAAGTGCCCCCAGCCAAGTTTTCGGACCAATGTGTATTTGTCGTTTTTGTAGTTTTCTCCAATGTAGCACGGGTGGTATCCTCCAGGAACGTAGTCTTTCGAATCTTCTTCTTCTGCGGGGTTTACGTTATCTTCTCCGTCAGATTCAAGGTCGTCATCGTCAGAATTATTTGCAGGTGTTCCTTCAACCTTGTCTTGAAAATCTGTGTTGAGAGGCGTAAGCAGCGGTTTGAATGTTTTAGCCGACGACGAGCTGGCGTGGACTGTAGACGTACTGGGTGTTACCAAGCTACTGAACAGCAGTGGAGCATACGATGACGAGTCCACGAGGTTGGTGAGACCGCTGGTATTATTATTGGTAGCTTTAGGGTTATTAGACGACTGGTGGTTTAGGACATTTTGATGGTTTTGATCATCATAGCTCAGATTCTGTTCGGCCTGTTGAATGGCAATAGACAAGTTGGATTTGGTTCCCATTAGATCAACCTAAACCTATGTCTTTAGTTGTATAGATGTAGTCACGCTAAAAAGTATGTTCTTTCAATAATGTGAGTATTGTTATTTGCTGGACGGTATTTGCTAGACGGATTTGCGGTATTAGATTTGATATCACTGTTTCACGCCTACCTATCACGCCGGCAAAGTGCTGGCGTCTTCAACTGATCTATCAACTACGTATGATGAGAGTGATGTTTATCTGACTTTTTCAAATGTGCCCGTGCGAAAAAGATGAGAGGAGAAAAGAGAAGAAAGAAGGGTAGAAGAAAAGGGAGGAAAAATGAAAAAACCCAAGAGGGAAGAACGGAATAAAGGAAGAGAACGAAGGTGAGAGGGTGACAAGATAGACAACGAGAGTACAAAGGAGGTGTTTAGTTGTACTAGTGTAGACTAGCGTAGGGCGTGGGTGCAGTGGCAAGATGATGTATGTGCTATGGGGGCCGTGGTAGAGTGGTGCGCAGGTGTATCGTAGAACGTTTCCCCGAAGCTAGTGAGAGAATTATTAATAGAGACAATTATTAGTAGTTATACACATCAGCCGAAAATCTCTCTACATAATATTATTCTGTTGAATCTACTCCTAAATCTCCCCTTGACTACCACTAATTCCACCACATCTTCTCTTCTCCGCGCTAGCTCCGCTGCCGAAGGCTCGGGCTCGGTGCGGGCTCCGGACCATACTCGGCAAAATGAGTGAGTCTGCTCGGCCCTTATTTTTCTTACACAAACAGTGCACTCGGAACTGCACCAGTAGCACTCATCGCTGCACTCGCTGCACTCACAGTTGCACTCGCTGCACTCACAGCTGCACTCTGCTTGCTGGCACTAACACATTTTCATCCATGCTTCTACTTAGGCTAGCCCACGCATTTCCGTCACGTTAATTACTCTGCCCAATCCTCTTAAAAAAACTACGCATTAGAAAAGTTTCTACAAAGTGTATTAGTTATTGGTAAACCTGTCAACTAACCACTTTAATTTTTTTTTCGCTGATCCTGCTCTAACATACTTCCTACTGTTTTTCTTCTTTTACTTATTATTGAATAGAAATTGTGCTAAATACTAATACATATCTAATCCATGTCGACATCTTCATCTTCCTTCTTTTCTTCCTTGGAGGCTTGTCTGGCAGCAGCCAACTTTTCAGCCATTTCCGAGGCTTGCTTGGCTTCTTGCTTTTGTCTCAAGGCTTGCTTTCTTTCTTCTTCCTTGGCCAAGTATCTACCTCTGATGATGTTACCGGTAGATGCCAATTCTTCGTACTTGGCAATGTACTTGGCCTTGGTGGAGTCGTAACCTTCATCATACAACCAGTCTTCGGTCTTGGCCAACATGGCAGTCAACTTTTCCTTTTCGGCGTCGGAAGCAAAGTCCTTGTACTGTTCGTCCAACTTGCCTCTCAATTCGTAGATGTATTCTTCAAGAGCGTTCTTTCTCTCTTCGGTGTCAGCAACCAACTTGTCTTCCATAACCAAGCTGTTTTCCTTTTCAATCAATTGTTGTCTGACGTCATCAGGTAAAGCAGCGGATTGTTGGGTGATTTCAAGATCGGCCTTCTTGACGGTCTTCTTGACTTCCTTGTATTCTGGTTCGGCGTCTTCGTCGACTTCGGCGCCTTCTTCCTTTTCAACCAAAACCTTGACCATCTTGTCTTCAACAATGTAGGCAGATTCGATGGTGTAGAAGCCGGATGGGTCGTTTCTCAACTTCAACTTGGTGGCAATGGAGGTTTCGCCTTCAGATGGAACAACTCCACTCAACTTCCATTTGGCAATGACTGGCTCGGTTCCAACTGGCAATTCTTCCTTGTTGGTGTATTTGGCTTCGACTTCAAAGTCGCCCTTTCTGAACAAAGTGATGATCTTGGTGGATGGGAAAGCTCCGCCTCTTGGGAACACTTCCATGTGGTCTTCGTCTTCTTCGTCCTTGTCCCAGAAGTATGATACTGAGTATGGGTTGAAGTCTTCGAATTTGAATGGTCTGACTCTGACGGTTGGAGAGTGGGTGGCACAGATGAAAGCGTTACCTCTAGCAATGGCTTCGTCTTGGTTCAAGGTGAAAGACAATTGTTTACCAAAGATTTCACTCAATTTGGCCTTTAAAGATGGAACTCTGGTACATCCACCAATGACTTCGATGGAGTCGATTTCTTCCTTGGACAAACCGGCGTCTTTCAAGGCTCTTTCAATTGGAACGTGAACTCTGTCCAACAAAGGCTTGACAAACTCTTCCAAGGTTTCTCTGGTCAAAGACGAGGAAACATCGACGTCGTTCATCAACGATTCAATGTTGAATGGAGCTTGGGTGTTGGCAGACAACACTTTCTTTAATCTTTCAGCAGCAGTGACAACTCTGTAGAAAGCCTTTGGGTTTTCCTTGACGTCGATCTTGTACTTACCCTTGAATTCGTCAGCAAAATGGTTTGCAATGGCGTAGTCAAAGTCTCTACCACCAAAGTGCTTGTCGTAGGCAGAACCCAAGATCTTTAATTCTCCCTTCTTCACAGCAGCAACGGCAACCTGCAACGAGGAGTGGCCAATGTCGACAAAGGCAACCTTCTTTGGTTCTTCTTCTGGCAAGTCGTTGGCCTTGAAAACACCGTAACCAACAGCGGCAGCGGTGGTTTCGTTGACAATTCTGACTGGGTTCAAGCCGGCAATCTTACAGGCATCGGAAGCAGCACGACGTTGCTTCTCGGTATACCAGATAGGAACAGACAAACAGATGTCGACGATGTTACCCTTGGTTTCCTTTTGAGTGATGTCCTTGATCTTGTTGATGTACATAGCGGCTAATTGGGTCGAGGTAAATTCTTGTTCTTCACCCAAGAACTTGACCTTGGCGGAAATACCGCCGTCTTTATTTTCAACCAATGGACAAGAGAAATACTTCTTTTCGATGGCAAAGTCTGGGTCGTTGTAGTTCAATCCTAAGATTCTCTTGAGGTTGTCGACGGAGTTCTTGATATTGGAAGTTTGTTGGTTCTTGGCGCTCTCACCAATGAATCTGTTTCTTGGTCCAAATCCGATCAAGGATGGCGTAGAACGGTTGGAAACTTCATTGACAATGATGTCAATACCACGGTTTCTTGCACAGGCAATAACGGTATTGTTAGTACCAAAATCAACACCAAATGGAGTAGACATTGTTTAAAATTTAGTATATAAAATATATAGGAAAATTTCGAGTTTCTTGGAAAAGATGGATAATTATATGGTCGATGATTTTAGCTTTTTTTTTTCAGTGTTGGTCGTGCGAAGGAGATGGTTGGTTCTAGAATGTTCGTGAAGGCACGTGCAGCTCCGCCGCTACGTGCCACTACTTGCCACGTAGCATAGCGAGCGCGCGAGAAAAACTAGGGACTCCCCGGGCCCCACCTCAGTGGGTCTCCGGTGGGGCGGCGGTGGGCGATAGCGAGGGACGTAAGGAGGGTGTAGCTCGAGAAGATTACGAGGGTGGGGCAGGAAAGGGACAGGAAGAGTATTTCGAAAGCCGAGACCACCATGTCCCATGGGGTTAATGACTAGTAGACAAGTGCAAGTTTGGCCAAGACTTGGCCAAGATTATTTAAAGCGGGTCCCTGAGATGCCCTGCGTGTCCGCAGCGAGAATTTTGCAGCTAGTGAGGATCTCCAGCTCATGAGAAATTCTAATTAGTGCGAATTTCTCACCTAATAAGAATTTCGCAGCCACCCATTAAAAAATAGTTGAGCTAATGTTAGGAGCAGTTGGCTTGATCTATAATCACAGTTGTTTGGGATAGCTTTGATGAGTACAAGAGTACCTTGAACGAAGCCCAAGCTAATGGAGAGACTACACTCATTCTTCAAGTCACAACTCGTAAAATGTGCAACGACCTGGCTATGCGTGAGATTGTTCCTCCTTCACATATTGATGTAAGTTTGGGTCAAACGATTAGTTGTATAACCAAGATGAAAAAACAACAGAGAATACGCATATATCGTAGGAGGCAGAGCAGAAACTACGTAGACAAGTATAAAATAAGTAAAAGAGTAAGAAAAGGTAGAGTAAATGTAGTAGTTTCTTGAGATCCGAGGCATGCACGTGTACGCCCGATTTCCGGTCATGGGTGCATATTGAGCACCGTCCTAAGCACTAGTAGCTGGCCATAGGTCTTCCTTTATGGCTTCGCTGCAACTAATGTAGTGCTCCAAAACGACCAAAGTGTACTTCTTCCAACTGGAAAGAGTCTGAGTGTGAATATCTGAGGGCCATATATACTGACCTTGGTGACCGGAACTCGCTAAGCACGTGTAATACCCGGATATACATCCTCAACACCAATGGGTCCATAATTATGTTCACAGTGGGTTGAAATTCATAGGGACTCGTTGAAAATTAGTATTTTCGATAACTACAACTGCTCTTATTACATTGAAATTCTATGCTGTCGTATCTAGTACCTTTTCAGTTTATTTACTACGAACTCTGCTCAGCTATAGTAAGTAACGTCATCCAGCCCGGACTCTCCACCAACTGCAAATAATCACTATACTCTCCATCCTTTACAAACTTCAACAACAACTCGAATTCTGCAGGTGCAAGCACCGCGGTCTTGGCTACATATGTCAAAAAATGGAAGTCTCTCATCTGAGCTCCCGAACCACTGGTATCGGCATTGAGGTATTGGTTGAGTTTAGGGAAGTTCTGGAGCTCGCCCATAAAGTCTCTATTTTCAATGGTAAATGGATTATTGTTGATAAAGAACGGCTTGGGCTCCATGGGGAACGAGTCTGAGAGCGATACCAACAAGAAATCAACAGGGAAAGTGGGTTTGGCATTGTACTTTACTTCAAGCCCGTACTCGTTGATCTGCAGGTACGCTATATCAGGAACATATCTGGTATCATTGGAGGAGTTTACGTAAAGCTTGGATGGCTGGGTCGAAGCAGTGATAATTTCTGCTTCCATCAACGCTTCTGCTCCTACTGAGACCTGGTACGATCTTGGCTCAATTTGGCCTTCAAGTCCTCCACTTATTACACAGGTGACAAACTTGGAAGAGAATTTTCCGCTAGGCGAATATGGAGTGGCCAGGGGATGGCTCTTTTGATTACGGGCAGCCATAAGAATCTCGAGATTCGACATGAAGTAGCTGTCTTTGTGCCTCTTGCACAACACGGTTCCGTTCTTGGACCCCGAGTCAGTCAAGTCCGTGAAGGTGATTCCCACCTGGTACATTCCCAACGACTGGGCAATTTTGTCAACTTGGTCCTGGTTGTCCCATGGAAGCAACGTGATACCGTCGGCTTCTCCTGCTTGCGGAGGCTCATATATAGCTTCTACCACGGCTTTTATTCCTAAAGGAACCTTTTCAAATGGCTGGTACGTTCCGTACAAAACACCGTATCTTTGAACTCCTGTTTGTCTCCAGGCCTCAATAAACAGATTCAAGATGCCGGAGTCGGCAAATTCCACGTGGTCTACCATTCTGAACTTCTGTTGAGAAAGAGTTATGGCGGAAGGCTGACACTTGGAGCATATACCTTTGGGGTACGGTTTGTGGCCATTGGAGCAATTGAGGTCGATTTTGAAGTTGGGTTCCTCCAATGGTGCGATGTAAGATGAAGCGTTGTTTCTGTTGTTCTTTGAATCGTTAAGTTCTTTGACGTAAGCATGGAAAGACATGTGCTTGATGTTGTTTTCTTTACGGTAATTGGCGTCCCATGGTGGCAAAGGCGAACAGTATTCACACATTCCTTTTGAACCATGGCGACAGTACTTGCCCATAGGACGTTTAATGAGCCCGTCTGATTTACTAAGTACTTCGTCCACTGGCAATTGTTCCACCTTTAATGGACCCGACACTGAGCTAATGCTCACTGGATTGATCTTTACCGAACCATTATTTGGGTTAGTAGTTGTACTTGGTGGTTCATTATCGGTCTCTATACTGTTGCTTTCGTAGCTCACAAAAAGCATCTCACCGTTCTTTAACCCCAACTCTTCAACTGTCCTTCCACAGAGGCCATTGACAGGTTCGCCTTTGGTATTTGGTGCTTTACTGATATGAAGAGTTTGGGGATCGACATCGCCGAGCTTTTCTACCAACTGTTCTAATGCAAATGTAAAGTCTTGATGAGGCTCGACGGTTATTCTGAGCATTCCCTGCTTGGATCTAAACCTAAGAATGATTGGCATGATATGTAGTGAAAATGAGGTGAATAATGGTAGAATGAGGTTTGTTTGGTGACCGCGTATCAAATTGATACTCTTTGCTATAAGTTTGCCTAAATATTAATGATTAATGCTTGAAGTGTTGCTTCACTTCATTTGCTGAGCTGATGGCAAATGGTGATTTGGTCACGTGGAACAAACATCAAATGCACATTATCACCCTATGAAGCTTCTACGTGTTTAGATGCAATTCTCTATACCAGATCAGTCAGGGCTACAAGCTCAGGATCCACCTGAGCTGCTCTGTTGTGATTGCTATTTTAGCTATATACCTCTGCCATTCCTGCTAAAGTCGCGTTTGTTCAGTTTTGCACTTCATTACTATTTTATTTCGCTCTTCGTTCGTTTCATGCATTCGTCAAAAACACCCTTATACATACCAGTAGATTACTGAACAAACTCATTTTGCGGAGCTTGTATCCCACGCTCTTTTTCTTGGTATCTTCCTCTATAACTTCGTCCTCGTCCTCTTGTAAGATATTCACCTGTTCTTCTACGGTGGTATCTTTGCGTAGTAACCCTATCGATCCATCTGGTCTAATGGCATTATCACTGACGGGACCTTTTAGCTGAATCGTCGCCACATCTTGTTCTGTCAATCTACCAAACCTCACTCGCACGTTAAGTAGAATCACAAGTGGAATTTCCACTATTGCTCGAGTGTTTCTACTATTTATCTCAAAGTCTTTTACCACTACAGACCGGTTGATATTGGACTTGGGACCTTTGACGTTGAGCTCTGATATCGGCTCACGGATCAATATCTGTTTCATATCCTCACTCAACGTATCATTGATGAGTGTATTTAGATAGTTTTTCGATAGTTTGGTTTGATAATTGCTGGCATTCTTCAACGTTATCAATGATTTCTCGTTGATGGCCAACGACTGATGATCCGTGCTCCGTCCAGTTGAATGTTCGCTACTCTTTTCATTCTTTAACTTCGTTGACTTGATGAAGATTTTTATCGGTATGCTGGTTCTTTCGTCAAGCTTAATGAACGTAATCTGAGGTGGCATACTAATTCGTACACCTTCTTCTTGTTGCCTTCTCGTGCACCTATCTAAGCTCTACTCACGTGAGTGCTACCTTCAACATATCTACGATGTATAATTATCTACAATTTTTGTTGCCCTAAAATTTATTCTAGCTAATATACAGAGAGAATTGAAAGTCTTCTAGCTACAGAAAAGAGAAAAAAAAACAGTTCTGATTCCGCCTCTGAAAATCCTGCTATTGATATGGTCAGACTCTTCAAGGCTCACTACTGTCGACTAAGAAAATGTGAACTGATTTACCCTAGTTCTCACAGATGGTTGTTTAAAATCGTCGCATCGCATTTAAGGAGCGCCAGGTATTCCAAACTCACCATTGCCAGTACCCAGGTTGTTCTGAAACACACTTACCTTGTCAAACATTCAACTCCTCTAAGAGAAAAACTCCACCAACCAAAAGAAACATTGCTTGTTTTTTTGGGATTTTCTTTTTTTTTTTTTCAATTTTTTTTTCAATTTTGAATATTTGTAAAAGGCATAGGAATCTTAAATAATTAATTATTGAACTGAAGTAACTGTTGAACCATTTTTTTTCTCTTTTTTCTTTTCTGTAACATATTATAGTATAACGAAGACACGAACTTTGACCCATTTCAAGCAAACCGATGATAATATATTAATCTCTAACCCACGAACAAAACAAACCTATCATACAAATTTAAATCAGGAATTTAAAATTCCAAAAACTCGTCGATATTCAATGGATCATCTTGCTCTTGTTTTATGTGAAAGTCCAGGTTGGAGTCTTTATCATCGAAAAGCATGAAGGTGTTTGAGTCAGGCGACGAGAAGGCATTGAGCTCTTCGTCATCAGAATGACGAGCCAACAAAAAGTCGTCAATATGCTGAGAAGAATCCGAGGTGCTGGATTGAATATCTGAAGAGCTGTCTCTGTTATTGGACGTAAACGATTCCATAAAATCATGCATGATTGGTGCTGCAGACCAGGGAGGTTTCACGAGCGCGATCAACGCAGCTCGCAAAGACAAATAACTATACGTGGATCAAGCGAAGGATACTAATTCAAGACCGTTGCTTCGATGCTATAAATCACATCAGTAGACTTTTTCGCCAACTAAGAAATTCCACGTATATTAATTAAGAGGAAATTGTCTCCAAACAAATGGCCTCTTAATTAATATACATTTCTTATCGGTGAAAAAGTCGTAGAGCACTGATGAAACAAGCAGAGAACAGTCAATGAACTAATGCAAACGAGGTAAGCATATTCCTCGAGTGATCCATGTAAGAGTCATTGTGGACTGACAAAATTGCTGCTGAATTTTGCCCCATTGAATCATACATGTTTTCGGAAGGTTCTTGTTTAATAACAGGAGATTTGAATTGAAGATCTTCAGAGACCTCGGTATTTCTTCTTGAGCTATTGGCTGGGTTGTTTAAGGTCAAGTCCATAGGTGAGTTGATGGGAGAATTTATTGATACTGGTGAAAGATAGTTGTAGTATGTGTTGGTTTCTTCTTTCACCATCAAGTGGTTGGAAGAAGCTGCCTTGGGAGAGAGCTCCTCAACCTTTCTCTTCTTCATCACAGGTGTTTCGGAAGGAGAAGGAGTCACATTACTGGTGATAATGCTATCCTCGTCATCTTCGAGTTCATCTTCATCGTCACCTTCACTTTTCTTAGCAGACGTCGTCAAGTTTGAATGGATTTTGTTTTTCAAGTCCTGCAAGTTATTCAAAGTATTCAAAGAAACAGACTTCAACTGGTCTTTATCAAGTAACTTATGCACAGCATCAAAGTTTCCTTGTAAAAGTTTCAAGTTTTGTTCGAGTTGAACGACATATGATTCCAAGTATTCAACGTGCTTTCTCTTCTTCTCTCTGGAAGCATGTGCGGCACGTCTATTACGAAGAATCCGCTCAACGCGACGCTGTTCTTTTTCTTCCTTGGTCTTGGCTCTTTTCCTGGGTGGAAGAGTAGTCTTGAACTGGGAGTTGGTATCAATACTTTGCACTTCAACAGACATACTTGTTATATTGTGTGTGTATAAGGGTTGACTAGACGTAAAGAAAAGTTAAGACTGAATTTGATCTGGATTCGCCACTTTATATATTAAAAGGACAGCGCATAATTTTCGAGAGGGGTTCGGTTCACAGTATGTGGCATAGGTTAGAGGCACGGGCGGGGGGGTACCAAGTGCGCCGACCAGTGGCGTGTATCAGGCACGACGGTGCGCTAATAATAAGTCGCGGGTAAACAGGGTAGACGAAGTGCGCACACGAAAAACGATCACAGAAGGGGCTTAGCGGGGCAGGAGCAGACGTCCGAATCTTTGCGACGAGCAAATATGAAATTTGGGTTTACAATGTATTGTGTTTGACAGAATTTGCGCGTGCCGTAGCTCCAGGGTTCCGACCTTATATTAGACCATCGTCGAGGCGATTGGCTGATCTATCAAAGTCTTTTGACTCTGGTCAACCACTGAGTTGTGGCTTAGGTACCAGCTTCGAAGATAGCACTCTACACTTACCCTGACCCAGGCATCTGTGTGGTATCGTGACGGCTGTGCCCCTCCTCTGATTCGCACGCGCATTTCCAGGTCGCGGACAGTTCTAGAACGACCAATGCTACATACCTCACAACTGCTAAGGACAATTCTATATTTAGGGGTTCGTTATTGTTTTTAGTATAGCTCGCCGGTAATTGTTGGTTACCATAGCCCGTCGCGGCTATCCTATATACCTTCTGTGTATTGTTTATATCTAACTGGCAATGGCAATAATCTATTGGGTCTCGTCAGTTTCTTTCTGCAAATACCTTAACTTTTGTGCTCTGAGTATGATTAACCCTATTGGGCGAATAATTTCACCTGGTCCTTCCGACTCCTACGCTTCTATTTTAAGTGCCATACGTCACCGTAACACTCGGTGGAAAATTTCGCATCCCTTCGATTGTTTCACCCAACCCTAGCCAACATAGCAATAACTGTGGTTCTGATAAGAAACCAACAAGCTTACAACAGTTGCCAACATAGTTACCTTGACCAGCTGACTCTGCCTCTAAGCCATGTTCTCCCCCAGGCCAGGGTACCTTATTGCAAAGCTTTAGGTTTCGCGACACGTGACGCTCCAACGTGATCATCAGCGACCTCAAATATTTCCTTCTCCGATATCAGTCATCGTCAACCATGTCGAAGAGTGTGCTTTCAATCCAGCTGCATGTGGTGCACGGATACGTAGGCGGCAAGGCGGCAATCTTCCCGCTTCAGTCTCAAGGCTGGGAAGTCGACTACATCAATACCGTCAACTTTTCCAATCATACTGGCTATGGTTCCGTCAAGGGCAGCGCCATTGATCCCGAAGAGCTTGGTCCACTTTTGGACCATTTAAGCTCACATTCGGCCATAATAACAGGATACATACCCAATGCGAAGTTGATATCGCAAATCCACGATTACATAATCGATGTCAAGACCCGGTCCACCACCTTATATCTTCTCGATCCAGTGATGGGAGATAACAATTATCTTTATGTTGATGAAGATTGTGTGACTCAAAATAAGGCAGTCTTATCTAAAAACGTGGTGGATATAATTACGCCCAACCAATTTGAATTGGAGCTTCTTTTGGGGTTCAAAATCACCTCAACTGCGCTTCTTCAAGAAGCCATCAAAACGCTCCATCACAATTATAATATAAAATATGTAGTGGTTACTTCGTTAGCGGGTGAATTGTTTGGTAATAGCGATGTTATAGGGTGCGCAGTTTCCACTCTAGGATCGAGCGCGCACTACTACCAGGTGCCTATAATCAAATCGTACTTTACAGGGGTGGGAGATTTGTTTGCAGCTCTTTTGTTAGATAAGTTGGTATCGCAACTCGATGTGGACGCTGAAGATCCACTTTTGACTGCAGTCAGTCAAGTTTTGACTATAATGTCAAAGACGTTAAGACTCACACATCGTTTAGCTCTTGAAGAGTTTAGACAAACCAATAGCTCGAACAAGTCTTTGGAAGGGACCATCAACGATGGCGATTCCATGAAATACTTCGAGCTCAGAATCGTTCAGTCGAGGGAATATTTCGACTATTCCGGGCCAGGTGATTTTTCTCCCCGTTTAATCAAAAAATAGACATTACAATCAATTTATAGAGATTGATGACTAGCTAGTCGAATAACGAACTTATGAAGAACTTCTAATCCCTAATATTCCTAAAACTAATTTTATTCTATGACTAGTATAATAAATAAATAGCTAATTGTAAATTAACAGACTGGCTTAGCACCACGTGAAGACAGGAGGCTTTCCTGTGCTTTTTTCAAGTCTTTCTATTATCACAGGAGTGCTTTGATGCTCGTATTGGCTCGGCTCATCCTCGTTCTCAGTCCTGCTAACATTATACTCGTATCCATTCAGACACTCTGGTAATGGCAAGGACTCTTCGATTGGGTGCAAACTGGAAGTCACGCCTGAAGGCGGGTTGTTCTCTGTATCTCTTGAGCTTACATCATACAAACTGGATTCCATGGCACTTTCTATGAGCTGGTCTTTGACTTGTCCAGGGATGTACATTACATCATCCCATACTAGTAAATTTTCACGGCGTATGAGTTCCAACGGACCAGCGTAACTCAACTTGAGAATTTCTACTACATTGAACGCCTGGCCCTTAAGAACAGCCAACTGACGGTTCCACATCCTCTGTTTGAAATCGTTATCCAACTCAAAAACCAGTTTGAGCTTGATGACGGTTTGTTCCCACCAGTACTTGGACGTAAGTAGTGGTAAGTAGTGGTTGCGGGTCTTTATTGAAAAGGGTTGGCCAATAATAGACAATGGGAGAAAGAGCCATCCAAACGGAAACGACCGCCATTCATCGGGTCTTTTCCATGGAAAAGACAAACCCGAGTCGATAGCTCCGATTTTGATGATCGGACGAAGCACTTTTCCTGGAGACACTCTACTAGTATTTGTTTCTTCCCATACAATTTTGATCATCCAGTTGTCTGATCCTCTGTCGGTATTCCGCATAATATAGTCAAGGATGACCAACTTTTCAAGTTCCTCTCTAAACTGCCGAAGCGACTGCTGGGACCAAAAGAATTTGGAGGTGTGATTTGTGGTGTCGTTAACTATTATTTCCAGAGTCTCGGGCAAGATCAGCGTATCGGCAGGAACAGGATACAATTTGAACCATTCCTGTGCGTCCATGTATCCATTTAAAAACCGTTGTAGAGACCCGATTTTGAGAGGGAGTTTCAGAGGATCCTTTGCTCTGTCCCAATAAGAATAGTAGAATGACGGAGACTTCAAATATACGATGCTGGTGTACGGTACGATATACGAGAGAAGTTGTTTATCCAAAACGCAGGCTGCGGCTTCGCTGATGTAGCCCAAGTTGGGAATAAGACACGATCTTCCAAAGAAACAAGGAAAGAATGTCCTGTGGAGCCACTTGGACCACTTGGGCGAAAGCGGGCCGTACGGTTCTTCGTCTTTGGGTTTGAATATTCCCACTCTAGTAGTGCCTGTGGGGCTTTTGAGATATACAAAGTAGCTTCCAGATGAACCTTGGGCGATTCTTTGAGGAAGAAGTCCGTCTATCTCAATAGCATCTGTTATTGAGTCGACCAAGACCTCAAAATTGCGCTGGCTGATATGGTTATCTGGAAAATCAAATGGCTTGTTTGTTTCGTCTTCCACGATTCTACGCCAATGGATCATCAAGTCCTTTTCCGACTCGATACTCTTAAATTTTTTAATGGGTTTGAACACAGAATACTCGATTCGGTATGGCGGCTTTGTTTCTACATGTTTGCGCTTCTTATTATGGGTGGAAATGGGTGAATAAGCCCATTTTGCCGCAGGAATAATGTAGTTTTGGGTAAATTTGTTGATGTTGGAGGAGACTGGACCTTCACTAGCGCGCCTAGTTGGAGGTTGAGATTTGCTCCGGAGCAATGGTGTGTAGATGGTGGGGTGTTCCTGGAACCCTGGTTCTAGCTTTGGTTGGTCTGATGTGGATTCGGACCGAAGCTGTCTATCAATAAAGGGATCCCAACTTGCTGATAAAATGTGCGCAATTGATTCATGTGACGATCCAGTGGGTTCACTTTGTTCGGGTTGTATGACTGTTCGCGGCGAAATAGAGTCTTCGCGATTGACATAGTTGTGGTATGAGGGGTGGGCACGTCTAGCGGGGCCACTGTTGCCTTCTTGCGTTGGCAAACCGTCACCTTCGACCGTATCCAACGGAGGTGGAGTTTTAGGGAAGCTCATGAGGAGGACTCCAGCTCTATGTTGTACTTAGCAATTCCGCCACCCAATACTTGACAATCAATTGTTCTTCACATGGTGGTTCGCAAGCGGTTTTGATAAGTATTTGGTGGTATCGGCACGTGCACGGCGGCGGTGTCTACACGTGCACAGGCACTTTGCTATAAGGAATGTTTATTAAAGAGTTATCCAGCAACTAGGCTCGGAACCGAAAGGATTAACGGGTAGTAAAGTACAGGGACTATATAATGTGTCCACACGACAGTTTTGACGAGGGTATTTTTTGGCTGCAAAATTAAACGAGCAACAACGCGCCTCCAAAGAATAAAGATTGGACAAAAACCAACATCTTTACGACAGGAGTGGTTGCACCTCGCGACAAAGCGGTACCTGCACCGTGGGATGACGAGGATGTGGTGGATACAGAGGAGTTTTTGGAAGTAGAGGCGGCCTTGATCATCTGGACCTTTTTCTTGGCAGAAGCCGAGGAAGTTGGAGATGCAGACGACGAGGATGAGGGGAAGATGTAGTTATTCAAGTCCTCAAACAATCCTTTGGCTTCCAAGTCTTTGACAATAGCCTGAAGAGCAGGAGCATATTTTCCGTAGGCACTTGTAAGGGCACCAATACTGTTGCCAGATAAAACACCACCAAGCAAGCCTTGGATGGCCGACGTATCACCAAGAAGACCACTCACGATCTTGGAGATGTTGACATCACCAAGGCTGCTTAGGTCAATTGCACCAGTATCGTATAAGTCGGAGACAAAATCAGCAGTCATGTTTTGGTACGATTCGTTGGCGATCACGCGCTTGATTGTGTAGACAGCCACGCCTGTATCGTTGAGCGCATTCAATGTGTCGGACAAAACGCCGTTAAATAAGGGCGAGCCCAAGAACGAAAGCACAAAGTTGGATACGAAACCGGTGAGACTGCCCGAGTGGTCGGCCCTCTTTTGGTTTCCAGAAGGCGACGATTTGAAGAGATCATCGATCACCAACGCGATAAGTCCCTTGTTGGATTCAACCACTCTGTAGGTAAGGTTTACAAGAACTGGTCTGTAGTCTTCGTCCAATAACACACCATCCAAGACGGATCCAATTAATCCTGATTTTTGGACGGTTTCAAGAAGCTGCGAAATGTTCACGAACTTGGTGACTGTAGAAAGGCTTATACTGGATGAGCTAGAAGACGAGTTGCTGGATCCTTTAATCAAGTTTCCGGTGATGTTGGCAAGCTTGGATATTCTATCAGGATGGCCGGCAAACTGATCGAGAAGCTTAAAAACCAAGCCCGATTGATTGGCGGACTTGAGAAGTGATGAAATGGTTGACTCGCTGAGAAGATCTCCCAACCCGGCTCTTTTGTTTAACTTGGAGAACTGCTCTACGGTCTCCATATCCTGTGTGCTTAACGTTAAATCGTACTTGTCCAAGTAATGCTCGACTTCAAACTGAGTATTAGGCACTGGTCTGGCTGCAGGAAGGGCCGAGACCAACGATGCAAAACATGCTGCGGAAAAGATATTCGAAAGCTTCATTAGCTATAAACTGAGTGGTGCTGTTGTATGCTGTAGTTTATTGCTTGCTAGCTTTCAAGTGGACGTTTGTGGCTATCAACTTCAAGCCGTAATCTGTAAATCTATATAGTTATTATTACCGGGGGAGAACGTCTCTAATATACTGGCCCTACTGCCAACATTTCCCCGAGTGGGTTGTTTACGTTCCTATTGACCCTTGCAGCATTTCTCTCTTTTAGGAAGCCCAAGTCACTGCCCTTTTGCTGTTCTTACCCAAGTGAGTTGGTTGATGATGATGGATGCAAAAATGCCATGAAATTATCCAAATGCGGAAGTGTAATGATTTCCTGATTTGGAAGTAGGGGAGATGTCGCACAAAACCCCGGAGGGTCTCGATGTGGCGCTTCAACGTAGATCAAACCCTTGCCAGACTCCGTGATATATTTCTCGATTACCAGCTCTAGTAGGCCCACTCATCTTCCGTGCGCTTATCACCTCATCGTTTCTCACCATCCATTGCGTACTTCCATTCGCCTCTGTGATAGTTCTCGTCTGTCTAGGCTGTTCGTGACGCACTCAATTTGGACCTTCCTATTCGGGCCATCACTCATTAGTTGCCTGTTTAGGTAACTACTTTCGATGTTCTGCTCCTGCACATGGGCCGCCCTGCTTCAAACCCCACCATTTCACATCAAACGACATATTTATTATAATACAGCAGCACAATCCTGATTTCTTCTGGTACCGTAATTTTCCCCCTACATGAAGTTTGCAAGAATAACTTGTGCCTTTGCCTCGATGGCCTCGATGGCTTCGATGGCCTTAGCACATACCCCAGTATCTGACACTATACAAGTTATTCCGCCTCAGTATTCCCGCCTTCACGGCTTGGTGGAACAGGTGATTCAAACACAAACTGGTATTGAAAAGAGAAACGACCAAGTGGTCAGTGCATTGACCGAAGTGTTTACTGAAGTTTACGAGTCCGGAATTGTTGTTGATGTTGTAAACGACATTGGATCGTCTCAAGACAAAATGGAACAACTATCCAAAGTGTTGGTAGGCCTTCTTAACTCGACCCTTAATGGAAATAGCTCACAAGCTCTGGCTGGAGTCAATACTTCAAACATCATTGATGTAGTGTTTGATAACGGAATTGTTTATGACACTTTGAATGAGGCCATGTTGAATGAAACAAACAGACACGAGATTTCGGTTCTTGTAGGCAAGCTTCTTTGTACCCAACCATACGTGGCAAAGATCTTAAGTGATCTTGGTTATGGCCAGAAATTGACCTGGGATTACTTGAACGACGTCATCAGAAATACAAAGGCCAAGGCTCCAGACACCGTCTCGCAAACTCTCAAAAGTATGGTTTTATGGACTATTCAAAAAAGAGACAATGGTAATAACCAGTACGCTGGATCTGCTGCTGCTTTCCTCAACAATTTGATAAGTACTGTTGCCTCTTCGTCGTTGGTTACGTCCAGCTTGAACGATACCTTGACAGCCTTGGACGACAGTAATATTCTTGTTCCTCTCGGATTGCAATTGGCCCAGAACGACAATACGTACAACATTGCGAAATACGTCTCAGCCTATGTTTACAACAGCAGTGTTTTGAATGCAATTGACTTGAATGCCAAATATCAGAAGGCCAGGAAAGACAATATACTTTCCGACCTGGTGCAAAAGCTCTTGACCAGCGAAACCTACTCGCCCCCACTTGCATTGATCCTTAAATACCTGGAAGACAATGGTGTTTATGCACAGGTTCAGCGGAACCTTTTCGGACACAATTAAACCTCCGTCGCAAAACTTGTTCCCTGCTTTTTAAATTTGCATACCCAATACCAAATTTTCTCCTTTGTTCAATTCGTTCGATATTTATTACCTGCCTATTCCCGAGTTAGCAGCTTCTTTAATTCTTCATGAAATTATTATCAACCCGTCAAATCATTTCACTTGAGTGGTATATATCTTACGATATTAATAATATGACTTACCATTAGATCATACTTTAGCTCCAAACATTTTTGGGATATGTCGCAAACAGAAAGTAGGAAACCATAAGAGTTGTTTCTTTTGTTTCTAGCAATCAACAAGACTCATTACTGGTAAGAACCCCATATGGAACCTTCTACAATCGTTGCACATTCTCGGTTCCACAGCGAGTTTAAATATGGTTACCCTTCCAGCTGAAGTTTCTTCAAGGTGCTCAGCTAACTAAAAATAGGGTATAAAAACTATATCAATTTTGCTTCAAATTAAGCGAATACAACTACAAGCTCGTTTCAGCAACTACTCAATTATTGCAAATTGCAAAATTCCTAGTAACAAGAACAGATTAAGAGTGTAAGGATGCAATTTGTCAGAGTTGAATATATAGAATAATCTTTAATGTATTTAAGTGATCATCGATCCTATTTTTTCTAGTTCAATTTAGCTCAAGAATCAATCAACAAAATGGCATTGCAATTGATTACAACAATTTACGTGCTGATCGCTTGCGCTTTGTCTGGAAGCCGAATTGCAATCCGTGCAGATGACAGCTCGGAGGTGAAAGGACCTGGGTTCCAGAAGATAAATTTCATCGTGAACAGATTGCACCGGCAGAGTCTAGTATAATTGCAATTGATAGTTAAAAATGTTGCTGATTTATTGTTTTGTAGAAGTGAATCAGTCAGTTGTGAAATTGACAACTACTAGTTATATTCTTACTAAGCCCCAGTCTTTTTTTGAGCGATTGGGAATTAATACAACAATTCGTAATTGGCTAAATTTTTGGGTTGATACTTGTGATACTTTATTCTAATATACAATCTAAAATCCTAATGAGGTCATGATACCATATCCAAGAGTAACACAAACAACGTATGCAATTAAAGATGCTGGAACACCTCTGGTGATAAATGTGTTGACAGTAAGGTAAGGCTTGCCCACCTCATCTGTCATACTAATGGCGGTCACGTTAGGGAAACCCGAGGTAGGCAAACCCATAGCGGCCGATGCAAGTAACGCAGTTCCCATAATAAGAAGCAAAGGATGTGGTTCAGGCAAACTTTCACCCACTTCTTTAACCAATGGAATGATGATCAATGCTGCGACAGTGTGAGATACAAAGGTAGCCACAACAAGAATAAGAATACCGAAGATAACCAAGACAACAAACACATCGAAGTCCATAATCTTCTTTTGCAATGCGGTGGCAATGGTTTTCAATAAGCCTGAAGAAGTGACTGCTTTACCAAGGGCAATACCACCCATAGCTAACCAAACAATATTCCATGGATAATTGTTCAAGTCGTCAGTTTTCAAAAGACCAGTACCGAAGAACAACACAATTGGAATGATGGAAATGATACCCGATTCACCAAAGGTGCTTTCGAGTTTAGATTCAACACACCACAACAAAATCGTGGCTATACAAACAGCAGAAATATACAATTGTTTGGTGGTCAACGGATCCTTGATTGGCTTGAAAGCCTTGATCTTTACCTTGGAGATCTTGAAGGTAAGGATAAGTTCCAACCAGATACCAAGCATGGCAATAATGGCGACTGGCAAGGCCACAGCAAACCATTTACCCCAACCAGGACTTGGCGTCATGGACTCAATAGCAATGATATTTTGAGGCGAGGCAATAGGAGAGGCCATACCCGCAACATTGGAAGCAAGAGCGATACCCAAAACCAAAGCTTTGGACATTGGTGATTCGGTAGGTAACGTTCTAAGAACAGGCTGAATCAATGAGAAACAGAGGACGGGAGCAGCCACGTTGGAAATCCACATTGCCAAAAACAAAGAGACACCCATAATGGCAAGCAACACGTTTCTGGGCTTGGTTCCGGCACCAGCCAAGATAAACGAAGACAAGATCTTGGCGACGTTGTACTTGGAAAGAGCCGCAGCCAAGGTGAAACCACCTACCAAAACCATAATGACCGAAGACCACATGGCACCGAGAATGTACTGAGAAGCAGCTTGGGCCTCCATAGCATTTCCATCTTCATCCTTCAACACCTTACATGTTACAACCAAAAGAGGCACCAACATGGCGGTGACGTACAAAGGCAAGGCTTCGGAAGCCCACAACATAGCTGCAGCCACCAATACCGCCAAACAACGGGCCTGTTCCTTGTCGTTGAAGGTCTTGACGCAAAGCAAAACTATAAATGTAATGATAGTGACAGCCAATTTGACAATTTGCCATGAAATAAAAGAGGTAGGAATACCAATATGGGTGTGGCCAAACACCGAGATGTTGAATGGCAAGGGATAGTAGCTCATTTTCATGTGTAACATTGATGCCTGAGAGTCGGCTTCATCGCCCATTTTCTGGTTCAAGGCCGACGAGTCGAAGTTGAGGTTATAAGACTTCTTTTCAAGAGAGAGAAGGTCCTTCCACACGGTGTTACGTTCCCACACAATGTGATCTCTCAAGTGAGACTTCAAGTCGCTACGGACGTTTTCCAAGTCATGCAAGGTGGTTTTGGGCGTAAGTCTTCCTGACAAGAAGGCGTTGATCTTGACGATTTGGTTGAGCGCATGGTCCAAATATCTCAAGGTTTCAGGAAGAAATACCCGAGAAGACGAAGGCAAGAAGTTGTTGATGAAGTCCGACTTGATGGAGTAGTTACATGTTTTGTCGAACTTCTTACAGATCTTGGTGAACCCGATTTTGTTGAGCTCAATGAACGATTTGAGTTCGGAGAGGGTGATGAAAAGGGCCACCGATTTCTTACGGAGGGTGATTTTCATCTGCTCCTTGACGTTGAAATCGGTGTGGTTGAGAAGCGCGGTGTTTTGCGAGTGCAAGCCATCGTCGTCATCATCGTCGTCGTCATCGTCATCGTCGTCTTCCTCTTCCACCTCAACCTCACGATTGCCAAATACTACAGGCTGCTTTTCCAAGTCGTAGTCGTTGTCCACGTGATTGATCGTGTCGAATACAGATGCATTGGTGGTGGTTCTGGAAAGCGTGGATTTGACGTTATACTGGTGGTGCGCATCATTATTAACCACGTCGTGGTTTTCGTGGTTGTACGCCTGGGTGAATTTGTACATGTCGTTGATATCGACATTATTAGACTCAAGATCCTTGATCAAGTTGTCGTATTCGGCCAATACCTTTGCTTCCTTCTCATTGTAGAATTCGGTGACCTTTTGCAACTCTCCGAGAAGGGACTTGGTAAATGCCTTGAGCGGGTCAAAATCAGGTGAAGATGGATCTTCGTAATCGGAAGGGGTGGCACCAGAGGACCCTTCTGTGTCTGAATTACTACGCTCCAACCAGTCAGAAAATGAATTGATGGTGGAGTTGTCGATATCTACGGTGGTGGAGTTGGTGGAGGTTTGTTTTTCAGTGACGTAATCATCCAACTCAATCGTGTCTTCGTTGTCAAGGCCCTCCTCGGCGTCGCGCTTCTTGAACCGACGCATGATTTTGGTGCGGAAAAGCCCGTTTTTGTCATTTTCCTCTGTTTTCGCTGCCCGCTTGGCAGCTTTTTTTTTCTTGTACTTGGCGTTCTCCACCAACTCGGTCACAGTAGTAGGGTTGGTTTGTTCTGTATTGTAGGAACCATCATTTGGTTGACTAACCTGAAGTTGGTCTTGTTGAAGCTTGTAGATCTGCTTCTTTAAGCCAGGATAGTTGACGTACAGGTCCTGCCACTCAGGCACGGCATTAAACTTTAACGAATGTGCAAACTTCATGATAACTCAAGTAAGCCTAAAAAGATTGGCAACGGTCAAGTTTTTTTCTTGCGTATCAACAAGTGTTTCAAAAGGTTCTTGGCTGTGTAATATGCAAATTTGTTAGCGATGACTTGAGTTTGTCGGTATGTCTATTGGTGCTGAAAGCGCTGGCTAACGGTTTGGCAGTTATTGCAAAATTCAGAGCGAAAAGATCGATAGCGGTCTGATTGTTGCAAGTTAAAGCCTCCTCTTGATTATACACTGAAAAAAAGTATAATTCTGTTTTGGGTTAGCTATCGTGTGACCATTTAAAAGGAAAGCTCTCGTGTGATGCCTATCCTTTCTTGGCCAAAAATTGCTTTTGAAAGTTTATTAATCTGGGGCCCACGTGGGCGTGGGGCCCGCGTTGAGAGGGGCGACCCATCGGGAAATATGTCGGGGAAGTGCGAAGCGGTATTGGTCGCGTGATGAGCAGTAACTTACCCACGTCCCAGTCCAAGCGTGGTCCCATGACCGGTTGAGGTCGTGTCCTCCATGTCACGTGACTAGCATCACCTGTGGTGTGGCACACCAAAAGATCTACAGAAGCCATACTTGGCCCGCCAGACCCGCTGCCTTTGTTGTTTGGCAGACGACGCTTATGTATTTACACGTAAACAAAGCATGTATAATAGCATAAACGCCAACATTGAAATACCAGAAATCATATAAATACAGTACATACCAGTACATTCCATTGCCATTGGTAGCCACTAGACAACTGTCACTAGTCAACTGTAACTAGTCAACTGTCACTAGTCAACCAGAATCTATATAATCACTTTATCAAGCTTTGGCAAGCTAATATGACATCTTATAGCAGAGATATCATACACGAAGGAGAGTATATTCCCAAGCCGTCACGTCCCTCGCTTCCCATCAGCAGTACGTCTTCCCCAGACCCCATAGGGTATCGCTCCAGCTCGTACACGCCTGTACGATTAAACCCACCCAACCTTACAGTAGCCGACCTATCTATCAACGACGAGTTTGAGGTGCCACCATACACCAAAGAGGATAAAAACGATCCAAACGATCCAAACGATCTGGGGAACGACCTGGCTGACCTGCATGATCTGCTGTTGGCAGAGCTGATAGTTCCCAAACTAGTCCACAAATGGTCCCACACACACTCGATATTATGTGTTATTCCAGCACCCAAGAAGAAACTCTTGTTCTGCGGTACTCAAGACTCCAAGATCTTGGTGTTTGATATGGTCGATTATACGTTAAAGTTCGAGGCTGCTGCCAGTCCCCACGATAACCATTCTTCCATTTTATGTCTTGATATTACAGAAGACGAAAACTTTCTCTTCAGTGCTGGTTCGGACTCGCTCGTCAAAATCTGGGACTTGTCGAAACTCAAAGATATACCCGACTCGGCCAACCTTTCCCATCTTACGTGTTCCCATGTGATTTATTCAGTAGTGGATATTGGCGATATCTTTTCAATTGCATGGAGCGACACCCTCGCGACGCTCTTTATCGGAGCCCAGAATGCAGCCATTTTGTGGTGTCGTCTTCCCCTCCGCCCATCCCACACTTCGTGCCAACTGAGCCCATTGTCAACAATCGAAAGGCTTCCTCACTTTCGTTACGACAAGTTCTTCGACTCTAAGGGTCCTGGTGGGTCTGTCAATACTCTTCAGACAAAATACCAGTTGCATCGTAAAAACAGTAGCAATGCGCATCCCGAGCATTTGAGGCCCAAACTCGTTGAGGTCAGGAATGAAGATATAATAAGGTTTGCCCATAATGGGTACGTCTACTGTATGAGTCTCCATACGCCTCAATTGACAGATGATATCCAGCTTATTTCGTGTGGAGGCGATGGTATTATTAATGTTTGGTCGATTTCTTTGAAAAATTCGAATGTCCAGGTTTCTAAGGTGGTTTCGCTAGAAAATGACGATTCCATTTTATCCATGTCGATCCAAGACTACTTGTACGTGGGATTGAGTGATTCTAGTATAAACGTATGGGACCTCACCACTTATCAAATGATCCGGTCTTTTCACTTCTGTGATACCTCTACTGCTTATGACGAGGTACTTAGCTTGGGAATCTACCGTGACTGTGTGTTTAAAGCCACCAATTTGGGTGGTTTGGTGAAGTTCACCATCAAAAACCAGCCTGCTCCCGTCACCGAAGAAGATACCGGAAATAACAAACATCCAGTCTACAAAAGCTTTAAAGTACTAGTTTCTGCCCAAGACGATAAAGTGGGTCATTCTTTCAGTAATCGGGACGAAACTGGCGCAGTTCTTGCCGTCAATATCTTTACAGACTCGTCAGGCATCACCTACCTTCTCTCTGGTGGCCATAAAGCGTTGTGTCTCTGGGAAATATCCAACCCTCATCGCATGGACGACAACCAAGAAGAGCTGGCGCTTTTAGCTAAACCAGCCGACCACTTATCTAACGAACATCTCTTGTCGTCACTTGAAAAGTTCACCTCCTATAAGACTATTTCCAAGTTTCCTACACAATACTTGGAACATTCACGTCAATGTGCCCAGTTTCTTTCAAGACTCTTGAATAGTCTAGGTGCGAGTCATACCGAGCTTTTGCCTGTAGTCAACGGCAATCCTATTGTATATTCTGTCTTTAGCAGAAACAGTCCTGGTCAACTGACTAAACCCACTAGAGTGCTTTGGTACGCTCATTATGATGTCGTTGATGCTACTGACTCTGAGGCAACCGACTGGGCCACTGACCCATTTGTTCTTACTGCTAAAGACGGCAGCCTTTATGCCCGTGGTGTCTCTGACAACAAAGGGCCTACACTAGCAGCTATCTATGCCGTAGCAGAGTTATACCACAAGCAACAATTGAGTAGCGACGTGGTTTTTATCATAGAAGGTGAAGAGGAGTGTGGTTCTATCGGGTTCCAGAACGTCATCACCAAAAACAAAGCTCTTATAGGCGATATCGACTGGGTGATGCTCTCCAATTCATACTGGTTGGACGACGAAACGCCATGTCTCAACTATGGTTTGAGAGGTGTTATCAATGCCTCAGTCACAATCAAGTCTTCCAAGCCCGATAGACACTCGGGAGTGGATGGAGGAGTCCTGAAAGAACCTACGATGGACATGATCCATATTCTTGGCCAACTTGTAGACCCGGAAACCGATGAGATCAAGCTTAGCAATTTTTATGATGACGTACTTCCGCTCACCAAGACCGAAATCGAACTATACAAGAACATAGAAAAGGCTGCGTTAGATAAGAACATCAATAACCAAGATCTCCAAACATTGATGGCCAAGTGGAGGAACCCTTCGTTAACCATCCATAAGATCCAGGTATCTGGGCCAAACAATAATACGGTGATTCCCCAAATCGTCAAGGCCACCATCTCTATCCGTATAGTCCCTAACCAGAATCTCTTTAAAATCAAGCAACTGTTGGTCGAATTTCTCGAGGCAAAGTTTGCAAAACTCAAGTCTGACAACAAGTTGCTGGTGAACATATTCCACGAAGCCGAGCCGTGGCTTGGCGACCCCACCAACCATGTCTACAAAGTTTTACATGAGAAAACCAAAGCAAATTGGGGCCAAGTGGAGCCGTTATTCATTCGCGAAGGTGGGTCGATTCCGTCGATTCGGTTTTTGGAAAAGTGCTTTGATGCTCCCGCAGCTCAGATTCCTTGTGGCCAGGCATCGGACAATGCCCATTTAAAAGACGAAAAGCTTCGCATAGTCAATTTGTACAAGCTACGTGCCATTCTCACCGACACTTTACGAGAATTGGGATTGAAAAATAATAATTAATACAAATATAGAGTAATGTAAGAAAGTAAGTAATACATAGAAGTAAGAAAATAATCACTATTGAAATTGATAATTGAACAAGGCATTAGTCGTGATGGTTGATTTTTGTCGCATTATGAAAAGATAAATGCGTTGAGTTTGGCTGGTTTGTAAGACCGGTTGGTGTAACACACACGGGACAAGTGGCTCGGGTTTTTGATGAGCCGGTTGATATGTTTGGTGGTGTGGTTTTTCTTGTATCCAGGATGGTCGTAGTCGTTTTCGTCGTCGTCATCAGACTGCTCGTGATCGTGACACAAGTCAAAGTCTTTATCGTACCAGAGCCACGAGTAATGGGAAGATACGGCCGAGGAGTTGGAAGACGACGAAGACGACGAATTACATGTGTCGATGATCGACTCGTTGTCGCGAAACCGCAATGTCTTGGACACTGGAGGGCAGTTTTCGCCGTTTTTGGACGATACGGTGGTGGAAGTCGAATCGGAATGGATTGACTGGTCCTCCGTGGAAAATGTGGTGCCTGTGGACTCGATGGAACCTATCGAAGGTCTCGAGTCTGGATTAGTGGCAGGGGGCTCGGGCTCGTAGTGGCGTGGTTTTTCCTTGGTGCGCCTTGCATGTTTGTTGAGCGAGGCGATAATGCGCATCAACTCCTCGGTGTTGATTTTGTCTTTGTACGTGAGTTTGAACTGATGAATGGTTTTGTCGTTGTGATACTTGTTGAGATACTTGTTTTTCGACAAGGACTCGGGGTTGTGTTGGTCAAAAAGAACGATGTTGTAGCGCGACTTGGTGCTTTCCAAGCCTGGAGAGACAGCACAGTACGTGGCGAATCGCACTGACTCGTCACACACACTAAATACGAACACCTGGCTGTACTTTTTCTTGTAGTTGAGTTTTTCGGTGTCGGACAAATTGGCGATTTTCTTGCGGTCAATAAAAGTGACTGTTTTCTGGCTGATTTGAAAGTGCTCGATGACAATCAAAATGTCGTTGATTTCTTTGGTGATATTGTTGAGGATGATCAACATGTTGCCAAGCCCGGGTTCGTCGGCAGTGGGGTCTGCGCCGAGGTTGTCCATCAAGTGGTCTTTAATGAACGAGTAGAATGGAAGCATGGTGTCAAGCAAGAAACAGCAGTCGTGTAAGCTGACATGTTCGGGTATCCTGATCAATGTGTCTGTAGGGTTCGGGATCTTGAGGTAGTCTTGGAGGCCACCATCAATGGTGCTGCCGTAAATCAAGTTTCCTTCGCATGGATACTTGTGGTGGTACTTGTACGACTTGTAGGAGAGGTTAGCGAGGTAATGGCTGGCAAGTTTTTCGCAGTTGCGACAACAAGTATTTCTGTTCTGGTTGATGCAATTGGTGTATGGAAACACCAAGTACTTTGCATTGGTATATTGTTTGAAGTGGTCTAGGTCTGGGTGGTTGGATGTCAAGTGGACTTTGCCTATGATCTTGTTACCAGGCACCAACGCCGATATGGACTCGTGGCTTGATGACAGTTTGGGGCCTCTGGAGCTGAGGCGCGTGAGATTTGTATTGTAGAGCGAGGATGGTTTTTTGAATGTTTGGAAGTCGTGCTGGTAGTTGATGCCCACCATTTTGACTTTGAGGATAACTTCGTTGGCAGTGGGGCTGGACAACTCAAACTCTTTGGCGAGCTTTGTGCATTCGCGGAGCTTGGACGAGCCAAAGTCAAATAGTCGCTT
Organism: Suhomyces kilbournensis; assembly: GCA_030563685.1. Classification (NCBI taxonomy): domain Eukaryota; kingdom Fungi; phylum Ascomycota; class Pichiomycetes; order Serinales; family Debaryomycetaceae; genus Suhomyces; species Suhomyces kilbournensis. The sequence goes on from JAJMJN010000014.1 coordinate 83,022, forward strand.
GGTTGGAAGAGCACTTACTGCTTCCGATATGAAGTCTTCTTTGTATTTGGACGGCATGGAAATTGGCTAGTTGAATTTCTCAGGTACTGGGGATATCTTGATATATATGGTGAATAGCCCAATATAATTACGGGTCCAAGAGAACAATCAACAATACAGTCTAATCTAGTCAGGGTGGAGTAGAAAAACTACCAACAATTGGGGAAGATACTAGGTATATCTACTAGTGACATGCACCAGAGGAAGGAGACATAATTACATGCGGAATATGCACAATGTTGCCAAAAAAAATTCCCTTAAATGCTGCTAGACGGGTACGTTGGATATGGGCTCGCAAATAAACTGTTTTGCAGAACTCTAAAGGCAAAAAAATAATGTATTATTTGCGAAAACAATAAGGTACTAAAAACACAATGTCCGAGGTGCTATTTGAAAGTAGACGATGAGGGGGAGAGCAACAGTGTACTGAATATATTTTGTTTAGGTGTTCAAGGTGCTCAATGTAATCAATGGTTCAATCGTATAGCACGCCAAGGCGGGATAAAGTTCATTCCGTGCCACTGGGAACAAACATGCTGACATTTGCTTTAATGACATAACGGTTCTGCATGTAGGCGGTTGACAGGGCGACTTCCACGATATGAATGGGCTTGTGAGCCAACCGTCCCCAGCAGAAGCAGAGGTTGACAGCATAGCTTGCTTTGTCTCTTGTCCACTGCACCCTAGCCTGCCCTAAATGGCCACTACGCCCCCTGTTTGGGCAACAATAAGATGCATCACAACCGCTGTTTGATCACGAGCGAATCTATATTGTCCATTTGTTCAAGTTTGTAACCTCTTTGTTGACGATCGCATTGCGTACTGGTAAATTGTAATCACAATCCCAAGTAGCGACACCGATATACGCTTGCCTCGGAAGGTGCTCGGGTCTAGGTTATATCCATATGAGTTCTACCCCCTACACACTACTATTTAGCCTCATCCGGTGTCAGCGAGGAAACTCCTTCGGCTGCTCTCGCGTCACCCCTATCATGCACGTCATCGCCTGCGCATAATATCGGTACTCCTGAAAAATACCATCTCATCTAACTCGTTTAGCGTGCCCCTCCCGCGACGAAGTTTCATCCCTGAGGCAACGATGATGCGTCTGTTCCTGAATTTATGGCGTAACCTCGTTTATAGCTATGTACTTATTTACTGTTGTTATCGGACTTGTTTCGCCTCTCCTGCTCATCGAGTATCGACAACCGCATGGCTTCTTCAATCATCCGGTCCTCCACTGTGCGCAAGTGACTGTTGATGCCACTTCCTTGTCTTCGTGTGCCGCTAGCCTCTTTGTACTGATCCTCGGCTTCTCCATTGGAAATAAGAAGGTTGGATGCGTGGATAGCACTTGCTGTCGCAGCTTTGCGCGCCAATTTGTTGCGCGCAGAATTGAGTTTTTGTTCCCAGTCTGGCCGAATTGTGTCGGTGGTGATTACACCAGGCGCATCTGCAGCCATCGACGACCTTCTCTTACCTGATTTAATTGGTTTTTTCATCATGATGTTATCTTCAACGGGCTCCAGCACTCTTGTTTTCGATACTTCGGCCTCAGACTGCTTGCCCACATAGTTTCCGGGCTTGGTATTGCCGCCCAACCCGGTTTTGATATCGTGTGGGGCCTCGTAGGTGACTCCAAAGTCCGGCAGCGCGCAGTAGGGGCAGCTGGCGGACTCAGAAATGAGAGTATGTGGCAACGAGTCAGAACCGTTTTGGTTAGAAGGGTCGTCATGTGGCGAATGTGGGTCTAGACGTTTGATCTGAACAAAACATTCGGTGCATATTGGCTGGAAACAACACCGTGAAACATTCAAGTTTCTTGGATAGTATAGGAAACAGATTGGGCATTCGGATGCATTGCGATATAGCCTCAACAAAAGCTCCTTGCTGGGAATTTCCTGCGAAAGTTCCGTTGCAAATCCGTTCTCCTTGACCTGCAATTTCTGTTCCAAGAAGCGCGCTTCTTCGTCCTTTTGAAGCTGCTTCACCCGCTCGATCAACGCCCGAAGCTCGGCCTTATCTTCTTGTCTCTTGTAGTAATTTGACGACTTATGGATCTTGTGATTGTCGATGTCGTCTTCCTCCTGTTCGTCGTCATACGCCGTCTCTATGCTGTGCAACGAAAGCTGCGACAACAATATCAAGAGCTCCTCGTCAGTCCAGTCGGCATTGAAATCTTGTAGTGGCGTGAAAAACGGCGCAAGCTGCCGGTTAATAATAAGTTTGCGAACAATCTCGGTATTGTAATCCAAGTTGGACTTGTACGTGCCGTACGGTGCTAGGTATCCGCCATCGACATTTTCATCCAACCTGACGATCAAACCCAAGTAGTGTGTCTCTCTATTCCTGTCTTTCTCCTCTTTGCGCTTGGATTTTCGAAACTCTAACACCGAACTTGTGCCATATGAATGTGGAAGGGTGTTTCTTCGAGAGCCTGGTTGTGCGTGTCTGGTGATAAGCCCGGTGGCATCCGCTACGTGGGGCGAGTTTCCGGTGTAGCTGTACGATCTATTTCTACCTTCCTTGGCTGGAACATTTCCCATATTGTTACACTAGTAGTGGGGTTGCGACACTATGGCAATTACTTGCTTAAAGCAGTTCAGGCTGTTCCCCAGAAATGGTCAGTGTTTGGGCGCGACACGACGCCTTATCGATAGGGGCAAGTGCAAGTTACCACAATGCTACGAAGGGGAATAGATAGGCACGGACTATAAGAGGAAGGCGGAACAGTTGGGTTGAGTTGGTCTTTGATTACATACTAAAGGTGACATGACCATATAGTGCAGTGGAACGTGCATGCACCGGGCTTTGCCGGAGATCTGAATGTACTGGGCTTTGTGAGTAGATCGTTTGAACCGAGCTATACAGTATCATGTGCATATAGTGTCGATGATATGAATATGGCGTTGTATGGTTTTGCGGCTTGATAGACCAGAACTAACATTTGGAACCTCGCCATGGAGCCCGGCTGTATGTGGCACTTCGGTTGCAGCCACTCGATTAGTGCGTACAAAATAATACTCTATTTAGCCTGGCAGCACCAATGCAACAAAATGTCTATTGGCCAAGTGGATAACTTAGACTAGTTTGATGGCGTTCAATTCAAGAGCAGTTCGTGTCTATTAGATAAGTCTACAGAGCTAGCTTCGCATATTGCGTATACTTTCTCTTTTTTTTACTATATACATTAGCTTATGTATGTTTTGAATGATAAGCTAGTGTACCATAAATGAGAAAAGGTTGTTTTATCTCAATCGATCTTTGCCAAAGCACAGTTATGGTTGGTCTTTTCGGGACTAATACTAAATACAGTTACGGTCAGTTTCTCTATGGTACTAATGCAGTTGATTTCGGTTTCTTGGTGGTATTAATACTATTTATAAACTATATGCTGCCCTGGGTATACGTATTAACGGCTCGTTCAAATAGTTCTAGAATTGTCTATCAATTATGTCTGCTACCAAGTCCAACACCCACCCCTATCATGGCCACCGCTATGGAAAACCACAATATTCCTATTACCAAACTAAGGATCTTTTGAGTTTTGGAAAATCGTTTAACCTGGTTCCGTTTGTAGGTAAGCCCCGTGTAGAATTGCTTGGTGGTATTGGTGGAGTCAAACACTCCTAGCGCAATTAAGAAGTAGATGGGTGGGACAATCAAGCCTAGTATCATCATTAGCACAAAGTAAAGCGGCAGGTACCATGAGTATTTGACTTGCTGGGAAGGGCTTTTCATGTGGCCACCCTCCATGTGCTTTTCGATATTTTGTTCCAAGTCAAACGAGTTTTGGTCATTGTAGTCGGCATTATGTGGTTCTCTCACCAATGCTGGAGGTGGAGGTCCAAGACTGCCTGAAGATGCTTTAGAAGTTACTTGACGGGGTTTGTCGCGGCGGAAATCGCCCACATGCTCGTTGAAGTTCTGGTCAATGTACTCCTGGTTTTTCGAGACTGACCGAGGTATTGGGGGTGGTATAGCGGCAGTTTCGGGCATTTTGGAGGTGGTGAGAGGAATCTGGGAAAAGGCGCTTTTGAATGTCAGCTGACTAGTGGATCTTCCCTCCGAAGCATATACTTGAGGAGGTTGAGTGGTTTCTACTTCATCTTCGTCGCTGCTCTGAGTGGGTGCTGGTGCATTTTGTTGGTCAGATAGTCTCTTGTGCTCGTATACAGACCATCTTTGGTTACCCTCATCGTAGTCTTTGTCCTGGACTTTATATAACATGACAGGAAGTTCTGTGCTAGAGTCTAAACCTGCTGTAAGGTTGGTGATACCTCCCTTAGGGTAGTCCTGACTATTCCGAAGGGTGGAAGATGCCTGAGGAGCAAACGACTTGTTGGCAAGGAGGTTTATGCCCGTAGTCTTTCGATCAAAACTGGGGTTTTCGAGGTTCTGCAAAAGCTCGCCGGACGAAAGCGACGATCGTATCGTGTCTCTCTTTGACTTGAGTTCTGTTTCGTCGGGATTGATGAGCAGCAGTCGGTACGACTGGCGAAGAGCCGTTTCCTCGGGATCGGCAAACCGCACTTCCGAGAGTCTTTTGCTACTGGGTCCTGCTACAGGTTCAAGAGACTCGATCTCTATAGTATTTGACGAGTCACGGGCCTGTCCACGGGTTCCTTGAGCGGGGGTAACATCTGGATCAGGATACTTGACTTCGGGCTCCGAGTCTGAAATGGTCGTCATGTTGTAAAAAGATGATCTATTTACATCGACATTTGACGATGCGCTTATTACTTCCTTCCGATCCTTCCTTACTTCGGTGGTTCTCATCACAGGCTCTACTCTATCGTTTGGCAAGATCCTGAACTTCATGGATTTGGAACTACTGCTGCCACTAGTAGGCACAGCACTATCATTTGAAGAAGAGCCTGAAGCCCGTTTTGCAGGAAACGGTTCAGGCTCGTTGTATGCATTGGAAAGCGCCACATCGATTGAGGGGCGTGGATACTTGGATCCTTGAGGTGGGGTTGTACGGATGACTTTTGGGGCTGGTTTGGTAGGGGTTCGTTTGTTACTACTTCTAGATGAATCGCCTTCATCGAACTCTTCTTTGAACACAAACTGCAGGCTTGCTGCAGGGGCTGCTGGATCTAAGGTGGGGCCCTCGTACTCGTCTAGTATAGAGTTTATGGAGTCAGAGTCGTATTTGCTGCCTTTGTACAGTTCAGATGAAGATGTATCTGCGAAATCATCGATGGTGGTGGGCTTGTCGGCTGGAGTTGCTGGTACCGGTACAGGATAGCCGGGATCAGGGATGGAAGAAGCTGAATTGACGGAGGCTTTGGAGCGGCCGAACTTGAGTTGGAGCAACGAATTAAACGTTCCTGTTGATCCACCGGCGGGAGGTGGGGTGGAATGGTGGTGGGAAGCTCTTGAAGGCAGAGCTTCGCTGCCTATGGATATTCGGGGGGTTCTTCGTCTCTCCTTCAGAACTCTCCCCCTGTCGCCCAATTCGGGCTCTTCGCTGATGCTTTCAATGGAATATGCTGATGAACGATTTCTAAAGAAATTCTTTATCGACTTGCTAGGTGAGGTATATTCGGTGTTGATGGTGGCCACATTCTCTCCGGGCGGCTTGTCTTTGGCGGGAACCGAGAGGCTTTCGGGCGCTGGCAGAACCAGATGCAGAGGCTTTTCCTTCTCCTCCTTCATAGACTGACTTGAAAACGAAAGAACCAAGGTGGGTGTGTCAGTCTATAAAATCGAATCTATTCGTTCAAACTACTTCTGTAAAGACTTGATTGTAAAGCTAGTGCTGATTATGCTTATGTTTGACAATAACAATAATAATAGATGAGGCTTTGAGCGAGGGGAGAGCCGCAAAGTCGTGCCCCGACCGAGTCTTCTGGGCCCATTCCAACCTTTTTTCAGTGTGGGCCGCTCACTTTTGTCCAACATTAGGCCTGTTTGAGAATGAAATTTCGACTGTTTACAAAAGTTCCGAATCAGGCCGCCGTCTAGCCTTGTGGGTTCAAGCCCCCAGAAGTGGTCTTCGTCTAGATACGAGTTGCCAATTGCTACACCGAATGTCCCCACAGACGGTAGCCAGTCGTCGAACGGTCTCTGTTGATCTTGCTATATCGCACGGCATCGTTTGCCCTTCGTCGCATCGTATAGCAGATGTTCTCTCGAATATTCTTTTATTCCGGGCTGCGAACAAAGTCGCATTGGCTTCTTGAATTTCATCTCTAAATTGACTCTCAACTAAATTGCAATTGTTCCCCAAATAAGCCAGTGCTAGCAACTGCTTATTTGCGTGCATATTTTTCCACCAGTTGCAAATAAATCAGGCTCTGTAGCAATGTTGACGTAGTTTACTTTTTGTCTCACTCTACGAGTTGAAAATGGATCAGGTTGTAAGCAAGTGCTGATTTTTACTTTGTCTACTACTCTTTGTTGCTTCAAAAATGTATTAAGTGCTAATGAGCTATTAGAGAAATATTTTCGGCCTTTTGGCCCGGTATAATTTTAGACACTGCCCGGCAGCGTTCAGGATATCTCTAGGTGTAAAGGTAAAGTTTGTAGAAATTGTTTAGTAGTTCGATCTTCTCTTTCTTCTTCTTTTACAACCTGGAGCAGGTGGTGCTGGGGAGGTGGTGGATGTACCTGAACCTGATCCTGAACCTGATCCAGAACCCGATCCTCCTGAAGGAGCATTGGAACATTTACCGGCAAATGCTGCAAAGGCATTGACTGCGACAGTCTTGAAAGTGTCAACAGTGAGGATTTGGCTCAACAAGTCTGGGACCAAATTGGAGTTCTTAAGAGCGTCCATAAGTTCACTGAGGGGTAAGGCGTCATTTTGTATAACAGCCTTTATCAACTGAGTGGCAAATGGAATAGAGTTAGGGTCAGTGATAAGCGACTTGACCACTGAGGAGGCCAAGCCGGATTTGGCCAATGAATCCAACAAGTTGACTACAATCTCGTTGTTTATCAAATCATCTCTCTTGTCAACAGAGTTGGCAGTTTCGAGTGAGTCAATGTAACTTTTGGCTTGCAAAGCATCGTTATGGCTTCTGAACGCATCGGCCAAGGCATCTCTCTTTGCGTTACCACTAGAGATCTTTTGCTTGACGAGGTTACCCAAGTTTTGTATTTCTCTCAATGCGACATTAAAAAGCTCAACGTAAAAGTTACAGTCTGAAATAAGCTGCTGAATGACTTGGCCGACCAAGTTTGATTCATCTAATGCTTGGAACAAAGAAGTCAAGTTAATAAGACCAGACTTCAACACAGCAACAATGGTATTGATAACAATTGGCTGGAAAGTGGTGTCGCTGGTCAATGCCGACAAAATCTTTGGTGCTAAGTTGGTTTGGTTGATAGCAGCCAAAATATCAGTGACGATCTTGTACTCTCTCTTGGAAAGTTCGTGTTCTGGAATGTCTACGTCGCCAATTTCTCTCTTCTTGGCAAGAGTATCTAATTCGGCAAAGATTTCACGCAACTCTTGAGGAATCTCTCTAGTCTCCAATGCGTTTCCTGATACAGGTGGAGCATTAGCGGTGACAGCAGTGGAGCAGGCCAAGATGGCGATGGCAGTGGTGTGAGTTAACTTCATTATGGCTTAACGATGGAAAAGGGTTGGTAAAACCTAAAAATGCTTCTGCTTTTTTTCTGGAGAAGTAACTTCTATGCCCAAAGCCCCCCTCTATATATAACGTTTCCAAAGTTAGTGTTTGTTTGAACTATTTTGGTATTTCGAGTTTTGAAAGCCATACTACATTTTGCATTCTATTGTGACGGCCCCAGAAATTACCCAATGCGGAAATTTCTGCGACCAAACGAGTTGCCGTTTTGGGAAATGGCCCTGCAACTTTTCATAATAATTTCCCAATACGGACGTAATGATCTCTTCTTCTTCTCGAGACCTTCGGTACGGATATACATATTATACTCGAGTCAAAGGTTTTATTTTTTCTTGGGACCTGCTTTTGGTTATTTTGTCTTCCATTGAGGAAGGTTGAGAGCTGGCTGGAGATTATTTATTGGTTGCTCCGATGATAGCCTCGAATCGATAGGCTTTAATACCAGAGATTAGTATGGTGTACAGCCTAGCACTACATTCGGGATCTTTGGTTGAAACCCCTGGCATATCGTCAAAAGCTTATACACCTCGTCTAGCGGACATCGCGGGGAGTACAAGTAATGCACCGAAAATTGGCTGCGACTTTCCTACACAAGTTACTACTTCTGGAATAACGTGTTGCACTTGTAGCTTGGCATTTATTCCCCATGTTTATAGAAGTTACAAACCATACTATGTCCTATGTAACATAGACCACTTACTTTGCAGAAAAGAAATTCATGAGCGAACTCTGCTTCTTCTTTCCATCCGACTTGGTAGCAGTAGATGTCTTGGCCTTTGGCTTTGTAGCGGGCCTTGCAGGCCTTGATTCTGTTTTTGGTCCTGTATTAGCCTTGCCCTTCCGGTAACTGACAACAAATCCATCTTCGTCTACTGTGTCTGCTTTAGTTTCCACATCCTCAGATGTAGTTCTCCTATTATTCTGCTGCTCGCTGTCTTGCATCTCTTCATCTTCATCCTCTGGTACAAACATCGGGGTGGTTTCTTTTGGTGGTTCCTCATTCGTGGACTTGACTTCGTCTATAACTTCCTCTTCTTTCTGGCTCCCCGCAATAATATCCTCTGTATCTTCGTCTCCGAAATCACTAAAATCACCCATATCGTCGAACATTTGCTGGAGTTTCTCAGGGTCGCTACTTTTCTTGCGCACTTCTACAGGCTCGTCATTGTCTTCATCCACGTTACTCGATACCACCACCCGCTCTTTGGGCTGGGCCTTTTCGAGCTTACGCAGCTTGTATTGGTAGCCTGATGGTTCCTGTATGGTACGTTTCACAGGTTCGGTTTTCGATGCGAAATTGCTAATAGGGGTGGTGGACTTTGCTGGTTGCTTCTTTCTAGATACATATGAAGACGAAATGCCGGCCAGTCTCATTACTTTTGGTTTGCTGCTACTGGCTGGAGTGGGGGTGACAATAGCACTTGGACTAGCCTTTATTTCGACCGGTGGTTTCGGTACATTAACCGCTTCCTTTAATTCTGCGCCTCGTATCATTCCATTCTTGTAATACTCTTGAGCTTTGTCAAATTTCAGACGATGCTGCAATTCTTCGAGCGCTATTTCTTGGGTGGTGAATTGACTGGATTGTAATTTCAAAAGGTAGACATGAATGGTGTTGATTGAGTCAAATGCTTTCACGTCTTCTTCTAGTTTGGTCTCGTCTTTAGATACTTTGATGAGAACTCCTTTTTTTGTTCTTCCTGTAATGACAAACGACGCAGTTAATCTGTCTTTGTTCTTGCTGTAGAACTCTTGGAGTAGAGTCTTGGCATGATTGGTATGTATGCCCAAATTTCGCGATAAGGTATGGTAAGTGACAACCTTTTCGTTTTTGAATAGCTCCGTAGAAAGCTGTTCTATCTGTGCTTGTCTTGCCTCCATCGTGTCTATCGTTCTCCATCTCTAGGATGAATCTTCATATCTATTCGCGTCGCGTTCGAGTCACGTGGAAGTTTTATCCATCAAGCTGAGGCAAGCTAGGAACTGGAACTGGACTTCGCCGCCCCTCTATTGTGTCACCAAGTATTGAAAGTCGGGCTTTGTAGCAGAACACATGATGCCTATTAATAAATTCTACCAACTGAAAATGTCCTTATTCTCTTCTCTTCATCAAGTTCATTTAGCGATTTTTGGCTATTTTGGCATATTTTTCAGCAGAATTTGGAAATTTTTTAGTATGATGCGCACCATTTACCTACTTGCTTTGTGCGTCCAGCCATTATACTCAATTGGAATACGCCTTCATCTACGAGAATGTCTTGAGGAGTGCAAATACGATTCGAGTACAACTCGATATAAAGAATTTAAGTATAGAGATCACTTTTAATGGTACTGATCCATGTGAATCTAGCTCAGGCATGCAGTAGATCACGCGGTCGAGGTTGTTTCAATGGGTGCAAATTACTCCCTTCTTCTTGCAAAAGTGTACATTGTATCCCAGACGACATCAACACGAGTGGTGTCGTCCCATCCCATAATCAGTTTAAGCTCTTCTACAAACTTTTCGGCAATATCATACTTCGAACCATGGTCTTTCATCCAACTGTGGTATGCGCTCCAGCTCTGGACATACTCCAAGAACTGACTCAAGGTGACAGTTTTCTTGATCATCAAAGGAGATTCCTTTTCGCCAATAGGACGTCCGCTGTTGTCTACGAGGTATTCGTGTCTTTCGACATCGTAAAACAAGTCCGACGGTACCTCTACTTCTTTCATCAATGTACCTAAATAGTTATGACCAGGCTGCTCATAATATGGACCCATCCACTTTTCAAACTCATCATTAGGATTGGCCTCAATTGACGAGTTCCAGCAATAGTTGCGATAGATCTCGTTGGCTTTGGGGTGTCCAATGAAGATAGGATCTTTATAGAACCAATAAGCCAAAGTCCCGTGAGGTTTGAGGACTCTAGCTGACTCTTGGAAAAATTTGGGGTGGTCAAACCAGTGGCAGCACTCGGCACCAGTGATCATGTCAACAGATCGGTCAGCAAAGGGTAATTTTTCTGCGAATGCCTCAACAAATTTTATATTGACGGAATTTGTACGAGGATCGCCATTGCACTTTTGGATCATTGTAGAAGAGGGATCTGTCCCAATTACCAGCTTGAAGTATTCAGCAAGTTTGAAAGCGACAAATCCTGAACCTGTTCCAATATCAACTGCGACTTCCTTTTCACCTTCATGATAAGCAATTAACGCATCGTACAATGACTGGGGATAAGTAGGTCTTGCGTTTTCATAGTGTGCAGCATTGAATGTTGAGTCTGAGTAGGTAGCCATGATCTTTGTTAGTGAAGTGGTATGGGAGAGTATTAAAGAGGTATTTAAACACTTTGGCTTTCTGTCTGGGGTGGTGGCTTTGTGTGGGGAAGGCCGGACAGGCCCGTTACCGGAAAGCCATTTCGGATTACATAAGCACACCTTTTACCAGGCCAAATGTCTGGTGCTGAGTATGAATCATTAGCACTGCAATGAGTCAACCCGAAAGGCCGAAAGATGACAAAAATACAGATCAAACTTCGTTTGCCAGTATCCTAGCGGGGGTAAAGCGTATGCGAGAGCAATACGGGGCCGAAGAAGCTTCCAGTACAGGGCCTTCCCCCGTTGCTACCGTGCAACCCATCGCGAATCCAGCTGCAACAGATCCTCCTAGTGTACCACCAAAAGCAAGTACACAGGGTGGTGATGCTAATGAAAGGAGAATGAATGCACAATCTACAACACATGTCACTGTGGATGGAATAAAAAGAACAAGAACAATGCTCCTTTCGTCCACGGGAATGCCCAAGCCGCGTAACTCAACCTCACCATCCCCAGGCCCCACCAACGTCAGGCCAAATACAGGGCGAAATACAGGCCCGTCTGAAATTCTAGTCAACAAATCTCAAACAGGAAACCCACTATTAAAAGAATCAATGATGAAAACGACCCCATGGAGGTTTGACACCACCATTCTATCAGACTACTATATCAACCCCAATCTCCAGATATTATTCTTATCGTTGAAATATCACAAATTGAGGCCTGAATACATATGGCAGAGACTCAAAAAGATTAATAAGGGCTCTTCGATAACCGAAACCCGAAATGACAATAACTTGCGTATTCTTTTGACAGTGGTCGATATTGACTCTCACCAGGATGTGTTGCGATCGCTCCTGGATTTCTGCATAAAACATGACTTGACTTTGGTGTTGTCTTGGTCTTTTGAGGAAGCTGGCAACTACGTGGTATTTGCCAAGCAGCAGGACAATTTGCCTGTGCTCAAAGCAACTGAAAGCATTAGAGGTATTAAAGCAAGTGACTATAATTCGAATGTGGTCGATGCCTTTACCAGTATACGACTGGTGAACAAAACAGACGTTTCTAATTTGTTGGCCAATTGCAAGTCGGTCAAGAACGTTGTGTTGAAGAGTGTTCGGGGAGAAGAAGACGGGTTGGGCAGTATTGGAGGGCTAGGGGCCACCAAGCTCCGCAACATGAAGCAGGTATTTCTGGAGCCTTTCATTTTCAACAAGCAGTATGAGGATATATAGAAAAATCCTAGAAACAGGCTTGCAGAATATGCTCGAGCTAGTATGGGGGATATGGATAATTAATAGTTCTTAGTGGCTTTTTCGATCATTCGAAAGGTTGATAACAAATGTGACTACAAACCACCTGGTCATGGTATATTTGGTTTCATTTATGTATTGTATGTATTATTATTATAGTCTATAACGATTACGCTTCTTGGCCCTGTTGCCTTTCGTATTCCATCATTTTTTCTCGCAACACCAAGTTGACCTTGTTCAACTGATCGTTCTTATTCACCAAAATGTCCTTTAGCTTCTGACCATCTTCAACCAACTTATTGATTTTGGTCTCATACACCGCTTTGGCATCTTGAGCGTTCTTCTCTACAAAGTATCCAGTACCGATATCGACCAAATATTCGTTTTTCTTCACAATTTTACCTGGCAAGTATAACGAGCTCGTCAAGGGTACCAATATTTCCCCATTTTGTTTTTCGTCTTGTACCTTTTCCAAGTTGTCTATACTACCAATACAGTCCTTGAGCTTGGCCTGGGCTGTCTGTAACGCCTGGAGCGATTGTGTAAAATGCTGAACTTCTTGGTCCAACTGTCTACGGACCTCCACTAGTTGCTGTGGCTGGAGCTTTTGCAAGTCGATTCCTTGTGGTTGTGACATGATTGTGTGGGTCGAGTCCTGTGAAAAGTCTGTGATATCGAAATGCCCATGAATTTCGAGTGCGGCACGCGAATTCTCAGGCCTGGATCATTTAGTGGGGACACTGACGAAGATATAATGGGTAATGACGGGGGTACTATAGCCAAGAGGAAGGATATACTATCCTTGTATGAGAATGACAAACAGACTGCAGTCAAAGGAGACGATCTGGATCGGGCGTTGCTAGTGACCTGTGCCATCTCATCGCTTCCACTCTACACCAAAGACAAGAAGGCTGCCGCGGTGGTAGGCGACTACAAAGGTAACTTGTATCTCAAAGAGAAGATTCTTGAGTATCTTATACAGAAAAAGACTTGTAGGTACCCTGAGGAAAAATCCGCTCGCTGGAACCATATTAAAAGCACCAAAGACTTGGTCGATGTCACTATCGCCTGGAGCACCGATACCGATGGCGGTGCAACAATAAAGTGTCCGGTCACAGAAGAAACCCAGCTTCACAGCTATGCGTATCTTCGTCCGTGTGGATGTCTAATGTCATATAAAGTGATACAGGAAATGGGACGAGACCTCAAAGCTTCGAACCAAAAGCCGGTGCAGAGTAACTGTCCCAATTGCAATACCGAGTTCCATTACAATTACGACATAGTAATACTAAACCCACTGAACTCAGAAGCCACTGCCAAGTTCAACCTTGAGAACTACCAGTATATAGAGCAGATGGGGCTCACCCATTCTAAAAGGCGAAGAAAGAGTCTGGACAAAAAGAGCTTGGACAAATCAAATAGTCTAGACAAACCTGCTAAAAAGCAAAAACTTAAATAATGAGGAATAAATGGTTTTGTATTACCATTTAGCTTCCAACCTTTTGTATGTATGGTGTGGTATAGGATGGTTTAGGATGTCTTCGATGCTCACGTTTTCGAGAATACTCGAAGACCACGCAGTTCTTTGAAGCGTATAGTATCCGTGACCTATACTAGACACCGATAAGTCGCCTTCTCGCTGCACTTCCTCTATTCTTGACCTTCAACTTTCTACTACATTCACTCATCTCTTGGTTAAGCTTGTATTGGACTATGTACATATGAGCTTCCACTGATTAAATTATTGTTTAGTAGCTCGTTCATTTTCTCTTCGTTCTTCACATAAGTGTTGAAATGTTTAGTTGTTTTCTTCCTTTCTACGTGACTCTTCGTACTGTTCCTTTTGGAAAGTCAACTTGTCCTTGTTCATGTTTGCATAGTCGGAGTTGGCCCAGACGTTGAAGGAAATGGATCCAATACCAACCACACAGATTCCAACCAATCCAAGTACGGTCAAACGGTGCACCACATCGGTCGCACGAACACTAAAGGGGAGTCTTTCAGCCATGTTGTCTTAATTTTTCTTCCGTATAGGTTGATTTTAATCGCATGTTCTGAAAAAGATGTGATCGAGCTGGTCACGTGTGGTGTGCTTCAGACGGTTTAAATTTTATTGATACAGTAAAATACATAGCTAGATAAGGTACTTGAGCCACTTGCTGTTGAACAACCCCTCTTCCAACAACGATGGATTGGCGTAGATGGTTTCAGGGAGCCAATGGCTATTGTAGAGACGGAATATGTTTTGCTCGTCTGCGTTTTCGTTGCGCTCAAGCACTTCAGTCACAATATAATCAAGCAATTCGTGTGCCGTAAGATTCAAAGGGCTGACGTATTCCAGATCCTTAGATATGGATGAAGAGAGAATGGAATCGGTCAAGCTACCAAGAGCGTGATCGAATTTTTCTGGCTCAATATGACCGATTGGAAGCTTGTAGTTTTCGCTTGGGTTAATTGAACTGACGGGAATTGGTTTGAGAGCCTCGTAGTTTCCCACGTCAATATTGACGGCAAACTGGCGGGGCTGTATTCCCTTTATAATAAACTTTTTCTTAGGCGGGTCGTTCCCTACAGGCTCAAGATTCACCACCATGGCTTCAGAGTTCGGAAATGCATGAGATACATTTTTGATGAAGTCGACTGCTGGTAAGAGTGATTTGTATTCCGGGTGCAGCTTTCCTTCAGCAGAGTCCCAGATCTCTTGGAATTGCTTTTCGTAGGCCTTCCAAAGCGAAATTTGGGTGACTTCTCCCGGAATCACGTCTGCTGATTCGGGGTTGTTGGCCACTTGGTGAGTGTATGGTTCGTAGCAGCATCTTAACCAGGTAGTTGCTCTCAATGGTTCAGGGAACCTGACAATCAAACTGTACAAATCGTCTGGTAATGTTGGTAATGCGGATGGCACACCTGAAAAATGTGATCTTTTGGTCAAGTTCAACTGGAAAGTTGGGCGGAAATTGGAGGCGTCGTTTAATGGCAAGTTGGCCAAAACAATAAGCGGGAGTTGTTTCATCAAAGTGTTGAAGTTGGATTTGGATGTTTTGAGTTGTAACAAGTATTGTAATCTGTAGTGCTGGGAGCTTTTGACGGAGCTGGTATGGTCGGGATGCAAAGCTTCCGAGTACAAATACAGTTTGACGAACTCCAAAACCGTATATGTCAATTCGTTATCGTTTATAAGAAGCAAGTCAATGTACGTTTCAAGATGAGTGTCTTTTATGGCATCAATACAGTTGTATTGTACTCTTTCCATTTCGATATCGTTTTCTTCCTGTTGGTCCTGTGAATCTGCAGTGCTTACTTTGAAGTTCTTATCACGTATGATCAACAAATGTGACAAACATTTCAAAGTACTGATAATAATTGTCTTATCCTTAGACACCACCGAGGCATTTAACAACGTATTGAACAAAGGATCGTTCTTAGAGTTGTCGATGTAGTAACACGTTAAAGGCTCCAATAAATCAAGTAAATAAGACAAAGCTTCTCTGAACTGGTTTTCAAATTCTTTGAGTCTATAAGTCTGGAAGTTTTCTTTGTAGAACCAATTGAACAAAAATTTCAAAGCTTCCACCAAATGTTTCTTCAATGATTTGACTTGTGAGAGCCACTGTTGGTTGGTGAGGTCCTGTGCTAGGTTACGAAGTGTAAGCAAGGCGTCCAAGCTAAAAGCAAATGAAGTTTGGCTCAACTTTGGAGACGATGGGTCCAAAAGCGTATGATATGGACGGATAAAGTACTTGATCAACTCGTGCCCTACAAAGGGCAAGTCTTCCAAAACTATTGAAGAATGAACAGATACACGAGTCAAAGTGCTTAAGCACCATCTGACGTCCGATTCTATTCCGCATCTCAAAGACATCAAGATTCTGTCAATATCCTCAACGCCTCTATGGTTAGACCCAATAGGATTGAACCCATAGGTGCCACCAAACCCAGTAGTGTTGTAACCATTGGGGTCTCCCCCCAAGTGAGTGATACTACGAGAGGACACACTTATAGGAACGACACCGTTGCTCATGCTAACGTTACTCATTATTGTGTATGATGCTCACTTGTTTTGACAATTTGAATTTGAGGTGATTTTTTGAGAAAAATTCGCGCGAACGAAAAGGCGAGACTACAGTGAGGAAGATATGAGGATCCAAGGGTTATTGATTAAAAAGGCATATATGTAGTGATGCGTCTGTAGAAAAGGAACTAATTGGATAGTGAGCAGGTATTTGTAATAATGTTGAGGTCTCGCATATTGTAAACTACAATTCTTATCTGCGTTAGTTCAATATTGGCATTAACTATGTTGATACCAAGGATCGACTTTTGTTGATATTGTATATTTGTATCATCAAACGAACCAGTAGGATTCACAAAGTGCGAGTCTTTGATGCGTATAACATACGATAAGCCAAATATTATGCTGCAAAAAATTAAGTTTCGCGGTATCCACGAACATAAATGACAGAATATATAGCACCGCTACGAATTACACTGGGTATATATCGCACTTACTAGTGACAATAATTGAGGTCTATTAGTCTATAGGCTACTACTAAACCTTTTCGTTTTCACTGTCTAGGTTAGCATCGATTCTCAGTACTCCGTCGATCAGCTCAGCATCAACTTCAACCGTCTTACAAGGTCCATGGTATACTTTGTGAGCATACGCGTAGTAGTATATCAATGAGAGTATCCACACACCCGGGGTAATCACACAGGTATAATTCATACTATCTTTATCAGGGTACCTTGCGGCAGGGAACATCACCATGAAAAATGCGTAGATAATGAAAATGGTCGATGTCCACCCCACCACAGGACTCCAGAACTTGCCCAAGTAGAAGCTTCCAGGTCTGAACTTGTCTCTGCCGCACGTCAATCTTAAGAAAGTGGGAGTGCCCCAGGCCACATAGTTACCTGCGATATACAAAGTGAACAACGCATTTGCAGCCACAGTACCAATAAGTACAAGTAACCCAATGAGAATGGCAGCAATGCCACCGAACCAAACGGCATTGAGAGGCACAGAAAGCTTTTTGTTGACAATCTTGACCCACTTTGAGAATGGCAAACCGTTATCACGAGCAAATGCCCAGATTTGACGAGAAATAGCGGTCAAAGTAGATGCACCCATCAAAAATTGAGCAAACGCCATAAGGCTCATGAACACCATGGTCCAGTTTTTGCCAAGGCAATCGTAGATGAGCTGGGCCATAGGGAACCCAAACTTGGATTCGAGGTAGCGGGTCTGGAAATCGTTCGTTTGCATGCAAAACATGGTCATGATCAATATCACCGTGCCAAGTCCCCAGCACACCCCGATAGACCCCAAAATTCCAAAAGGAATGGTATCTTCTGCCGACTTGACCTCTTCACTCACATGAATAACAGAGTCAAACGCTCCAATGGTCCAGATTGCAGGAAGCCACGCGGCACTGACCTGGGTCCAACCAATTGGCCATTGCGAATCGTTGGAGAATTGCTGGAATACAAAATGGGCCGAGCGAAAGTTCCCTCTGGCACCGATGGGTAATGCGATGAGGAACAAAGCGATGAGTGCGAGGTTTACGTATATAGACAACGACTGCAAATATGCACAGTTACGGGACGAAAGACAGGTGATCAAGATGTGAAGCAATACGCACCCGACGAATATACCGTATGTCTTTGCTGCGGTGATGTTGAAATCACCGTCCTTGGAAACCACCACGATCGATAATACTTCCTGAGCAAATCCGTAGTCGATGGAACAAAGTGCGCCAATGAGTGCAATTGAGTTTGTGTTACCGATAAGAAACGAAAGAACCGTCTTTAATTTGGGTGGTGCGTAGTAGTTGGTCCAGTAGTAAAGCCCACCCGAAGTTGGTTGCGAGGACCCATTTTCGGCCATGGAAATACCAATACAAAAGATAAAGAAACTACTGATAACCCATCCCCACAACATTCCCGCGGGACCGGCAACAATCCCTTGCGAGAACACAGAAGCTATACTGGGAAGCAATCCCATAATGGAAAAGGCAACTCCAAACGCTTGGAATTTGGAGAATCTTCTCTTCAATTCGGGCTTATAACCAATCTGAGCCAAGAGATCCTCATCATTTTGGGTCAAAAGAGCGTCGATTTGCGGCTGTTCCACATTGTGTGTATTGTTGTAGAACAGCTTATTTGAGCGTATCTGCTCAAGTATTTGTTCCTGAGAAAGAACGGGGCTTAAAGGCGAAGACATTGAGTTTAGTTTGTTCTTTTCAAGTCACTCTAACCCCAGGATGCACTGTTCCCTAAATATATAGATCTAATTAATTATTTAGAACGACATATTATCTGCAATTTTCACTTAATCTATTGCGGGGGACTTAATCTATGTCACTTAATCTATTAAGGATGGGGTTCAACCTTCCTATTTTGACTGGCCGATAAGCCCAATAATCCTTATCGACGATCTCATGCAGGTCCGAAAGGCCGAAGAGATAGTCCAAGGCACCATGAGGGCTCGACCCCTACGGAGTTTCTTTATTCACGTGAGGAATGCCGCATCTCCGTTGAGGCCGGGTAAGCTGATGAAAATTATAACTATTGTCTCGCTATTGCCCTATGTGCACTCCCCATCGAGAAAATTTTACCTCCGGCAAGTCTCCGCGCATATAAAGACAAGTGAAAAATCACGAAATTGAAATTTGTTCGACATCTAACAAAATGGCTACGTATGTAATGCCTTGATACCATCATGGACTCAACACAATAAGTACTACATAGTAGGACTAGTATTGGATTGTCTCTAGTGATGATGATTGTGAATATAACATGTCTTAATGACAGTAGTTGACACCATGAATAATTAACATGGAGCCAAAAATGCCGTGGGAAAGCCAGATTGTCTTGCAGCTGAATTTCAATATTCATCTATCTTCGTTATTAGCCAATGCCTGATACATCTGTTTTCCTCTGAGTATTATATTAGAAGTGTATTCTAGTGGGGAATGGAATGAACTTGGCTGTTCAGTTCCATGTCCATTTGCAGGACCTTTCCGGACCGCATACCACTTGAATCTTTCTGTTTTATATATATCAAGAGGGATGCATATTGTGTTGCTAGACTTGATTCAGTTCTAGTGGCGTATACTAACAGTTTTAGTACTTTAAAACCAGAATCCTTGATCAAGAAGGAAAAGGCTCAACAAAAGATTGCTGAAGAACGTGCCGCTGCCAAGAAGGTTCGTCAAGCCGTATGTATACATTGCTACTGAGGAGATTCTAATTTTTGAAGATGCAAAACAACCACCAGTATATGACTAGTCCTCGGACGATGTTGTCTATCAATTAACCATCTTTCGGGACTGAGAAGATTAATCTCCTTAAAAGGTTTAAACTTCAAATACTAACTATTACAGGCCAACAAGGAAAAGAGACAAGTCATTCACGACAGAGCTGCTGCTTACCACAAGGAGTACACTGACGCTGAACGTTCTGTCATCGAAGCCAAGAGAACTGCCAAGGCCGAAGGTTCTTACTATGTTGATGCCCAACCAAAGTTGGTTTTCATCATCAGAATCAAGGGTATCATGAAGATCCCACCTAAGCCAAGAAAGGTTTTGCAATTGTTGAGATTGACCCAAATCAACGCCGGTGTTTTCGTCAGATTGACCAAGGCTACCTCTGAATTGATCAAGTTGGCTGAACCATACATTGCTTACGGTTACCCATCTTTGTCTACCATCAGAAAGTTGATCTACAAGAGAGGTTACGGTAAGGTCAACAAGCAAAGAATTGCTTTGTCCGACAACTCCATCATTGAAGCTAACTTGAAGGCTTACAACATCTTGTCTATTGAAGATTTGATCCACGAAATCTACACTGTTGGTCCAAACTTCAAGCAAGCCAACAACTTCTTGTGGCCATTCAAGTTGTCTAACCCTAACGGTGGTTTCAGAACTAGAAAGTTCCAACACTTTATCCAAGGTGGTGACACCGGTAACAGAGAAGAATTCATCAATGCTTTAGTCAAGCAAATGAACTAATTTCTTTAGTTATGGGTTTCGTTGGGTTTTTTTGTTGGTTTAATCCTTTATTTCTTTTCCTCTGAAGGGTTATATAAAAAACTTCTGTATATTTAATATAATCTTTCAATTTACTATTATTGTTGTTCGCAAAATGTACTACCATTAAATTCCAAGTAGAAAAGACATACAATAGTCTCTTTTATTAGCTTCCCTGAAACCACTCTTCTATACTATACACCCAATACTCTAACCACTCGATCTCTTTCCACCACTCAAACGTGTTACGGACACCAAACCAGCTGGTTCCGTAATCGTCATACACATAAACTTTTGCCTTGGACAGTCCAAATATTCCCCACACCGCATATAGAATTGCCTGCAAAACGTTGACTACAATTACGGCAGTGAGTATGAGAGCCACCACATTCAAAAGCACCATTCCTGCATTCTTCGTCTCCTCCATGTAGTTGTAATATGCATAATACTGTTTCAAAAATGGCAAGTTGACAAGAAACTGTTTCAACTTCTCGTTTTCGGATCCCTGCACTGTAAACTTTCGCTGCAAACTCTCGTTCATATCGAGCTTATTTCTGAGCTCGCTTATCAACTGGTCTTGAAGTTGTATGTCATTGATCATTTCATTCAATTGGTTTCGCTTTTGCTCGTCCCGGCTTCTGGACTGGGCCAAGTCTCTCTGGTAGTCTCGACACAATTTGTCCAAATTTTTAATTACCCTTTCTCTTTCAAGCAGTTTCTTCGCAGACTTGTCGGGTTTTTGTGAAAGTTGAATCTCGAGACTACTGATATAGCTTTTGAGACTGGCTATTTCATCTCTTAATTCGTGGACACTTTGGTGCTGTAAATTGTTGTATTTTGAATCTGGGATGCTTTTTATAGGTGGAGAATAAGGCGGAGAAGGGGGTGGGGCAGGAATATACGAGCTGGTGTATTTGCCTGAGTTTCTCAACTTGATTCTCAAATCCGACGGTGAAATGGCGAATCTGTCTCTTAAGAATACCTCGAAGTTGGGGAAATGCACGAGCCGAACCAAAAACTCCTTGATTTCTCTCTTGTATACTTTCATCCTCGGCGTGCTCTGTATCAACAGCTCCAACAACTTGAGCTCAGCTGGAACAAAGAGCGATGGGATTTGCAAAGTCGATTCGATTTCCTTTATTAGCCTTAGCACTTGTGTTACATATATGCTGTCGGCATCGCCCCCATTCGCCACTTTGCTCCAACATATATCTAGTAACTCATCTACTGTGCTGTCCATCATCGACCTGTCTTGAGAAAACAGTAACTAAAATCGACCGCGTCTGAAAAATGTCTCGAATATCGCGATTTTTGTCCAACAGTGCAACAGAAAATAACAGATTTGACTGCGTTGTTGAGCAGATGCGAATGCAATGCGGAATGACAGATAATGTCACTCGATCTATGTAGGGGTACAATTGTAGACAAGACACAGAAGTGGTGTTCTGGTTCACGAGTGTGCTAATCGCTACATGTTTGTATCATGCACTAGTGCAATGTATTTTGTCTATTTAGGCTCCACTGTATTTTGGTGGAAAACAGTCTTTTGAGGTTCCTGAGCGAGGCCGCTGGTTCCGTTGGCTTGTCCATTGACTTTTGTTTCAACACTGGGTATCGCTTCTGGCATACTAGTCACTGTCGTTGACTCTTCAATATCAGCTTCGGGAATCGGCAACGAATATTCCTTCTTTATGGACCCGTTGTGACCCAATGTATCATTGGAGACGGGCTCTCTGGAAACCTTAGGCACCTCCGAAACTTCGTTAGCTGGTATATCTGTTAATTTGTCGGTTGCTTCGCTCATGATTGCAATGTTATTGGAGTCCTGGTTGGATTGTAAACCATTGTTCGAGTCTTCAGTAGCATTGTTTAAACTTGACTCTACATTAGGAACGTTATTCGATTCGAGACCAAAAGCTGCCGCTTCCAAAGCAAATACAGCTTCAGGTGCTAATTCAACAATGGGACCCTCCTCTGCTGTCGTCTCGGGCGCTACTTCAGCAATAGGACTTTTCTTTGTCGATTCAGGTACTGAGTCTGTTCCATTTTGGACGAGCTTCTGTTGAAGTTCAGCCTCGATTGACTGGCCAACAGGACCCGAGGCAGCAAACGGAGCTTCCGAAGTTGATTCTACGTTGGTAAATGATACTCCTGGTGCTGTTTCGGGTTTTATTTCTGATGCTGGTTCAGGTTGTATGGGCTTCGGAAGCTTTGCTTCTTCTTCTCGCAAAGTCTTTACCAACACATCCAACAAATCAGTCATGATAATTCCACTTCCATAGACTTTTCTCAAGTAAAACCGGTATTTATCCACTTTATACTCAACCAGGTGACTACCGTTCCTCAAGTTACTAATATCTTGTTCTATACTTTCATGGTGTTTGTCAAGCTCGTTGCAGGTTTGTTCAAGTACACTTAGTTCATTGGCACAATATACCTTGAGGTTTCTTCCATCCTCCAACATTCCATGAAGGCGTTCAAGAGTGATTTGCAGCTTGATATAATCGTCCACCATCTCGTTTGAATCGAGCAATCTACAGACTGGACATGTGTAGTTATCGTCTTCTCCTTGGTCTTCTTTTTCATCGACACACACAATATGATACCACTCGTTGCATCTGTCACATTCTATCATGGTCCCGAACTCGTATTCTCTACAGTTGCAGTAGAATTTAGGCGACGCCTCTTCCTCGCCTTCTTTATGCTTGGCAAACTTCAATAAGTAGGAAGACGAGATTTCGTACGAATCCTCACTGGAAAAGCTGAATTCGGCCTTCGTGCCAAACAATATCAATTTCTCAATAAGTCTTGCATTCAACGTTAACTTGGGATTCAAGTCTTTTCGGGATGTATCCTTAGTTATAGTCGTAGTTGGTTCTTTGTCTCTAAACTCGTCCCAGCATATGAAAGCCCATTCTTCAGCTTTGAAGAGATGTGCAACAAGCTCGCCAATGTTGGCTCTTAGTCCAGACTCATTCAAACTGACCTGAAGCTGCCTGATATCGGAATAGCTGAATTGCTGTTTATTTTCTTCAGACTTGAGACCGGCCAAATACTCTTTTAGATCCTTAATCAACTTGGAATTCAAATGCACTCGAGAAAGCTCTTCGTAATTGACACCACTCAAAAATAATTTTCCAGCCAGGAATCTATTCACATACCGATTAACTTCATCCATATCTATTTCATCAGCTGACTCGTACTTCAAGAATTGACTGATCTCCTCATTGAATTCTTCACTTTGATTGAGTATGTTTTCAATGGACTTGATCATTTCGATATCGTTTTCTCCTAGAATTTGGAGACCCTGGTTGAAGTAGTCACACAAGTTATCCAAGGTAAAAACCTCTTTCTTATCACTAAACGGATCGTCTCCATTTACAATCAATTTGTACAATTCAATCCACTTGAGACGATCACGGACTCTGCTTAAAAACGTTAGGGAAGGGATTTCAATGCCGAAACTTTCTCCAAGATCAATCAAATCATCTAGCTCCTTGATTGGTCTAGACTTCTTGCTGAGTAATACCCTAGTTGCTTTATCAAAGTTCTCGATCTCTGCTTTAAACTCCAAGATCTGGTCAATCTCAGGACATGAAAAGTTGAGTGTCGGGATTCGATCCACGAGCCTGACTAGTTCCTTTATTCCCTGAGATTTCTGAGTATCGTTACCAGATCGTATTCTTTGTTGGTGCTTGATGGCCAAGAGGTTTTGACAATCTTCAATGAACTGGTTACAGTCACTGATGAAAAACCTTAAATTCTCAATGTAGCCTTTGAACTTATTGAGCTCAATCATTTTAACCTTGCGATCTTCTTCTGTGGCAGAACTTCCAGTACCTCCAAGCACGAAATTGGCAGATGATATTGCTGAAAAAATTCGCTCTCCCTCTACAAGCAAGCTTTTGTAGACCTTAAGGGTAATTTCTGCGTTAGATATCATCAACTCTTCGTACTTTTGGGTCCATTGCTTGTAATCAATAGAATAGGCAGCCAACATTTTTGAAAATGTCTTGAGCTTTTCGTCCGAATACATCACTTGTAACTCCACCTTGTACTTTTCAAAGTCGAGAGCCTTCTTTTCATAGTGGTCCAAAAACGACTCCAACGACAAGATGAACGACTGGTTCGTGGCCTTGTCTGTCAACACTATTTTAGAGGGAAACGTATTAGCAAGCTCGTCGTCGGAAACAAAGTCCTCGTTGTTGAAATCATTCACAACACCGTTGACTGCGCTTTCTATGGCTGTTTCCTTGGTCACATTCAAGCTTCGAACCTGGTCTCGCAACTGGATTTCTCGTTTATACATCTCGTCATAGATCTCGCCCACTTTACGATGAACCAGAGAATTGAATCCAATACTTCTTCCTGA
Source organism: Suhomyces kilbournensis (assembly GCA_030563685.1). Taxonomy (NCBI): domain Eukaryota; kingdom Fungi; phylum Ascomycota; class Pichiomycetes; order Serinales; family Debaryomycetaceae; genus Suhomyces; species Suhomyces kilbournensis. The sequence continues at coordinate 107,620 of JAJMJN010000014.1, forward strand.
ATCATACAATTGGATCAAGTTTACCAAGAGTTTGAAAGTCAGGAAATTGGGGAGAATGTTTTGCTTTGAGAGCCACTTTTCTCCTTGTAATGCGTACGGCAACCACACTTGCGAAGCAAAGTTGACTTCCTCACTAAAGTTAAGACCAAACGACAAAGTCATGGAATATGTTTTGGGGGGTTTGATTATAAACTCGCCCGGTCTTTGTATGGTTGTGGTGTACCTTATTCCTCTTTCTGTCAACATAGCAGGGGTTATCAAAAAGTCCTGATTATACCTGATTTTGTTCTTCCTGATATCTATAAGCTTTTGAAAGCTCGGATTCAAATGAGCAAGACGTTGTTCCTGGAACGGGAGAATCATGTTTTCAAGTGAGTTGACTAGGGTATCGTATTCGAGGCCGCCTATTCCTGACAAGGTGCTAATCATGGTATCTTTGGTGCCTATTTCGCCTTCTGCAGCATCAGGATCATCGAATTCCATGAGCTTGATAAGCTCCTCTATATCCCAATTGTCATTATTGATACTCATTCTATCCTTGTTGGCCTCATTAACTTCCACTATTAGCAGCTCGAACTTTTCAAACTCCAGCTCGGGAACAAAGTACCACTTCTTGCATGCTCCAAAGAACTGGTAGTTGATCAATTGGGTGAAGTGATCCTCGCATTTCCAGTTTTGAGTACTAAAGGTCATGCCAATATTAATTCTGGTATTGGTAAGATCCTGATTACTGAGGTCAGTTTCTGACAAAGCACCAAAAAGAGAGTTGGGAAGTACAGGGAGGTTGTGGAAGTTCCACGGGTTCATTGCTGACTGAAGGATATTCGATATGTAGTAGTCAGTATTAAACAGATCCACATCATTCGGTGGGTTCGGAGATATACTGTTGACCACCGGTGGATCTTTTACCGGAGAAGTTACCTGGGCATCTCCATTAGAAGGAATTGCTGGTTCTGGCATGTTGAAGATTTTTGTGGGTGATGCATTGATGGTCAAATTGTTCAAGTTGTTTTTGTAGTTGGTGAGATCGTCGCCTATCCTTGCAAATCCCGAGCCATGAACTAGTCCTAGCAAGTTTTCACCATGTTCCAACTCCAAGCCACCACTGAGCAATGTGTGGGAACTATCGTTGAAGACAAATTTCCAATACAAGTCCTCGTACTTCTCGAACTTGATGAAATTGCGTTCAGGTATAGGCATGTTGGCTTCGTTAAAATGGAAAAAACTGGGGTAATTGGAAGAAACTTTGTTAAAATATTGGGCGTTGTGCTGAATAATAAATTCCTGGAACTTAAGGTCTTTTTCCATGAACTGCCTCATGGTATATATAGAGGCTATTTTCGGCACCGACTTTAAACCGTTGTCGTCCTGGTACGAGTTGTGCAGCGATGGAGACGTAAGCATGTAGGACAAAGCGTGGTTGAGCTGGTTCTGGGGAAGAATAGGCGACTCGATGATTTCCGAAGACTTCTTTACTTTTTTATTAGAGTCGTCAAGCCGGGCTGCAAACGATATAGAAGGCTTTATATCGATCAAATGGGGAGTATTGGCTAGTATACCTTTTGCTCCTTTTGCCTGTACTGATCTCAGAAAGTGGCTAGCTGATCCTACAATCAAAGGACTAGAGGAATGCCGTTTTCTTGGACTTTCTTCAAAATCCAGGGGTCGTTTAGCGAAATTGTCTTGACCATTCTCGGATATCTCTCCAGAATTTGGTTCAGTACCGAACATTTGCATACTCTTTTGACCTAGTTCAAGTTCAAACGGGTATAATATACGCTGGTACGACGATTTAAGAGAGCTGCTTAAGCTGGTCATAATCTTGCCCTTGTAGCCGAGCTCCCGCCCAATTTGAGCCCAGAGCTTCTTATTGATGACTTCAACGAAACCTCCTCGTATCACCACTGCTCTGAAGAGCTTGTACAAATCTACGGGTCTTTTATCGATCATCGGCAACTTGACAAGAAACGACGGTACTCTTTTTTCTTTAATTTCTGGATTCTCTCCTTTGCCTTCATTTTTAAGTTCCTGATCAGGTTCTTTCTTGACTTTTGGAACCGTTTGAGTCAGCTCTGGGTCTTGCGCTAGTTGTGAATCGGCTGGTGTACCGTCAACTGGAAGCGAAGCATTACTTTTCTCCAGACTCGAAATTGCTGGTGTATTCAAGATATTACTGATAGATGATGGAGGCTTCTCGTTTTCTGTTACTGGCTTTTCTGAATCTGTCTTTTCTATGCTCTTGTCGTCTGTCTCTATATCGTTAAGATCAGTCAGATCTTGGTTCAAACTCTTTTCATGCTTTATATGAAACTTTATAAGTTCGGTATGGAACTTTAGTCTATTTTTTATCTCGTCTCTTGGTGAGTTGTACAACAACTTGTTACTTTGGAACCAAAAAAGGTCGGAGTTGATTTGAAAATTCGACCTCAAAAGATTATCCTGCACCACGGGGATCTTAACTTTTATGGCACCGGCACGCTTGGCTTCTTCATGTACACTGTCTACGAATCTTATGGGATCTTTGGCCTGGTTGTCGTCCAACTTGTAACACGGAATGGCGGTGGGCTCCTCGTTATCGGAGTTATTTGGCAAGTCAGTCAAGAAAATTTTGTTTGGCAAGTGAAAGAAGTCCAAGGGGAAGTTTGCCTTTGTCTTCAGCTGCAGAAAGTTGTAAGGATTATAGTTTATATTGGATTGTTGTCCATTGAATGCAACCTGGCGACCGTTCTTGACAAGCTGGAACGTACGAAGATCCGGTAATGTGGTTTGGTTGAAGAACCGGGACGACTGAGGGAGCTTGTGGGACTCTAGTGCGTCGGAAAATGTCGACATTATGATGTTTGTGACTACCTTTGGTGTGGCATGCCACTACTGCTAGTCTAGGTAGAAGAAAAATTGAGTTCCATATTGGACTGCATAAAAGGGGACTGCAGGCAGGCCGTCAAAAGATAAATGGTTAGAGTGTTGGGTTGGGCATCATCCTACCCTAGAGCTCTGGTGTAAACAGTTAGCTTGGGCATCATCCTAACCTAGAGCTCTGGTATAGACAGTTAGGTTGAGCTTTAGTAGTATTGCTTACACAAATTTCATTCCTTTGCATTTTCCCGATTCCCTTTAGTCTTGATTTTTCCAGAAGAGCTGCAAAATTCTAAAAAATGAAAAAGATGAAAAGTTAGAGGCAGTGAGATAATTTCGTGAAAGAGAGCTCTTGGTATTTGGGATGCAGCACTACTTCTGAGTTCATTTGAATGTACGTTTTTCTATTAATAGTTTTGGCAATTCCTCGCAAGGAGTCGCATTTTCTCGGCGGATGGTTTGCCAAGAGTTACATTTACTGGAATTAACCTCAATAACCTGTATTTAGTATTTTCTTCTACTTACAAGAAAATAGCAGCAACAGCAGCCAAAGCTACACCGCCGGCAGCGTTCATGTTAGCGGCACCTTCGAAGGTGCTGACTGGAGCAACAGTGGATGGGCCAGCCTTGGACTTGGACTTGCATGCTTCGTCATCACACGAAACGACGTCGGTCTTGGTGGCGTGTTCCGTCTTGGTGACATCACTGTCATCAGCCTCGGTCTTGGTAACGTGGTCATCGTTGTGACCCTTGGTGTAGGTAGTTGAGACCAAACACTTTTCAGTAATGGTGAGGGTGGTTGGTTCGGTGACAGTGACAGTACTTGGGTGACAAACATCCTCAACACACTTGGTGATAGTCACAACTGTTGGTTCAGGACAGTAGGTGGTGTAGCCAGTGACAGTAACTTGGGTAGTTACGACAGTTTGGTTAGCAACAGCAGCCATGGCCATGGCGGAGAAAGCAACAGTAGAGAACGCAGTAGAGTATTGCATAGCGAATGTAGTTAATTTGAATGGTAAAAGAGGCAGACAATTGGGCGGAACACCTCCTTATATACCTAATTCTTTTCATTACTGACTCTCTCGTAACTTTGTGCCTAGCTCGTGGAGTGACATTTTGCAACTAATATTTCCTTGGAATCTAGTTGCGGCAACGCAACTTCCCAAACGGGAAACTTCCGCTTCAAACCCTTTTTTTTTTCTGGGGCAGCCGGGGTCTCGTAGGCATTAGCGAACTCCAACAGCAACGGGCACCTAGAAGTATAGGGATATGGAGGAGCATCGGCCTGCTTCGACCATCTGTTTTGCCAGCAAACACCACTTACTGCCGTACCAAGTGAACTGGCTAAGCCATTTTTCAAGCTAAGGTTGCTGTGTATCTTAGCCAAGTCTTTTGTATGCAAAAACTACATAACCTCTCATACTAGCGCGAAAAGACTCGCGACTCGGCGCCCAGAAATCCCCTCATCATGAATAATAATATGTGTACATTAACTGGCTGGAAGATGAGTTTTTCCCCTCTAAAGCAGGCGTGCTGAAAAACAAACTCTCGCATTCTCTACATCTATTACAATAAAATTAAACAATTACGATAGATGATTGAGACCTAATAACAGAACATAAATGGGAGCTTCGAGCTGCTTCATAAATAAGATAGTGCTAGCCCAACTGTATCCAAATGATAGAAAATAGAGGAGATGAGATACTAGACCCTCTCCTTCCCCGCTACCAGTCAATCCAGATCAACTGGTGAAGAAATAACTCAAAATATCAACACTGCCGCATCAAGCTTCCTCTGTGTATCCTTCCAAATCGGTAAAGTCCAACTCGGAAAGATCAATCTGACCAAAGGTATTCTCTCCTGAATACAACACATACAAAAAGCCATCCTCATCTTTGTGTTCCTCGTAAATGGTGCTGATCAAAGCAGCAGTGGGTGGCAAGATGTCATTGACAAAGATAAAAATAGCCTTTTCGCTTGGAAGCTTGATTCTCTTTCTGATTACATACACGAATTGGCCCACCGACAAATCTACTGGCACCAAGTATTTGCGCTTGTCGATCTCGGGTATATCCGAGTTCTCTACCTTTTCACATATAACAGGAACACGGTCGCTGAATCTTTGGGAGATTCTGGAGGCTTCGGCCTGTCTCTTTTCTGCATAAGTTAGTAATGTTGCATGGCGTCATAGTCCAAAGAAAAAAAAAACAGTACGTACCAAAAGGATGTTCGTCTTTGAATTGTGATCTCATATTTGAACTATATGTTAGTATTGGTTTCTAAAGTTCAATTGGGTGTTTGTAGACGTTTCTTTCGCCACCAGGGGTATCCCTTTTTGTGAGCGATCCTTGCGAGTAAATGCATCTAGCGCCGTTCACTCAACATGATCCGCTATCAACACTCCTTCCCGTGGCTCTCCATATCCCAATCTCTTTTACTTACTATATATTGTGGGAATTGATTGTATGTCAAACCTCGTCGCAGGGGTCACTTACAACTATTATCTTATCGCACCTCCCTGGAATTGTATGACAGGGGACGTGCACGCACCATCACGTGGTGCTAACCGCGCGCCACCGCGTTCTGGGTCGTGCACAACACAGACACAAGGCGCTTGCACTTTTTACCACACATCGCCACTAAAGGACTGAAACAGTACGCGTGTATTACCACCCCAACACCAAACATGCTTAGATCAATTCGTAACTTTTCGAGCTCAATCGTCAGACCCTCATTCGCCAGAGTGCAATTGCTCGGAACCGTGGGTAGTGTCAACTTCAGAGAAACCAAAGATGGCGTAAAGTTCATCAACTATTCCCTCGCTGTCAACAGATACGCTCCGAACGAAGAAGACAACAAGGCCACCGACTGGTTCAATGTTTCCGTTTTCAACGAGACCCAAATCTCCGCTTTCGAAAAGTTCTTGAAACCAGGTGTTCAATTGTACGTAGAAGCTGACGCCAGACAACGTTTGATTGAAAAAGACGCTGAAACCAGATACACTTTGACCAGCTTGAAGCAGAGAAGTTTTGATGTCGTCAGATACGCCAAGGCCACTGAGGAAGTCGAAGCCCAAGAATAGACTGGCGACGAATTGTATATACAGTTTTAAATTGCTATCTTTTTGTTCTAACTATATTGTTTTATTAATACATCTATGCTATGACACTGTTACCAAGTTCATACAAGTAGCCCACGGCCAATTTCACGTGCTCGCTCAAGTGGACAAAATCAATGCGGTCCACGGTATCCAATTCTGTGTGGATCCAGCCTGAAGTGAGTTGGGCCTCACTTTCGGTGAGGAACGAAGAAGGATATCCGTGTTCGAGAGCAGAAGCGTGGTCGGAACACGCGTAGCCGCACGAAGTCTCGTGATACGGAATGTTGTTGTAGGTATCGATAATCAACTTAATAAACCCATTTAAGTTCTCGCTCACAAAGTCCTTCATAAGACCAAAATGAGGCTCGATTCCATGGGCGATCGATTTCTCGCTGGACCCCGTTTCATCCAATTGCATCATTCCAAGGACAACCTCCTTGGCAGCCGCATACTCGGAGAAAACGTCAATTGAGCCTAGTAAACCTCCTTCTTCTGCTGCGTAGAAGTGAAACTCCACCGTATTGTGGGGCTGAAAAGTGCGCTCACTTACACCGCCGACAAGTACCCGGAGAGCCTCTAGAACGGTGATGGTACCCGAGCCGTCATCGTCTGCTCCTGGTGCAGGTGAGGTTTCTGGGTGGTTGAAGTTGGTGGAGTCAATGTGCGACCCAACAATCACCTTGGATGTGGTCTTTCCAATAATACGCACCACTATACTGTATTGGTCCCACTCGTGATGGTACTTCTCTACTTTGACGTATTTTTTTACTGGTGCGACTATCTCGGTAATTTGGTCGTGGAGCCAGTTGACACTAGCCAACCCGTCGGCCAGCTTGTAGTAACGGGTGTAGAACGAAGAAAACTTGGTAAGCTTCTCGACCAAGAACCCGATACTGATTTTGTCGAAAATCTTGCGAACTTGCGCCTGGTAGTGTGCCTTCTTAGGGTACTTGTACACCGCGGGTCTAGGGGCTTCACTACTGACATCGCTAATGTCCCAGTGGACCTCTTGGTTTGCTTGGTGCATGGCATGGTTTGAATCCACAGATTTGGCCAAAGAATCGTGGCCAGTGATATCTATGAAATTGATATTGGCCCGCTTCAATTCCCATTTCTGGTCCTCGGTAACGGTTTTGAACTCATTGGGCCCGAGCTTGATAAGACGGAGCTCCTGTAACGGAAAACACGCTACAAGAGCAATAGAAAATACTATGATTAATTTCATATTCAAGTGCTTCTTACCAAAATTACAGTGAGAAGGCTTTGCATTAAATAGGCAATTCTATATCCTTATCGTCAATTCATCAAAGCCCCGTTAATCACGAGGTTACATTTGATGCCTAATCAATGCGAACTTTTTCGCAGCTATTGAGGTGCCATCAAATGCGTAGTCAATTAGTTACGAAAATATAATAGATTATCCAATTTCCTCATCGCCACACACTACTCAGCCTTCAACTCTTCACTTATCGCGACTACACACATATATACACACACACACTCTCTCTCTATTTCTCTCTCTCTCTCTCTCCCTCTCCTGTAATACTTTTTCACTTGTGTGAGATGCAATTGTAGCAACTACTCACCACTACACCTTCCACCTACCACACTCCCTTCACTTCTTCTCTAGACTACACTGGCCACACTACCTTTCTTGCTATCATCTTCTTTGATACCCTCCTCACATACCCATCTGACTACTAAGTACTTGATCCTACCGTTTCCTCTACACCATAAAAGTCGTGTCTCGCCAAACTCTGCTCGAAACTTTTTCGTAAACAAAGTTTGGTACTTCAACAGTTCTCTTCTTCAACCTACATGCCGGTTCCGTTTCTCCAATCCAACTCGAATCATCCCACCAACAATACAATGGATTCGAAATTCATAACGCCGACCGTGAATGTCAAGGAACCGATTGAATCCCTCCAATTCCACCAAACTTCTTCGGCGCCCGACAATTCATCCAGAGGTAATTTGTCCAAGAGGTTTTTGGATCCTTTAAATCTCGACAAGAATCATCAGGTCAGCTACAAAATAAATGTCCCTAACTTCTCCACATTATCACCGTTAGAGCTTGGCTCCAAATTCATCACCGATTTGACTAAGATCGACTCCATGATTCCAAACGATTTATACCTTGGCGAAACTATTGACAAATCTACCACAGGGCTTGATAATTACTACTTTGATTATGAAAATGGAATGGGAGAGTTTTCGTCTTTTGAAAGAGTAAACCAATTCAACTTGCCTGACAAGTTTTTCGATGAATATAACTCAACAGAATGTGCCACCAAATTGGGCTTGTTTCACGAAATTGAAAGATGTTGGATAACTATCGACAAGAAGTTGATTCTTTGGAACTACAAGTTACCACAATCGTCATTCAATCACTCTAGCCAGTTTTTGACCATTGATCAGATTAAAAACACCATTCTCCAAGTGAAGATTGTCAAGCCAAAGCCAGGAGTATTTGTCAAGGAAGTCAATTATCTTTTACTTATCGCCACCACCATGAACATCCAGATCTTTATCATACAGTACGATGCCAACTTGAACAATCTTGAGGTATTTAATCCTGATCTCCAAGTATCTACCCAGGGCTTAATTGTAAATAACTTCATTGAAAACCCAAAAACTGGCGATATATACTTTACCGGTGATGGTGACGGTATAAACATATGGAGACTTGACTATTCTAACAAGTCATCTTTCATAAAGAACAGATGTGACAAAACATGCTTGACCAAGAGTGGATTGTCATCGGTGATCCCAAACAAATTGACCAATTTCGACTTGTTCAACTATTCAGACTCGTCTGCTCATTCAAACAAAGGTGCTCAAATCCCAGAGACAATCACCCAGTTGGAAATCGACTCAGACAGAGACATCTTGTACACATTGTCCAACAAATCTAATATTAGAGTGTACAAATTACCCAACACCACGGCTCCGGCCCCTGGAATAGCTACACCGGCCCACTCTCACCAGCTCCAAGAAGCGAGTAGATTGTTGCCCAGCCAAATCTATAAGTCAGCTCACAGTTTGTTTGTGGACATTGCCAACTTGAAGTTGTTTGAAAGGTTCAAGATCATTCATATCGAGGCCATATCCAAGGCCGAATCCAACCTGGTTCAGTTGATAGCTATCACTTCAAATGGATGTAGGATTTTGTTGAAGTTGGGTGGCTCGACCAGTACATTTGGGCTTTTCAATCCTATCAACTCAAGCTCTTCGCTTAGACTCAACTTGGTGACTATCAAGTTCCCTCCATCGCGAGAACTCCCTAAAGTATCAGCAGAGTTGGACGCATACACCACCAGCAAACAGCATTTATCGCAGTTAATAGAAAACCAGCAAAAATCGCAATTATTGAAGAATACCAAAGTTGCCAAAATAATCAGCCCTGGCATCTTTTTGTGTGTCAAGAGAACGAAAAAGTCAGACAAACTCTTCATTTCGACCCCCAACTATGGATTCCTCAAGAAGAACAATAAATTGGTGGAGAATGCTGAGTTCATCAAGTACGGAAACTCTGACGATACGAGTGAAAACTTTACGTATATCCATGATATTGTGCAATTAACACCCTCGATGAACGCCACCAATTCTCCAAATGGTTATGCCAATATTTTGGCCAGTCAATACACAAAGAAACCATTGAAGTTTGCCGTTTTAACCAACTTCGGGATTGTCATTTATCAGTACAAAACATCCGACCAAATCTTGAAGTCATTAAATGAATACACTCTTGAAAACTTCATTGAAGAGAATGGGTTTGAAGAGACTTGCTCAACGTTGCTTTATTTGTCATGTTCGTACGGCCACTACTCATCCAACGACTTGTTCAAAAGAAAGGCCCAGATCTTGTTTTCTACCTACGGAAATAATGCCAGGTTAAGTGAACAATCTAGTGGAAACTTTAGTCTGATCCATCACAGAATCCCTAGCCCAAACTCTAGTGAGGCCCATCCTACTGTAGATCAGGTTGTTCTTAGTGACAGATTCTACGGTACTAGTTTGTTGATCTCCAGATTATTCAGGGAATATTGGAACCTTAAGGTGTTTAAGCCTTTGCCATATATCAAGATCCTCAATAATGGCCAGATAGATTCCAGTTCGATCAAAGACGACAATCTCTTAATTCAGGGCCTTAATATCGACAAAAACCAGGTAGAATTTTTCATTGGATCAATCATCGTCTTGGTAGACTTTTTGGTTGAAAATGGAAACCAAATACAGGGCCTTAATGCACCCAACTACTCGTCAGATCCTAACCAGTTTGAAAATGAAGTGTGCTTGAGGGCTGAACATATTGCGTTCACATCAATAATCAAGTCCCTAAACTCCATGAAAGAAGCCTTATCGTTTCTTATGGTACTCATTGAAGAAAACCAGAGCAACTTCAATGAAATATTCAAGTTCTTGTCTTTGACCAACCAGCTGAACTTGTTGGTATTGTCATTTAAGGATCTCTTGTTACCAACCAACGATATCAAAAACCTCATAAAGGACCTCTTGTCGTCAATCATCAACAAAAACATCCTCAAAGGTGGTTCCATCGACTTGATTGCTTCTTCTTTGCAGGGACGCTGTGGCTCTTTCTGTTCCACTGACGATGTATATATATTCAAGGCTATTGAAAACTTGACCAGAGCCAAGAGTATTGGGTCCAGAGATAACGAATTGAAGGTGAAGTGGTTGAAGAACGCCGTAAAATTGTTTGAAGAAGCTTCGGATTCATTGACATTGGAAAACATCGAAAATTCAATCGATATCATGCTGGAGCTCAAGTTCTATAGCGGAGCTGTTGATTTGTTATTGAAGTTGGCCCTCAAGACCAACAACAACGCTGCGATCGGCACGAAAAGAAAGGTACAACTCTACCACTTGGTGTTTAAGATTTTGAGCAAGGTTGATTTCGAAGCTCTTAAAATCACTGAGACTTCAAGTCAACTTGATATCAACGAATTCTTGGAAATAAGAGACTTGACTTACGAAACATGCTTCTCGTCCCAGGATAAAGCATTCCATTATGAATTCTACCAGTGGTTTATAGATCAGGGTATTTCTGAGAGATTATTGGAGATCACCACTCCATTCATTCTTCCATTCTTGCAAGAGAAATCGCAGGGCAACTTGTCGTTGAGTGATTTGTTGTGGTTATACCACGCCAAACGTGATCACTACTACGAAGCATCGAGTATTCTTTACTCTTTGGCCATTTCCGAGTTTCAGTTGGATCTCACCAAGAGAATCGAGTACTTATCTAGAGCCAACGGTTTCTGCAACTGTGTTTGTCCTCCAAACTTGAGACAGAAAATGATCCAATTGTCTTCGGTGATTCAAGAGTTGTTTGATGTGGCCAACTTACAGTGGGACATTTTACTCACCATCAAGAACGATAGTAGAATCAGTAGTGCCAATAAGGAAATTGCCATAAATGCATTGAACTTTAAGGTCTTGAACATCTCCGATCTATTCAACGACTACACGGATCAATTGGGCTACTACGATTTGTGCTTGGAAATCTTCAAGATCTCCGACTATAAGAACTCGGACGATATTTTGAAGAGATGGGAGCTCTTATTCGAGAAAATCTACTACGACTATTTAAGTTCCAATAACAAAGAAGCTTTCTATATCGAGCTCGCCAACCGGTTTATTGTTGTGGGCTCCAAGTTGTCGTCCAATGACTTGGTATTCCCAATAGACGAATTGATCAAATTAATAGGAAAATACTTTAAGGAGTCGGGACAACAGAAATACCCCAAGGGTACAATCATCGATATGTTTATCAAGTGTGGTGTTGCATACGACAAGTTATACTATGTAATAAAGTCGTTGATTGAGCATAACAACTTTGAAATCAACAAGGAGTTCTTCGACGATCTCAAGTCCAGTGAGATGGTTTACTTGATCAAAAACTGGTACGTGAACGACAAGAAATTGAGAGAGTTTATCTCCAGTGACAAGATCGAGGGCCTCGACCAATACACCATAGAAAACGACCCCATAAATGAGTTTATTAAAAACGGGTAAATAAAAACGGATACATGTACAATACAGATAATTTTAGAATTCTTGTTCTTTAATGTGCTAATTAATTTATATTGTAGTAATTGTTCTTTTGAACATCGAACTTCTCCGTGTTGAGATTAGTAGGTCTGAGATGGCCGGTCTTGATCATTCTATCTGGATGAATCAAGTGTTTGTCTTTCAAATGTGCCAATATTCCGTCGAATATCAACTTGACGGCGTTAGATTCGGCACCACGAGGCATAATGACATCGGCAAACTCCTTGGTGGGAAATATAAAGTCGTTCATCTCAGTCCGCGCTCCATGCAAATAGGCATTGATTACAACTTCTAAGCCCACCGGGTTTGGAGAGCTGATGATATCTCTTCTGATCCAGCGAATTAGTCTAGTATCTGGATCGCTGTCAATGAAGACTTTGATCTGACTCATTTCTCTTAATTCCTTGTCATACAACCCATATAACCCGTGAATAATAAAGATCTTCTGCTTCTTATCCCCTGTAGGTTTCAGTTTTTCAGTAATGTCTGATTTGAGCTGGGCAAAGTTGAATCTGGAAGGCTTCAATGGTGCATAGACATTTTTATTGACAGTAATGGCACTGGTTTGGGGATTGACTAGGTCAGGCTTAGCTATTGAGCTATGGTCTTCGTATTGGGCAATATCAATCAACTCCACTGATATACCTTGTACTAAAGCCGATTCGATTTCTTGTTTCAACAAGTTAGCAGTAGTCTTTTTGCCTGCAGCATGTCCTCCGCCAATAAGAACAACAACCGAAGACATGGCAACAAACGAAAAGTCAGTATTCAACTGATTTCCTTATCTGTCAGATGAGCCTGATTTTTCAGGCATCGAAAAATCGCATCGCGAAAAGATGAGATTATAGAGAAGACATAATATCACTAAAGGATTTGTCTAATATGGATGAGTTTGATAGAGATCTCGACGATGAGTTGGAGTTCACCCAAACTTCCGACAAAGTAAAAGTCCACAGTACTTTTGAAAGCATGAACCTCAACCCTCTATTGCTCAAGGGAATTTACGAGTATGGGTTTGAGCAGCCATCGGCCATTCAATCTAGAGCCATCATGCAAATTATATCTGGTAAGGATACTATAGCACAGGCCCAGTCCGGAACAGGAAAAACAGCTACGTTTTCCATAGGAATGTTGGAGGTTTTGGATACAAAGGTCAAGGATTGCCAGGCGCTAATTCTTTCCCCCACGCGAGAATTGGCGCTCCAAATTCAAAAGGTCGTACAGCAGCTCGGTCAATTCATGAAGATACAAACGTATGGATGCATTGGAGGCAGTTCGCTTAACGAAGACCTCAAGAACCTCAAAAGTGCCAAAAAACAAATCATCAGCGGAACTCCAGGGCGGATACTTGATCTTGTCAAGAGAAGAGCGCTCAACCTCAAGAACTTGAAGCTTTTGATTTTGGATGAGGCCGACGAACTATTGACCAATGGGTTCAAGGATGCCATCTTTGAAGTATTAAAGACTTTGTATGCCGGTATACAGATTGTAGTGGTGAGTGCCACGTTGACCAAAGAGGTGTTGGAAATGACCAACAAGTTCACCAATAATGCGGTGAAAATTTTGGTCAAAAGAGAGGACGTGACATTGGAAGGAATCAAGCAGTTTTACATCCAATGTGACAAAGAAGACTGGAAGTTCGATACATTATGTGACTTATACGATTCGTTAACCATTACCCAAGCGGTGATCTTTTGCAACACCAAGGTCAAAGTTAACTGGTTGACTGATCAGATGAGAAAACAGAACTTTACTGTAGCATCCATGCATGGAGATATGAAGCAGGATGAAAGAGACGAGGTGATGAACGACTTTAGAATCGGAAGCTCGCGCGTGCTTATATCCACAGACGTGTGGGCGAGAGGAATTGACGTTCAGCAGGTGTCGTTGGTTATCAACTACGACTTGCCCTTGGACAAAGAAAACTACATACACAGAATAGGGCGGTCCGGCCGGTTTGGAAGAAAGGGTGTGGCCATCAACTTGTTGACCAAGGAAGACAAAAAAGAGTTGCGGGTGCTTGAAAAATATTACTCCACCAAGATACGAGAGATGCCTTCCAATATAAACGAGTTGATGTAAACAAAACCCAACATATAAACGAAAGTAGATACTTAGGTAACTATACTAATTACTAGACAATAATAATCGTAGCTTTATAGTCTGTCGAGGGTACTAACTGGGTGCGAATTGGAGCTGCGAAAAGTTAAAGCTCTGCGAAGTTAGGCTGCGAAACTGTTAAATCTTTACGATAAAGTAGAGGTATACATAGGAGATAAAATTATTGGCCCATTGCCCAACATCTCCAGTCTCCTTAACCTTCAGTGATATCACAACCAAGTCCATAGTACTACTCTACTAGAACGTATTCCTCTTACTCGTCCCCCCTCTGTCTCATCGTCTGATGCACGACCCACGTGACATCATCTCAAGCTTTTTTTCAAATCAATTTGACGCTAATTTTTTTTTATACTTACATCTTCACTGCCATCCAAAATGGATAACCATTATCTTTCTTCGTTGGAAGAAACTTTAAGAAAGACCTTAGTGCCTGACTCGTCAGTCATTAAACAGGCTGTCCAGTCTTTGACCAAGGATTTCTACTCCAACCCATTGGCATTGCCAGCTTTGTTTCAAATCTTGCAGGGTGCACAAGATGATGAGATGAAACAATTAGCTTCGGTTGAAGCCAGAAAGTTGGTCTTGACCAACTGGAACAACGTTGATGCGAGCCAGAAACCTTCCATCAGAGAGAACTTGCTTTCCAACACTTTCCAACAACAGTCCAAACTCATCAGACACTCCTCTGCCAGAGTCGTCGCTGCCATTGGTGAGATCGACTTGGAAAACAACGAATGGCCAGATCTCTTACCTACTTTGGTCAACGGAGTCAACGATTCCAATCCACAAACAAAGGAAATGGCTGCATACACCTTATATACCTTACTTGAAACTCAGATCCCAGCTTTGGCTCCTCACATCAACGACTTCTTGACCTTGTTCTCCAACTTGTTGGTCGACAAAACTTCCAGAGACATCAGAGTCAACGCTGTTTTGGCCCTTGACGTTATCTCTCAATTTATCGAAGAAGATAGCCAGATCAACCCCCAATTGGCTTCCAAGTTTAGAGAGTCCATCCCTCACATGGTTGAAGTGTTGAAGGAAGTCATTTTCGCTGACGATTCTGAAAAGGCCAGAGACGTTTTCAATGTTTTCAACAGTTTGATCTTCTTGGACACCAAATTGGTCGGTGACTACTTGATCAACTTGATCCAAATCATTGCTGAAATTGCCTCCAACACTTCTTTAGATGAAGAATTCAGAATATTCGGTTTGCAATTCTTGATCTCTTGTGTTTCCTTAAGAAAGTCCAAGATCTCTTCCAACAAATTGGGTCCTCAAATCACCCAAATTGCCATTCAAATCGCCTCTGAAGAGGTCGATGTTGAAGCCGAATTGGAAAACGACGACGAAGAAAACGAAAACGAAGAAAGCTCGCCTTCTGCTTTGGCCTTGAGATTGGTTGCCATGTTGGCTGCCGAATTGCCTCCTTCTCAAGTCATCAACCCATTATTCGAATTGTTACCTAAATTTTTGGGTAGCTCCAACCAGTTCGAAAGAAGAGGTGGTTTGTTGAGCATCGGTGTTGCTTCAAGTGGTGCCCCAGACTACTTCTCGTCCAGAGTGGACCAAATCATTCCAGCTATCGTTGTTGGATTGAAGGACTCCGAAATTATTGTTAGAGTCGCTGCTTTAAGAACCTTATCTCAATTGACCTCGGAATTACAAGACGCCGTGGCCATCCACCACCAAGAATTGTTGCCATTGATCATAGATATCATTGATTCTGCCACTTCTGTTGTCGTTTACAAATATGCTACCTACGCCTTGGACGGTTTGATTGAATTCATGAGCCACGACGCTATGGGTACCTACATCGAGCCATTGATGAACAAATTATTCCACATGTTGGAACAAGCTAACACCTCGTCGCTCAGATCTGCCATTGTTTCCGCTATTGGCTCTACGGCTTTCGCCAGTGGTAAAGCTTTCACACCATACTTCAACAACTCTGTTCAATTCTTGGAACCGTTTATCACTATTGAAGAAAAGGCAGAAGGTTTGACTGAAGATGACATTGAATTGAGAGCCATGACCTTCGAAAATATTTCTACCATGGCCAGAGCCGTTGGTTCCGAATCCTTCTCGGTTTACGCCAAGCCTTTGGTTGAAGCTGCCTACAATTCCTTAAATTCTGAACACTCAAGAATAAGAGAATCTGGATTTGCATTTATTTCCAACATGGCTAAGGTATACGGTAAAGAATTCGCTGGATTCTTGGACCAAATCGTGCCTCAAATCTTGAAATGTCTTGAACAAAACGAATACACCTTCAATGTTGAAGACTTCAACGAAGATGATGAAGACGAAGACTTGGGTAACGGTTTGAACGTCCACACCGGTATCACCATTGAAAAGGAAATCGCTGCTGTTGCCTTGGCTGAATTGGCTACCGGAACCGGTGCTGAATTCGCTAAATACGTCGAGCCATCTGTCAAGTCTTTGAGCGACCAGATTGAAAACTCTTACGGTATGAGAGAATCTGCCATGAGCACTTTGTTCAAGATCACCAAGGCTATGTTCAAAGCCCAATACGGCGACGATTTTAAGGCTCCAAAGGGTGTTCCTCAGCAACCTTACGTGGACCAATCGATCTTACTGTTGGTTCAACAAGTCAGAAATATTGCTGTCAACTTGTTGGAAGAAGAATTCGAATTATCGATGGTTGCTTGTATATTAGACTGTATTGCTGACAGTGTTTTCACAATTGGTTCCATCGCATTGGTTGATTCTGCCAACGACACCACCACCTTGGAAAAGGTTTGTGTGCAATTGATGACCATTTTGAAAAAAGAACACCCATGTCAAGTCGAAGACGAAGAAGGTCCTGCTGACGAAGAACAAGACTCTTCTGAAACCGATGCTTTGTTATACGAATCAGCTTTGGAAGTCTTGGTCAACCTCTCATTGGCCCTTGAAGGTGACTTTGCCAAGGTCTTTACTTCTTTCAAGGACATCATGTTGTCCAACCTTTCATCCAAGTCCAAGAGCATCAGAGTTAGCTCCACTGGGGCTTTAGCCGAAATTGTCGGTGGTCTCAAGTCTGCTAACCCATTCGGTGAAGAATTGTTACAAGTCTTCATCGAAAAGGCTTCTAACGACAAATCGTTGGAAGTCAAAGGTAATGCTGCCTACGGTATTGGTTTGATTGTCGAATACAGTCCTGTGGATCTTTCTTCTACTTACCCAACTATCTTACAATTGTTATTCCAATTGTTGAACAAAGCCGACAGAAAAGCCAACTCTGATGATGCTGAAACTAAGGATGTTGTCAACAGATCATTTGCCAACGCTGCTGGTTGTGCTGCTAGATTGGCCTTGAAGCACCAACAAGCTGTTCCTTTGGAACACGTTCTTGGTCCATTGTTGGACCACTTGCCATTGGAAACCGGCTTTGAAGAAAACACCCCAATCTTCAAATTAATCATACAATTATACGAATCCCAAAACGAGGTTGTTATCTCCCAAACTCAAAAGATTGTTGAGATCTTTTCAAAGGTGTTTGTTTCGGAGGCTGAAAGAATCAAGTTGGTTAACGAATCTACTTTGGGTAGAGAAGAGAACATTGACAGTATGAAGCAATTCGCCAACGATGAGTTGAAGAATAAGGTTATCGAATTATTGAAGTACTTGGATGGTAAGTATTCTGGCGTTGTCAGTGCTGACCCCGTCTTAAAGAGTGTTATTGCTTAATAAACCTCTCACCTCACTTGTCATATTTTTTTTTCTTGTTCCAGATCATCCGATCTATCTATTTTTTAATACGTTGATTTCTAGTCAATAAACTTGTATAGTATAAAGTGTAACTTGTTAGGTTCCGTGAAGAACCTAACTACTTTGGTGAAAGTGCATCTCTTCATTGGGTTACTTCAGCTAGTATCAAATTACATAACCCTTCCAGTATAAATCAAAAGCGTCACTTCGATCTCAATTTCATGCAAGTAATATTCTCGAACTAGAAATACCAGTCATGTCGCAAAATATTTTTGTGTGCGTCAAGTCGTTTTCTCACTCTATGTGAAAAATTTCTTAACGATTCTGGGCACATTACAGCTCCACACAGCGATGGCTCATCAGGTGGTTACCGATGAAAACGTGTGGCAATAGTTCTTCAACTGCATATCCCCGTTATGCAGTTAGTGTGGTTCATCGTTCGTATCTGATCTACCGCTAAAATCTTGTATCCTTCAGCCGCACTGGTTCCTTAGCAATCCGCATTAGGAAACTTTCAGCCGATTTCCCGAAGCGTGTGACAAAGGGTCTGCTACACACATGGTGCTAGATCAATAAGTGATTTCGTTTGTTACATTGTATAAGAAGCCCCTTGCTTCTGCTGGAATGTTGATTTTTGCATCTGTTTTCAGGGCGCAAGTCACTTTTTCAACTTAATTAAGTTTTTTGCACCCAAAGTATTATGGAATCGGGAGCAGTAGCGGTGGCAGTATTTGCCTTTCTTGCAATAATATGTTTGGTACCACCATTGATTTGGCACGCTCGGTGTAGAAACATACCTCCTATTTGTTTAATTATCTGGCTTTTGTTAATGGACATCAAAACGTTTGTGAATGTGATTATCTGGAATGGTCAAGACTTTTACCAAAAATGGAACGGAAAAGGTTACTGTGATCTTATGGGTAAACTCGAGGTTGGCGCATCTTCTGGCAAGGTTACCGCTATCGCAGCCTTGACCATTAACCTCTACATGGTGTTGTCTGCTAAAAATTCTACTTTCTTGCAATCCCATTCACCCAAGAAAATTGCCATAGAAGCAAGCATATGCTTGATCACCCCAATTCTTACTATGGCATTCAATTACTTCATTCAAAACTCCAGGTATGTGATAGTCAGATACCAAGGATGTATATTAACCTTCGATCAGTCGCCCAAAGCAATCCCTCTTCTCTACTTATGGCCACTTCTTTGGTCGATTGTGGCTTTGGTGCTTGCTTCCATGACAATCTTTTCCTACATCCAAAAGAGAAAGGACGTCAAGGATCTTTTGAAATGTACAAATTCTAAACTTGACATCAAAAGATTTGCCAGACTATTGATATTTTGTGTCTTGATCATCATGGCTCTTTTACCGTTATCAATTTATTTCTTCGCCTTCAATGTCATTCTAATTCAAAAAGCCAAAGGCTTGGACACTAGTGGTGACAGAAGTCAGATCTATTACTACGATCTCGGGATGAAGCAGCTATATGACAAGTTTGTCAATATCGGTTTGTCATTTATTACGTTTTTGATATTCGGTTTGGGGTCAGATGCTCTAAATATGTACAGAAGCTTTTTCGGGCTTAAATCCAATGATGACTCCACAAGATTTAACAATACGGCTGTCAAGGTACCTACCGATCAGTCAGGCACATCTCAAGGTACGCTGTTGTCTAAGTTCACTGATTCATCGACCACGAGAGAGGTACAGTATGAATATGCCGACTTGATGTCCAGCAGTGTAGATTCGCCTCTTTCGCTCAGAAAGTCAGTGTTTCAAATCGCCGAAACATCAGGAAAGTCATGGAGTCCCAGCACGCTAGAAGATTTGGAAATGGCGGTTGAAATAGACGAGTTGAACAGGGACGGAAGCTTGATGAGTTATCCTGACGGGGGTATTGAGTACAATTTTCAGGTTAGGCGCAACCAATTATAGTTTAAGTAATCTAGTAAATGTCTTGGAAAACTGGTCAGCTTTGACTTTACCCTGAGTTTCTCTCATACCGAGTCCCACCAAGTACTTGAGGGAGTTTTTCTGGCCGTTATGGATCTTGGCCACGACGTCGGCATTATTTCCAATAATCTCTTGGCATATTTCTTCAACAGCTTCATCTAATTCTGCCTGAGAAAGATCCTGCGGATTGGCAAGGTCGTAGTCTGATATCAACTTTTCTATAGAGTTCGATGCCAATTCATGAGGGTTTTGAATAATTTGAGAAAGCAAGATTCGGGCCGACGTTAACGATAGTTCATTATTACCAACTCGCATCATAAGCTCTCCAAGCTGGGCTGGTGAAATTATGGTCAAGTCTAGACTCTTTTCAAGCTTAGAGAACGAGCCTATGAACTCATGGAAGAGCCAGTTGTTCACTTGTTTGACTGGCTTACTGTTCTTGACCACTATCACGTCGAATAGCTCATTGTAGAAGGCCAATATATCCTTGTTATCTACCAAAAATCTGGCGTACTTGAGCTCAAGATTGTAAGTCGAACCTACCAATCTCTGTAATATTTGCTGGGGCAATTCAGGTAAGCGAGACCGAATCTGCTCGCCTATACTGGGGTCAAGGTTAATGCTGGCCAACTCGGAATCTGGAAAATACCTGTAGTCTACGGAGTTTTCTTTGGCTCTGAGCGAAACGGTTTCTGTGCCGTTCCAGCCTCTAGTTTCTTGAGCTATTTCTTCGTTGCTAGCCAAAAGTTCTTTTTGACGATTATACTCATATTTGATAGCATCTTGGATTTCACCGTGGCTCCCCAAATTTTTGATTTCGACTCTGGGGTGATTATTCACACTCACATTTACGTCCACCCTAATGGCACCTGTCTCTAAATCACCCGAACAAATATCCAAATGACGGACCAACGATTGGTATTTCTTGACAAAGGCTCTCACCTGTCTAAGGTCTTCGAAATCTGGTTTGGTGACCAATTCTATTAACGGAGTATTGCTCCGATTGAGATCGACCTTTACGGTGCTTCCAAAGTCATCGTATATAGTCTTGCCTGTATCTTGCTCTATTTGTATTTGTTCAATATTAATGATTTTAGAGTCTTCAGCTATATCATCGAAAGCACCATTGAGCTCTAAATATCCTTCTTTAGCTATAGGATGATAATGCTGGGTGATCTGGTACCCGAGCGGTTGATCCGGGTAGAAGTAGTGTTTGCGGTCAAACGTAGACTTTGGCTGTATCTCACTATTCAATGCCACTGCTGTCTTGAGCGCAAGGTACAATGCCTCTGGGTTAAGTTTAGGCTGTGTTCCAGGCAACCCGCAGTCAAAGTAACTGACCTTGGAGTTTGGTTCCAGATTGAAGCTGGTAGGCGATAAGGAGAAGAGCTTGTGCTTTGTTTTGAGCTGGGTGTGTATTTCTAATCCACATTTGAATTTATACAGCGGATCAAGCTTGAATTTGGTACTGAGCCATCTCGTTCCTCGTACTACGTGGGACCCTAAAACCATCTTGCTTTTACTTTGTATCATCGGGTCTGAAAAATATCGATAGTATTGTAGAAGGGTTTTCGGGTTCTCCCATATATTTTTTTAGGTTTCTTAGATTGCAAGGAAACCGGCTGCGTGGCCAAGTTGGCTAAGGCGTAAGACTGTTAATCTTAAGATCGTGAGTTCGACCCTCACCGCGGTCGTCCTTTATTTTTTTCGCTTGCAACTTTCCTGGATTAGTAGCTACTTACTAAGTGCTTTGAAGGGAATATAAAAATTCACTTACTAATTTAGTTGTTTACTGTTCCGCAGTACGTGTTCATCGCTCCTTGTATAAAGTTGTTTGCTTCTTTTTATATATGTTATACAATTGTCGGGTATAAGTAGTGTCTAGTTGAACTTGAGGGCCATTTCAACGGCTGCAGCACCCCAGTCTTCACCGTGGTTGTGCATTTTACCTTCAATTAAACCAGCTCTGGCTTCCGCCTGTTCGTCAGTCAAACAAGTCAACACTCCGAAAATCACAGGCAATCCCAATTCAAAGTTGGATTTCATGATCTGATGAGTGACGGAGTCACAGATGTATTCGAAGTGCATGGTGGATCCTTTGATCAAAACACCGATTGGGATAACGGCATCCAATGGCTCACCAATTCTCTTTTGTTTTTCGACGAACAATTTGGTACCGTAAGGCAACTCGAATGAACCAGGTACTGATTCTATCACGATATCTTGAACACCCAATTCTTGCAATCTCTTGACGGCACCGTTGACCAAGGCATCGATGATGGTTTTGTTCCACCTGGCATGGAGAATTCCGACCCTCAACTTGGATCCATCGTATTGCTTGTCTATTTGTCCTAATCCTTTAACAGCCATTTTGATCGTCTCGTATCTGCTAAGATAGACTTTACCGGTGATATTTCAGACTTCAACCTCAACCCTATGCCTGCATACTAGCCAATAGGTTACCCGGTCGCGTGGCCATCGATCCGGCTGAGATGGCGCGCCGACAACGAGCGAAAATAGCTTTATAAAAGGGTGACCCAATCCGCGTCAAGTGGTAGTGAACCGTTGAGTCGCCGAGAACTAATGCGTAAGTGACAACATGCCGATTCGTTGGCAACTAACTCTCGTACTAGTACCGGATAAGTGACCTTGCTAGATGATGATACCAACTTATCATATATTACTAGTAAATGATGTTACTTATTATTTGAAATTAGTCTTTCACCCCTATCTGATTTCAAGCAATGTCACATTATCCGAGAACGGAGCCCGAAAAAAAATTATGGATATATTTCTTTGTGAGATCCGCCTGGGCTAGAGAGAACAATCGTTAGGGGGTATTCTGCCCCCTCCGTAACTATAAAATGGAATACTAACTAAAATAGAGAATTATAGATGGTTCGCGTTTGACAGTCTGTAGTGATTTGTAGAGCTAGCAACATAAATGGTGGTTCGCGCAAGTGGGGACGAGAGTCATCCAGCATATTTGTTGGGGCTTCGTTCGTGAAAGCCATCGATCATTGGTGGGCCCAAGCCCAGATTCGCGTTTTGCCCCCAACTCTAATATTGATCGTAATGCCATGCAGTTACAGCTTGGAACCGTTGCTAGTCTTGTGCAGCCTCTGCCGTGACCGGCGCCCCAGCGCCGCATCTGCGCCACCGTTTTTCTCCTTGTTTGGGTTCACGTGACCTTATCGGAGAGGTTCCTTTTTTTATGATACTAGCGTATATAATAATACCGATTTGCAAACTCTACGATATTACGGACATTAACATCATGTCTACTATTCCAAGCGTACAGTACACAACAGTTTCATATAAGGCACCAGGGGCCCAGCAGGGCGGGATTGCCAAACGCCAAAAGCTGCAAAACCACAACAGCAACAAATCCAGCTATTTTAATAAACAAAACGGAGACAACTTTGACGCCACAAGCAGTATTCTCAGCGACTACGAGGATTTGGAGTTTGTGGAGGGCGAAGATGATGACCAGTCGCTGTACGTGTTGTTTAATCCTGAGAAAGTGCCCAGCAATAACGTGTCGGATATCTTATCCCTTACAAACACCACGAACACCAATTTAGTAGAGGTAGATGATGAGGAGGATGAGGATGAGGAAGAAGATGAAGATGAAGAAGAGGACGATGACGAGATCCAGCAATTAGAAGATATTGCACCTTCGGTGCGTCAAGTGCCTGTAGGACGTTCAAAGAGCGGAAGCAATCTCTCCAACAAGATCAATAGCTGGTACGATTCCAACTACGTGTCTTCGGAACACTTTTTGGATGACAACATCGCCAGTTGGAACCTAGACGAAAACTTGATGGAAAGCACCACAAACTCGTCTACCAGCGAGGAATTATCGCGCAAAAACCACATGTTGTTGAAGCAGTTTTATGGTGACGAATTGTTCAACGACTTAAACCAAGACGATCTCGACAAGTTCCGCAAGTTCCTCAGACTCATAGATATCAAGAACTATATACTCTCCAAAGATGAACCGGCTGTTTCCGGCCAGTCTGGGTCGGTGCTTCGCCAACTCTTACTCTCTAGACTCAAGCACCAAGTGCCGCCCCAATCGCCTATAGCCGAAATGAAGCGTCCTGAGTACTTGGTCGGTTTAGGGTGTCCTAAATTGGATACATTTGTTGCACCAGGTTCTCTCTCAGACACTACCGGAGGGTCTTCGTTGGTGATGTGTGGAGGCGTTGGGTTTGGCGGAAGTTCATATCGGGATGACATTTAAGGGGCATTGTTAGGTATATAGGAAGGTAATAATTATAATTAAATAGTGACTATCCCGTAAGAGTAAATCCGTTTTTACTCAAGTCGATACCCCATAAAAATCTTTACTTGCCAACTGGCTACATGCCGTAACTATGCTATTTCGCAGCTAAGACAAAAAAAAATCATACTAAATGAGATCGATCTTTGAGAGGTATCTGCTTGAGGTTGTAGGAGCGAGTAGGAACACAACGAGCAGTTCAATACCTATAAGATTTTAAAACAGGACCAGTATTATTAGCATCAGTATGAATGATACTATATAAGTATAGTGCTTTGATGGGGTTATTGAGAGAAGTTGTAATTATTCTATGACGAACGGCATTTGTTACTGTTTTCGCAGCCAGAATTTTGGCCCGATCGCAACAGTGTGTGCTCAAAATTAGTGTGGCGCGGAGAACGAAGATGAGAGCACCGGTCGTTTTAAATGAACAGCTGCTTCCCCTCGTATAGATCACCCTCTATATATAGCAAGCAAACAAATTTTTAGCTAGAGAAGGACAATATACATTTCTAGAGTGTATCTTCATGAACATTTACTGGTTCCAGGATCTTTTGACTTTTTGATTATCTCTTGCGGAAACCAGAATTGGGTCATTTTTGACTTTCTGTAGGATTACCCAGGCATTGCTTCGGCGTCGCCGCACCTTGTGTATACTACCATACCGCCGCACCTTCGCTACATACCGGTGAGTTCTTATCGTTAAACGACGCGGCGCGAGAGATCCCACGTGACCTGCGTCGACGATTTACAATGAAAAATTTAGGCGGCGACGGTTAAATTTTTCTACGTAGTGTGGTTCGTGATAGTACAGTCAAGATGAGTAGATGTATGTACAACCTGATATTTGCAATATGTACGTTACTAACTTCCAGTCCGCCTTCTTGATTTAGTCAAGTTTTTCTTGCCAATCTTACCTGAAGTTGAATTCCCCGATGAAAAAATCTCGTTTGATGAAAGAGTTATATTCACAGTCGGAAGTGGTATAATCTTTCTTTTCGGCCAAATTCCACTTTACGGGCTTGTTTCCAATGCCGAATTCAAGATTGTCGACCCGCTCTTCAGTCTTAGATCCATATTTGCCATGGAAAAGTCCACCTTACTCGAGTTGGGCTTGTTACCCATTATAACCTCGGGGTTCCTTTGGCAATTGGCCGCTGGCTTGAGATTGATCAACATCAACTTCAACCTTAGATCCGACCGTGAGTTGTTCCAATCGGGCCAGAAATTGACCTCCATCTTCTTATCAATTGTATACTCTGTTGGTTTAATCGCTTCTGGTTACTACGACAATGTCATCCAGAAATTCGACCCACTTCACGACTCAAAACCATTTGGTTCATATGCTTTGATTTTCCTCCAAATCAACGTCTGGTCTTTCTTGTTGACTTTACTTATTGACGTTTTCGACAAGGGCTATGCCTTCGGTAGCGGTGTCTTGTGCTTCTTGACTTTGCAAATCGCTACCAATTTAGTCAGAGACTTGGTTGGCTTGGAGATGTTCCCATTGATCAACTCCAACAGAGTCGAAAGCTACGGTGCTTTGCTGAACTTCATCAGAAGCTTGTCCATTTTCGATTTCTCCAAGTTGAGCTCCAATATTGTCAACACCTTCACCAGACTCCAGTTGCCAAACTTGTCGCAATTCTACATCTCGCTTTTGACCATCGTTGCTATCATTGGCTTACAAAATTTCAGAATCGAGATTCCTATCAGATCGACCAAAGTCAGAGGTATGAACAACGTCTACCCAATCAGATTGTTGTACACCGGAGCTTTGCCAATCTTGTTTGCCTACACCGTTATCGTCAACTTGCAATTGATTGGTTACTTCGTAGTTAGTCTTATCCACACAAACTTCATTGAATCTAGCTCTGCCTTGGCTGTGGTGAAATCATTGATTGGAAACTTCAACAACGACTTGGCCACAAGCAACTTGGTCTTAAAGTCCGGAGTTTTGTACTACTTCACCAACTCCACCTCCTTCTACGCTGCCTTACTTTCTCCTATCAAATCTACCATTTACTCTTTACTGGTGGTCGGTTTGAGTGTTTGGTTTGCCAACAAATGGAGCTACATTGCCGGAAGCTCTCCAAAAGACATTTCCAAACAGTTTAAAGAACAAGGTATTTCTATTACCGGTAAGAGAGATGTTTCCATCACCAAGGAATTATCCAGAGTGATTCCTGTGGCTGCCGTTAGCGGAGCCTTCATTTTAGCCCTCATCGCCATTGGTGGTGAATTGGCTGGTGGTTTGGGTAAGGGAATCGCCACCATTGTTGGTGTTTCTTCTGCCTTCGGTATCTTGGAAGATTTCATGCTTGAATACCAACAAGCCGGTGGAAACTCTCAATTCAGTCAAGCCTTTGGTCAATAGATTAGCTTAATAAAATAAAATAGCATTATAGTAAACTAGCCTCTGTGAATTAGCTTGTAGTGAAATAGTACAATTAGAGTTTGCTCGATCATTATTTAAGAAACCAAGTTAAATAAACTAAAGTAAGAAGTACTGGATAGTGAGAAAAAAATAATGACTCCGACGCGGTTCGAACGCGTGCATCTTTACGATAATAGAACTTGAGTCTATCGCCTTAACCACTCGGCCACAGAGCCAATTGTTGTCTAATATATGTATTTCAAATGTTATGAGGATAATCTTAAAGATGCTCTCCCATATCTACATTCTGGAATAGTGTTCTACTTTAATTTGGACACTGTCTTTTGAGTCAAATTTGAGCTTGTAACTTTCTTGAATGTTGCCCTAGTTATTTCATGTCAAAAAAATTATTTAAAACTTTTTGAAAATTTTCTACAATATGTGACATAATAATGTATGGTCTAAGTTATTTTAATAAGATAAATTAAAAAGGATGACAAGATCAAGAAACTATGAATGGAAACAAATATACCAATCAAAGGAAGACAGTAAGCCAAACTCAAAGATTGGACTATAGTAAGATGAAGAGAGAAGAATACTGGCAGTGTTTCCGGTGAACGATTCTACGAAGTGGCCGTGGAAGCAACCTTATCTGCATCAGATGCCAATGAATGAAGTTCTCTTGGTCAAATTTTCAATTGAATTAATTGAACTCAATTACCAGTTTTTCTTTCGTTCTCTTCTTTTCATGAGTCGGGACAAATTCTGGCATAAGAGCTTAACCTGTCTTTTACAGTACCTATTTACTAATTTTTCTGATCAAGGTTTTGAAAGGAATCAGGCTAGTAATACGCCTCTCGTCTAGTTATTAACAGCCTTGACTTTAGTTGGTGCTCAAAATAATCTTTAGCTGTTAACAAACGACTGAGGCGATTCGCGAAAGTCCAACTTTTCTTTGCAAATTAAATCTTGATTTTGGGTCGGTTCTGCTCTACATTCTTGATTTAAAAGGCAACTTTTTGAAGCTTTATATATGGTTGTAGAGAAATTTGCAGCCATTTCAAGCCAGTCCATACGTCAAATTGTTGAACCTATACTCCAGCAGAATTATACCAAAATGTACGCCCGCATTATATCGAAGTAACCAGTTTGACACTCTCTCGGTAGTATACTAGCATGTTGTTGTAATGCCTATATTCTTATATATATTACCTATTTAATTTGAAGTTCGAAATAGCTCAGTGATTGAAGTAGGATGTTAATCTTGCCCTAATTGACCTAGTGATCATTACGACGAAGGAGAATAGCAGCTCTATGTATGTTAGAATCCATCGCGCGGTGTTTACCACATTTCCATTTTGCAGCCAAAATTTAAGGAGAAGTCAATCAGGGGCAAGATAATCCTTTTGCTTCAATCTCAGTGATCCTAGTATAATATAGGCGTTTCCATCCACTGACACATATAGATTCACAGTACACCCTCAGACTATAATCTTATAGTAAACCTGATCAATTCGCCTAATCTAGATTTTAACAAACTTGTTGTTTAACAAATCATCCGAGATAGTTTAGTGGCTAGAATCCCCGCTTGTCGCGCGGGGGACCGGGGTTCAATTCCCCGTCTCGGAGCTTGCTTTTTGCTTCTTCTTTCCAGGTAGCAGCCTGGCAATAAGCGTTACATGCTCGTGTGACCATCAAACCAAACTCACTTTCAAGAAATCATTACCTTCCCAGTATGAAAAACCTATATACTCAGCCAAAAAAGTGGCGCGCTCGAACTTTTTTCAGTCACTCTAATCTGATCTCGCATTTCATTGTAGTATAGTGTCAGTTTAAGTACTTCTTGTGTAGATCGGTTCCCCTTCTGGACTTGCAACTGAATGATGAACAGCTCTTTCAATTGCAAATCAGAACAAACTTTCTGTTCTCTACTCGCATTCTCCTGCTCCCGGTAAATCGTACTCTTTTTCCTGAGCCCTTTTCTTAATTTCCTATCAACGCACTTTAAACTAATATTTTCTAGTAAAATCGCGTAGGTGATCTCGAAAAATTTAGACACTCTTGAGAATAGTAGAGTTAACACCTTCGATGATATGAAAGTGGATGAGCTAAACTTGAGAAACCCCATTTGTATTGGATACTATGATCCATTCAACATCTAT
Organism: Suhomyces kilbournensis; assembly: GCA_030563685.1. Taxonomy (NCBI): domain Eukaryota; kingdom Fungi; phylum Ascomycota; class Pichiomycetes; order Serinales; family Debaryomycetaceae; genus Suhomyces; species Suhomyces kilbournensis. Next base: position 136,267 of record JAJMJN010000014.1, read on the forward strand.
TCCTTGATTCAAAAGGATCTCGAGTCCAAGTTTCCCTTGACAAACCTCCACTGGAAATACCATGCCACCAAACCAGTCAAATCCATACCGTTATTGCCAGTCAAATTGGTGGAAGAGGTGCCCAAGAATCCCAATCGCTCATCACAAGCCCATCCTACACCTGCTTCTGCAGCTGATTCTTCGTCATCTCCAAACTTCCCCGTTGCCTTGACAGCATACAAGACTCCCAATATATACTCACGGTTGATGTTCGTCAAGTTTGAAACCATTGAGACGTATAGAGCTCAAGTAAGACCGTTGATCAAGGAATGGCTCAAGAACTTGGTTCTTCCTTCCAACCTGGAGTGGATGATCATCCTTTTTGTTCCCGCTACCAGCAAAGACAAGCAGTCGACCATCATCAAAACGTCTACTTTTGACAAATTGAAGCATGATTTCGGGGTAGAGGGCAAAGAACTCAAGTCTTTGGGCTTGGACGGGTGGTGGATCAATGAATTCACAGACGCTGAGCGGTGTTTCAAACTCAAAGAGACCAAAGAGTCAAACCTCGATAGACTTGAGTCGTATAATGAACTTATCAGTTTGATCAAATCCTTACTACTTACAACGTTTGACAACAAGTACCAGGAGTTTAGCGACAAATTGGTGGGTCCTTCTCCCAAAAACTTGGATACTTTTATCGTGAAGTTACGTTACGCTGATTTGTTCAATGATATGAGAATACTACAGGACTCTTTGAATGTCTACAACGAACTATACAAGGATCTCGATCGTCTTTGGCTGGTCCAGAAAGAAAAATTCTCTATGGCCATTCCTGATGATATCATCAATTATTCCCAGCATTACGACGCATCTACATATGGGCCCAGCTTCGAGTCCCCAGCTCTTATAAACCACATAAAGTCCGTCTTATTATCGGAAAACACCATCAATCTCTTTGGAATGAAGTGTCTTATCTTCATCAACCAATCGATCTTGCTTCAATTCTTGGCCAACTTCGCCAACACCATTTCCATCTCGGCCATTTACATCTCCAACTTGTACCAGAAACTCATTTTCTTCTTAAATGACTTATCCAACACTTTTGTGGAGTCAGACCTTGGAGAATTCATTTTCTCACTCATCGATACTTACCTTGATTTGCCCATATGCCATAGACTCATTGAAACCAATAACCTGAACAACGAGAAAACCGATACACCCTACCAGTTAAACGAGATTTTGGAGTTTCAGGGTGAATTAAAGTTGTTCAAGCGGTCTAAACTAATGAAGATCGCCAGGAGTTGCGGGTACACTCTTAGCGGTTTCAATTGCATTCTAGATGAAGTACTGTTAGACTCGAATGAGCACCAAAACGGTAATCCGAGAGTTTCTATAAAATATGCTCCACTCATGGATTCACTTAAGTCAGAAGAGGCGTATTTTTCTACTTTCGAGAAGCTCACTGAGGATATCATTCAGCAATTTGCTTCATGCAACAGATCCAAGACCATTGATATTTTAAGTATAGACCTTGCCCTTCTCAGCTATCAAAAAGGGAAATTGCAGGAGTCGTTGAATATTTTACAGGACTCGTATGATTTTTTTATTTTAAATGGTTGGAACTTCATGGGAGGGGTCTTGCTTGAGATATACTTGGATTGTATTGAAAAGCTCAAGTCTGAAGATCACAAGTTGATCCTAACCACATGTCTCAAACTCTTCTCGAGCTTAATCTACAATAAAAAGAGCCAAGTAGGTATCGATATCAACAATTTTAGACTGATCAAGACAAAGGAGCAGGTTCTTGAACTATACTCGAAAATACAGAAACATTCACTGCATTTGTCTGAAAAATTGGAGTTTCCCATGAATGAAGTATTCAGCTATGCTATATCGCCGTTCATCAAAAACGATGAAAATGACAAGTCAGACCATTACGACATTGAAATAGAGCTTAAGAACCTCTTTGGGATTGAGTTTGAGTTCGAGAAAATTGAGTTGGACTTGGCTGAAGTGAAGGCCAATGATTCACAATCTCATAACATCCTCTATATTCCTAATAGTGAGGTCAAGTTTTCAACGTCAAATGTCAAAATGGACGCAAGCAAGACTCACAAGATCAAGTTGAAGTCCAGCAAATTCGTCTTGGGAAATTTCGTGCCCATGAAAATAACCATTTACCTTAATGGAATTGTCACGTTTTCTCAGTCGTTTGATAGATTCAATGGGGATTGGGGTGTACAGGATGGTGGAGACGTTACGGTTATCCAATACGAAAATGGCCATGACCACAACGAAGTCGATACCAGTAACTTAATGGTACCATATTACCCACCTGATCCCAGTAGACCAACCAGCGGATCAGTTATTCCTTTCTACCCCGATCTTTCCAATTTCCACATAAAAGTGGAGCCAGCTTTGTCATTAAAGCTTGGAACCACCGATTTGGTTTTGACCATATATAATGGCCAGCAAGATATCAAAAACGTCGTCATAGAACAAACTTCCAGTAGCAAAGGTTTGAAGATAAAGAATGAGAAGGTGATTATCGACAGTATCAAAGCCTTGGCCTCCCACGAGATTTTGGTTCCTTATACCCATTTGAGCGAAAATAAGCTCGTTAACATTCGAACCAAAATTGACTACTCCTGCGAAAATGGCCAGACGTATACTCATATCGTCAATGGAGAAGTTGATACCACTCTCAGGATCTCAGTATCAGTACAGGATATATTCAAAACCAACTATATATACTCCAAGTTTCAGATCGGCACTTCCAGTCCCAAATCACCTATTCGTTTGCTATCTACCGAATTGACCACTTCCAATACCAATTATGAAATTATACAGCCGAGATTGCCGTTGAAGTCTGGATTGGTTGCCTTTGGTGAACAGCCAGCCTCGATCTTCTACAAAATCGTTCCTAAAAGTGGATATCGTATTGGACCTAATGATAATTTAGACCTCAAAATAGAGTACACTAATCTCAAATGCGAGTGCTATAACCACTTCGAGAAAATAGTCAAACTGCGTTTGAAAGAACACTCGCTCTTGAACTATTGGTTCCTTTTAGACTCCACAGTATTGCAATTGCTCGAGTTTGACTTGAATAATTATGCCATCAACCTGTTCATCAGAGTAGTTAACGCAGTAGAAATCAAGTCTGTGTGTGAAAAAGTGGTGAGAAATTATGTGGAATTACGCAAAGACCAGATCACATTGATGAAGATCTTCACAGAAATGCTCCAAGACCAAAAGATAGAACCGAATGCAGCAGTCGAAAAGACCTCCAACCAATTGTTCATTACCGTACCCGTTTCGAGTTTAAAGTATTTGCAAGTGGTGCGGTTTGACTATGAGAAGAAGGTAAAGTATTTGGTAGGGGAACCAATCGAATTCAAACTCAACATCGAGACCATTACTAAGTGGTTTATCGAGGAAGAAGCAGAAGCAGAAGCAGAAGCAGAAAGTAAAGAATGTAAAGAAGTAAAGGCCAAAGAAAGTAAAGAAGTGAGTGAAGGTGGATTGGTTCATTTTCAACTCACGCTTCACAGTGATGATAACTGGCTCATTTCCGGGTTCAAGAAGCATACTTTTTCGGTCGATGAGCATCAAAACACTTCGGAGTTGAACCTCATACTTATTCCATTGAATGTAGGCAAGTTGTTACTTCCAAAAGTATTAGTAAAGTGCTTGGCATCGGACACCGGAAAGAACTTTTTCATGGACACAGACGTGGTCAATGGGTTGGAAACTGTCCTTGTTGTTCCTGATTTGGAAAGTATTGCATTCTCTTTTTGATTGCAGCCAACACATGAAAACATCCTAGCATTTTAGCCAACAACAAAACATAGGTCATAGAGGAGAACCGACTAATGTACTTTGGTATATTAGTATCTACAAGATAGAATTAATAGACGATCAAAAGTATAGAGAGACCATAACTTAAAGCACTAGACGAATACCCAACTTGTAGTACCAACTGGTCCGAACTCAACTATAGTATTGGCCCGCGCACGACCAGTTACACCACCTATTTTTAGGCGTGATAAGAAGACTATTGTAAAGAGCAACAGCAAAATGGTCAAAGACACAACATATTATGATATTTTAGGAGTGCAGCCCACTGCAAACGACACGGAGTTGAAGAAGGCGTACCGTAAACAAGCCATCAAGCTCCATCCCGATAAGAATGGCAATGATCCTAAGGCAGCAGAGAAGTTCCAAGAGCTAGGCGAAGCATACGGAATTCTCCAGAACAAAGATACTAGAGCATTGTACGATGAGTTGGGAGTTGAAGGAATGAAGAACGACCGCACTGCTGCTGAAGCTGCGGCTGATATCGATCCATCTGAGTTTTTCAGCCAGATCTTCGGAGGTGCAGCCTTCAAGGACTGGATTGGAGAGCTTTCCATGCTCAAAGAAGTATCGCAAACTGCAGAGGTGTTAGGAGATGAGGATGAAGAGAATGCAGCGGAAAAGCCAGAATCCGGAGCTTCCGAAGCCACCTCCCAGCAAGTTGCAACCAACGACCCCAACACTTCCAACCAAGCATCCAAACCAGGTGAATTAACTAGTGAGCAGATCCAAAAGAAGAAGAAGCAAAAGATGACTCGAGAGCAACGTGAGGAAATTCTCCGTTTGCATGAAGAAGCCAAGAAAGCCAAGCAGGAACGTGTAGACGAGTTGAGTAAGAATCTTATTAGTAAAATCGAGAGTTACCGTGCTGCTGCAGGCAACGCTTCAGCAATTGAGCTGTTTACCAAGAAGTTGCAAGTTGAATTCGAAGACTTGAAGATTGAAAGTTTTGGTATTCAATTGTTGCACTTAATCGGCAAGATCTACACCAACCAAGCACATGCCACCATCCACTCTTCCAAGACCTTTGGAGTTTCAAAGATCTTCAGTAGCGTCAAGACCAAGAGTGGAACGGTGAAGAACGGATTTTCCATCATCAAAACCGCTTTAGATGCCCAGACTTCAGTGGAGGAGATGGTCAAGGAACAAGAGGCTTTGAAACAGGCAATGGAGGCAGGTTTAGAGATTCCAGAAGCAGAGAGATACAGGCAGGCAGAAATGGAAAGATTGGTGACAGGGAAGTTCTTGGCTACGGCGTGGGCTTCGACCAAGTTCGAAGTTACAGATGTATTGAATAAAGTATGTGACAAGGTATTAAACGACAAGTCCTTGGGCAAAAAAGACCGTTTGGCGCGTGCAGAGGCCGTGTTATACATCGGTAAGCAGATGCTCTTGGTCCAAAGAACGCCTGAAGAGGACGAAGAGGCCCGGGTGTTTGAAGAGATGATGGCCGATGCCACGGCGAAAAAGTCCAAAAAGAAGTCCAAGGTTAGAGACTCTCACATTGAGGCCTTTGTGAACAAGGTGGCCGAAGAAGAACCGGAAAAATAGACTCAGACAGTGTTTTAGTTCAATCTCCATATAGACCTGTGTATGAAAAATAATTACGTAAGCGAGACTTTGATATCAAATCGAGGTGGCGAGCAGTGGAAAGGAAGAAGAGACAACTATCATGGCTACACAGAAAGAGGTATTAAGCTTGTACAAGCAGCTTCTCAGCAAGGCGTACAAGTTCGACAACTACAACTTTAGAGAGTTTGCCAAAAGAAAAGTCATACATGGGTTCAGAGCAAACCGGGACTTGAAGGATCAGGAGAAGATCACCCAATTGTATGAACAAGGGATTCTAGACTTAGCACAATTGCATAGACAGACCACTGTGTCTCAGATGTTCACTTTCGACAAATTGGTGGTCGAACCATTAAAGAAAATGAACAGAGCCTGAGGTTGTTCCAGTTTATGTCAGGCTACGGTATTATGTATATAAGTGTAATATGAATACTACACAAGACGATTCTATTGTAAGAAAAAGACAACCTTCAGCGCTATTGAATTATCTTGTAGACCAAACATTGCTTAGAAGAGTGACTTCGTAGGGCTCTTGGAAGCATCTAATCTCTTGAAAGCATCTCAGTGTTACTCATCACCACTGTATTGGGAGAATGCGCATCAGTTTGAAAAAGAGCAGTGCCTATTAATAAGCTTAGTGTGTATAGTGAAGTACAGAAAAATTCCGTATACCTTATAGCTCACAAATACATTCGGGTTACCGTAGCATTGACGTCAATCGAAGAGGGCCAGACTCATAGTACCAGTTGTCGAGTGCAAAAAATACGGGTGAAAATATAACAAAAAGCAAGCGACCGCGGTGAGGGTCGAACTCACGATCTTAAGATTAACAGTCTTACGCCTTAGCCAACTTGGCCACGCAGCCCACTTCATGGAAAGATTGAACTGGAATTTTAACATTACCGATCATCTGACGTTATCAATAAAGTGCTGAGAAGCAATGCCTTTTACACATCTTTTTTTCATCCCGGATACGTTTATGCTATCAACAAATAAATAACCGAATATAAGAGCCTCATAACTTTCATTGCCAGATGATACTTTTTTTTTTTTCGGCAGGCACAATTGTAAACTATATAGTTACTACTTTTCGTTCCACTCTCTCATCTCAATTTTGGCTGCAACAAATCTATTTCAACTCCAAAGCGGTTTCTGGTGTATGGGATCTATAGATAGTAGTATAAGTAGCCCGAAACCATCTCACTGTAAATAAATATGTATATAATCATCACGATAATCGAATTACTGCAAAAATATTTGGGAACTTCGGTCCCTATACACATTTTTGAGCCAAGCTTGAATTGCAAAACATAGAACATAAGGTATATGTCAACACAAATATTTGCTGGCTAAACCAAGGGAGAAGCGATTCTACTTGGACACCACTCTAACTTCATAACTCTGAAAATAGAGGACTTAAAAAATTATAAGCCAAAAAGAAAGCCCGACGCGGGAGTCGAACCCGCAACCTTGTGATACCTTCAAAGCCGAAGTTTTAAAAGTCACACGCTCTAGCCATTGAGCTAGCCAGGCTTTTTCTTGTGATACTATCGAATACGAAATACTTGAATGAAGAGCTACCAGACAAAGTATAAGATTTCTGGTCTGTCAATTCAAATACCCATAAACAAACTTTAGGCATACAATGGTCTTTGCGAGACATGGCGTTCAGAAAAATTGATGCGTAAGTGCTTTCTCGTACAAGGACTTAATTTCACCAAGTAATTCTTTACCATATACATCTTATTCTAGAAAATAGATACACTACAACGAATGAACGTGCTTAAAATAACCTAGAACTAGAAAATTTAGCTAGCTAGCTATGTGAATACTGATACATAATATAAATAGGGACAAAGTTCGTCGTGAATGACTATTGGTCATTTATGTATGACATCAAGCCGAAAAGAATGCTTTCGTTACTGCTATAGAAGTCACAATAATCATTCACATCAACATGGTTGTTACGTAAATCATATTGGATCTTTTCGTTTAATCTTGCCAATTCAGTCTTTGTTTCCAAAGTTAATGGAAACGAGTTAACTGCTAGCTGATTGTTGACTTGATTCAATGAATCGATTACATCATCGTTTCCAATGTCCTGGTCCTGGCGATAATTGTGATTGCGATGAGGTATAATTGGCTGAGGAACAGTCATCGGATTGAATAATTCATTCAAATTCACGCAATTGGATATCTGGTACTCGAAATACTCAAAGTTTCCACTAGAGTCCTTGATGCCATTTTTTTCGATGAACTGGCTGATCAAATTCACAATGTTGTATCTCTTTAGTATGAATTCCCATGTCATGCCTGTTAGACTGAGCATTCTCTTGTATTTTTCATTTTTGAACCATTTTCGATTGATAATAAATAATGCCTTGTTAATAAGCTTGGTATATATGCACAATTCACTCAACGTCATGAAATCGTATTTGAATTTGACGCATATAATAATCAACATCAATATGATGGAATCCAAAGGTATGGTTCTCTTGATATACCAGTTGAATTTACCGAGCTTGATGAAGTCATTGTACTTCAAAAAGTCATTTAAATTATGAAGAACTGACGGAATCAAATTGGTTTGAATATCTTCGTAGCAAAAGTTGTCGAATTGATTAAATTTCAAAGACGATATCGAGGAATTGTTGAGATTCTCAATGATATTTATCTCTCTGATATGCCCGAAAGTATCTTCATATTGACTTAATGAAAGATTGTCGACTGTCTTCATAGATTGACTTATAGATTGACCTAATTGGAGTGCCGATTCAGGATTATATGGCCTCGATACTTTCAACGCAGAGCTGACGGGTTCATTCATCAAAATGATTTTATGTAATATCATCAATGCTCTATCAGCATATGTCCACGAATGGTTCTTGATAAAATTGAGTAAATTGGTTTCTTGTATAGATGATGGAGGGTTAATGATGGAGTGATGGTCTATTCTAGTGATGGAATCGTCAATAAACGTGGCTAACTCGACAATCATCAGCTTGATGTTTTGGATGTTTTCTGGAGATATTTCGTTGGATAATCCATTATGCATGTAATAAACCAATTCACTTAGGATTCTATCGAACCTGAATTTTATGTTGATGGACAAAATACCAATATTGAGCTTTTTCTCATTGAACTGATCTTCTGTAGGTTCTTCATCATCAGGGAAAAGCACATTGAAATTATCAATTCTACAGTGGGGAGCTAAGCAAAAGTTGTGAGATGTCAAAGCATCCAAGCCAAATATCGTCCACCATAAAAGTCTTCTGAACTTGATCACTTGCCACTTATCGATGCCGAGAGTAAGCATGGGATCTTTATGCAACTGTAGCAACTTGGCGTACCTGATAATCTGAGACATTTCCATCGCTGAAGGATTTGGAGAGGTGGATTGTATGATGACATTTCCGAGTAAAAGAGGAATTGTTCTCAAGCCATGAGGATAATTATAGTACTGACATATTTTGTTGAACCCCTTCAAATACTTGCTGATATCCTGATTCAAAAGTAGATTATCGTATTCTTCAAACTCTGAAATGGTTGATGCATACAATACAGGGAAATAAAGGGTGAAGAATTGAAGATAGTCTAGTTCCGGTTCATGGCTCGAGAATGTGGAAACTGAAGACCTGGAAGATGTGGAGTTTTCTGAGTTTTCTGCTCGATCGTCAGAGGAATGTGATGATTGGGATCTCCAATACAAGTGATGCGACCGCAAAAAGTCCTCTAGATTGACCAATATCGGCAATAGAAGATGGACTGAATTGATATAACGATCCACTAGCTCATAACTTCTTTCTTTCGATTCAGGTAAGTGCTCCTTCAACTCGTCGATCAAATTAGAATTGCCATAGCTGGTATTTGTTCCAAATAAGTAATTCACGACGGTGGCAGGATTGGAGGAAAAGGCACTGAGTGGGTTGTTGAGCGTCAGGAAATACAGTTTGGAGTTGTCTGCATCGTTTGCAGTATTGGAACTTGATGCGTTGGAGGTATTGGAAGAAGATCTGAGAGTGCTGAGATAAGCTGTCGATATTTTCTTTTTTATCGACAGATTCTCACTCTTGTACGTGAAGGAGCTCAAGTTGAAAGCTGGCTCTTCGATTTTCTTGTCCTGAGATTTCAGTGTTCCGTTAAAGAAGTTATTGGTGATATTGTTGGATGCCACATTCATGATAGGAGTTTGGAGTATGCTAGACGGAGAAGGGACACTAGAAAAAGGATCAAATTTGTCAAAGGGCCCAGTTTCTGTCAACACAGCTATATCGGTCAGATTGGTGTTCGAGTTCATATAGATGTTTGGATTGCCTGCATTTTCCATCACCAGAGCAGGAGAGACTTCTCCTTCAGCTGACAGCGACGAAAAAGACCTGCCTTCGCTGGACGCCACATCCAATCTTTCAGTAGTGCTCTTGGATAATGGAGATGACCCGTTGAAGTTTGTTTCGCTTGGTACCAGATGGCTAGACTTGTTGAAGGTCGTTTCGTTTGCCAGCTGGCTCGACTCGGGGATTTCTTCAAATGCAAGATTGTTTGTGGAAGTCGCGCTGGAGCGCTCGTATATGCTGGTTTGGTCAGACTTCTGGTCGGATTTGGAGGTATTTTTTTTCTTGCCCCCCCTGCTTATACGCTCGTTGACAAAGTATTGGCACTGGATGCCCGTTTTTTCACAGTTGTTACAGATGGGCGATTTACGGGAACACTTGATCTTTTTGGAGTGGCAGTATACGCAGCTGAGGATCTTACGCTGACGAGTTTTTTGAACCTTCATCACATTTCCGTTCTTGAACACTTTCAAGTGTGCTCTGGCCAGCGACTCTGGGTGGTACTGCAGGATTTCATCGGAAAAGTGGTCGAGTTTAGAAAGCGTACCGCCAGATTTCAAGACCAGCTCATCGATTTCCATAGATTATGATTTCTTTTGTTTGACTATGATGCTGAGGTGTAAATGATGTATGAGGTATATAGCTTGGTGTGGTGTGAGATAGCCGTAAAAGATTTATTTTGGCTTGAGAATACACTTGATGGTGTAGAGAAGAGAGGAAGTGAGAAAAAAAAAAAAACGAGGAGTTAAGAGTATCAAAAGCTTATTTGTCTTGATCAGAGGGGGAATTAAACAATGCCCGAAATTTGCGGGGTTAAGACCATGCGTACAGTTCGGGGATGAAGAAAATTCCTTTCTACACGACCGAGATTTATGCTCGTTGGACGTCCTCTCGGCAAGCAGTGACTGTATTCCGGGTTGGGGCAGTCCAGCATACCAGGGAGTGGATCCTTTCTAGGTTTTTAAAAATTTGCCCAGATTAACCTTAGTAAGGACCAATGCATGAGCAATCATGGCTCGACACCGATGGGGAGAAGGGGTTACGAACAAATGCTACAAGGCAAAAAAATTGGATTATTGTGACCATATTGTTTGCGGAGAAAACCGAAAAAAAAAGAAGCTCCGCGACGGGGAATTGAACCCCGGTCCCCCGCGCGACAAGCGGGGATTCTAGCCACTAAACTATCACGGAATTGTTCGTGGAGTTAATGATCGGCCCCCATCCAAATGGTGAGTAGATCAACTGTCGGTGATTAGCACCATTGTCCAGTTGAAAAAAAGAGTGTTAATTTCTGGCTCATTCAATTTGTATTTGCAGCCAAATACTTATTTTTTTGATGTTATTAAAAAAGAATAGGGTCATGAGTATTTGATTTAATGCGAGTTTCCTTTCACCGAAAACCCACTACACTGAAATACTTCACTTGTCAGGACGTTTCAATGAGGCTTGAATGATGCTATATGGTTTTCACAAACTTATCTCGTTTACACAAAAATGAACTGTGAAGGTGTTTACCATTACAGTTCGATCCATTAACTTAACGATATATGTCTAACTTCGTATATACATATTTTCCATATTTTCTCCGATCCACGCTGCTGTGGAGCTGCAATCATTAACGTCGCACCAAAAATAAAACGCGCTCAGGGTACATCTCTACCATATGAACCAGAAGCCCTGATAATAAGGTTGAAAAACACCCACTCTTTAAAGATTACAACGGTACACACTCATATTCGTTCCCTTTTTGCTAGGCCAGACCTCTCTGCTAGTCTGTACCAGTCTCTCCTAGTTTGTACCTGGCCCCTCTCTTCACACGTTTAATGTAGTGCATCACGTGCGCAACGCTGAGTTGTCCTTTCGCGAAAACAGTTGACGAAATTCACCGAAATCATCTGTCAACAAGGAATAACAAGCAGAGTCCAATCACAGGATGAATTTCGAAGAAGCTGAAGACATCAACGGGGTCCGCTTTTCGTGGAATGCATTCCCATCCACCAAAGTCGAAGCGGGCAAAATTGTCGTCCCCACCGGTGCTTTGTACACGCCGTTGAAGTTCAGAGAAGACTTGCCTATCGCTAATTACGACCCGATTTTCTGCTCCAACCAAAACTGTAAAGCCGTGTTCAATCCATACTGTACCATTGATCCCAGTGGTTTCTGGCACTGTCCATTGTGTGTTTATAGAAACCCATTGCCCGTCCACTATCAGGGCATTACCCAAGAAAACTTGCCATTGGAACTCCAACCGTCCAGTTCTACCATTGAATATATCACTGCCAGACCAGTACAAAACCCACCGATCTTTCTTTTTACCATTGACTTGTGCCAAGATGAAGACAACTTGAGGGCCTTGAAAGAGACGTTGGTGATTTCTCTCAGTTTGTTGCCTCCCAATGCTTTGGTTGGTTTGATCACCTACGGTGCTTTGGTTCAAGTCCACGATTTGGGCTCAGAAAAAATCAATAGATCATACATTTTTAGAGGCGACAAAGAGTATACCGATAAGCAAATTAGTGAGATGTTGCACAGACCCATTTCCAGTCCTCAGGGCCAGCCACCGCAGTTTTCCAACTCTTTGACTCGCTTCTTCTTGCCTGTTGAAGACGTGGAATTTCAATTAACCTCTTTGTTGGAGAACTTGGCTAAGGACCCATGGACCGTGGCCAAGGATGACAGACCTTTAAGATCCACCGGTTCTGCTTTGGCCGTAGCTTCGAGCTTATTGGGCTTGACGTACGCTGGCTACGGTGCCAGAATTATGTTGTTCACTGCTGGACCCGGTACGTTGAACCCCGGTATGATTGTGGGTCCTCAATTGAAAGAACCAATTAGATCCCACTCAGACATCGATAAGGATAATGCCAAGCACTACAAAAAAGCCATCAAGTTTTACGATTCCGTTGCAGCCAAAGCAGTCAAAAACTCCCACACCATCGATATCTTGGGTGGATGTTTGGATCAGATAGGTGTGTTGGAAATGAAGAACTTGTGCAACCAAACCGGCGGTACGCTTTTGTTGTCTGATGCATTCACTACTTCGATTTTCAAACAGTCGTTCTTGAGATTGTTCAACAAGGACAGCGAGGGCTACTTGTTGATGGGCTTCAACGGTACTTTTGACATCAAAACGTCGCGTGAATTGAAGATCAGCGGAGTTATTGGCCATGCATCTTCCGCTGGTGTCAAGAGTGCAAACGTCTCTGAAAACGAGTTGGGTATTGGCGGAACTTCGCAGTATAAGTTGTGCTCTATTTCTCCCCAACATACCTACGGAGTCTTCTTTGACGTGGTGAACACCCAGCCATTGCCTCAAAACTCCCAAAGTTACATCCAATTCATCACCCACTACCAACACTCTTCGGGTACCTACAGAATTAGAGTAAGCACAATCTCCAATTTCTTGACCAGTGACGAGCAAACGCTTACCAACTCGTTCGATCAAGAAGCCGCTGCTGTGTTGATGGCCAGAGTCACATTATTCAAATCCGAGCAAGACGACGGAGCAGATGTGTTGAGATGGGTCGACAGAATGTTGATCAGATTGTGTCAGAAATTCGCTGACTATAGAAAGGACCAGGACGAATCGTTTAGACTTGGACCCCAGTTCCAGTTATATCCTCAATTTATCTACTACTTGAGAAGATCGCAGTTCTTGCAAGTTTTCAACAACTCTCCTGATGAAACAGCATTCTACAGACACGTCTTGTTGAGCGAAGATACCAACAACTCATTGATTATGATCCAGCCAACATTAACGTCGTTCTCTTTGGATGGCGAACCCGAACCTGTTTTGCTTGATTCCGTTTCCATCAAGGACGACAGAGTCTTATTGTTGGATACCTTCTTCCATATATTGATTTTCCACGGTAAGACCATTGCCCAATGGAGAAAGGCGGGCTACCAAGACCAACCAGAGTACGAAAGCTTCAAGACTCTTTTGGAAGAGCCAAAACAAGAGGCCGCCGAATTATTGGTTGATCGTTACCCCTTACCAAGATTCATTGATACCGAAGAAGGTGGATCACAAGCAAGATTCTTGTATTCGAAGTTGAATCCTTCTACAACCTATAATAGTTCCGACTTTGTGAGCAACAATGGAGCCATTGTGTTAACAGACGATGTGTCTTTACAAGTTTTTATGGGTCACTTACAAAAATTGGTGGTTAGCGGTTCTAGCTAGTCTGGAAAAGTATGCATAATAAAAGAGATCTCAACTCTTCTTCTCGTAGCCCACTGTAACGGTGATAAACTAAAAGCCGATATATAACTATTCTTAGTCACTATAATAACTCAAAAGCCACATTTCCGAAGAATAAGGTTTTATTTGTAAAGACGTCAAGAGCCCTTCAAATGCCCAGCTGGTCGCAAGGCACGAGATAAGCCACTCGCAGTTGGGTGCAAAAAATTATTGCGAAAGTTCAAAGAAATTTGAAACCGTTGGTGTTATTTATAAGCCCAGGGATGACCCTAGTGGCGGCAGTCTGATCATCTGACAGTAGCCATCTCATATCCTTTGCTGTAATACCAATTTATCAAAATTACAGCTAAGATGTTAGTAGTTATGGTTAGACACGTGAACTAGCAGTACCTAACTTGGCACTAAGATCTTTATACTCGTACTATGAATAACCTAAAATAATCTACATAATGTTCATACCTTCAAAATGATATCAATCCAGTATCAGTAATTTCCATGGCTACACGAAATTTCTAGTTTACTGACAACGTAACAAGGCAACCAGAGCTACCCTGGCCAAAAACAAAGCCTTATTGGAAAAACACCTCGTTTGCCACGCATATCAAAGATTATTTGAACCGAGGTAAAATCATTTCAAATCGAAGGCTGTGCCTGAATTTGATACATATTCAGCCTGTCAAAAGTAATCTAAGAGATTTAACTCAAGAACGGTCTTCTTCGGAGTCATATTGTCTGGTATTCTCAATACGTTTCATGTTCTTTAGCTTATGTCAAAATCAGGCTTCCATGGTACAAGTTGGTTTCAACTAAATTTTGTTATCTTTTGACGGTGTGAGTTATCGTTAAATGCTGTTGAAGAAGGCTTACTTCGCAATATTCGATTCGACTCGGAAAATTACAATTGAAGTTGTTATGGTTCAAATCCAGTGAATTTTAGAAACGAGCGCAATCAGTATGTGTATTGTACAAACGTACATGAAGCTATGCTCAAAAAGAAATTGTGAAGATGTAAAGTGAGTGGATTTGGCCTTAGGTTATGGTGACAGACTGTATCAATATGTTAGCTCAAGCATATTTGACAGTGTTGGCTGGTTAATTCTCGTTGGTGGCATCTCTTCCCACCGATTTGGTATCGAGTGTTCTTGAAGGTAGAGACAACGACCAGAAACACTTGTCTTTGGATTTCGAAGTGCAACGCTCAAATGGAAGCGCACACAGCAAAAGAGGGAGCGACGTGCCTATTCTGATCTACAATGAACACGCACTTTACAGTATCAATTTATTGTTTGGCTCAAAAAAACAATATAGTTACTTGCAAGTCGATACTGGTAGCTCTGATTGGTTGTTGTGGAAAAAGGAGCAGATTGTGAAGCTCATCAAAATTGTTTATCGTGGGGAGACTTTGATCCATCTACATCAACTACTTCCAAAAAGCTTCAATATTTTGAGATTATATTTGCGGACAATCTACCAGTGGAAAATTTTATTTGGACGATGTTACTTGGAATGGAGGTCCTACGCTCAAACAGGTTCAATTTGCAGTTGTAAATAAAACCATATTGAATTATGGAGTTTTGGGAATTGGTTTAAACCGCACCGAAGCACCTGTCACTGATGGTAACCCTCAAGATAAGAATCAGTTATATGCCAATTTTCCTTGGGTCCTTAAGAATCAGGGCATTACTAACAAAGCAGCCTACTCTTTGTACTTGAACAGCCCGAATGCCACCGGAGGCACATTGTTATTCGGTAGCATTGACAATGCAAAATTTGACGGAGATTTGCTCACGTTACCAGGAACTTTCACAGAGTGATTGGGTATAAAGGGAGACTCCGTGACTGCTAATGGTACATCGCACTCCATAGGCCTTGGTATCGTTCTTGATTCCGGCTACACTTATTCCTATCTTCCCAAAAATCTTACTGATTTCATCGGTCTGTCATTGGCCGGAGGTCGTCAGGATCAAGGTTATTGGGTTCTTGACTGTGATCAGCCTGATGAATTTATTACCTTCAACTTTGGAGACGGTAAAGAATAAATCCAGGTTCCATACGCAAATTTCGTGATGGCTGGTTCACTGAATGGGAAAGGCTCTTGTGCCTTAACCTTAGGTTACAGCTCCGATGGTGATGATGAAAACAACGAACCTACATTTGGTGACGATATTATAAGGTCATTCTATGTTGTCTATGATATTGAAGTAAACGCAATGAGCATTGCCCAGGCCAAGTACACTTCTGCCTCGGGTATTAAACCAATCGAATGATTTGTCGATTGAGAGATTAGATTTTATAGAGTATCGACTACGTATTGTCAAATAAGTAATGACTATAGGTTCAAAATATGTATGAGAGTGAGATTCTGGATGTCTAGGTAATATTTAGTGTGTTACGTTATATACTCTTTAGTCAATCAGGTTAAGCGAGGCTACATACTGGGTTTATTTAGGAGAGAAAGAAACAATTTGCAGTAATTACTCAAGAAACCCGATATAGACAAATTTGAACTCAAGGTAGTATACAACCTGGGCGTGTGGCGTAGTTGGTAGCGCGTTTGCCTTGCAAGCAAAAGGTCACTGGTTCGATTCCTGTCTCGTCCATAGTCGTAATTTTTTGCCCTTTCTATAAGCTTCGATATTTGTTTTTGAAGCTTGAAGCCGTCGATAGCTATCTCTCCAAACGACAAGTGAATTGAGCGTTAATTAGTAGTGATATTGACGTATTCTTTTAAGTAATGTCAATGACTTTGATAAAATACGAAATTACGTCAAAAAAAAAAAAAAAAAGGTTTTGAAAATGACGAGATTAATTTGAAAATTGGTGCAAGGTATAATCGGTACTTTTCCCGTGTCTATAATTGATCAGAGTATGGTGCCTTCCAGTCTCATAGGGGCGTTGGCGGTGTGGGCGATGATGGTGAGACCAATCGCAGGCTCACACGGAGACGATCTCTACGCTTTCCTGGATTGCATCTATCAGTGTGAACAGATCACATGCTACAACAACCACTACTACGAATTCCAATGGAGGTTTCAGCACATTTTGCAGAATGAGCCTGACTACGAGTTCATGTACTACAATGGCGACTGGCACTTCACCCCCATGCCATTGCCCAAACATCTTCAGCGACTTGGGTGGACTTGCGAGCTGAACTGCGACTACCAATGCCAACGGCTCATCCACGGGCTACGCAAGGAAAACAACGAAGAGTTGTATCAGTACCATGGAAAGTGGCCATTCCTACGGATCTGGGGCATACAAGAGTTTGCGTCTGCGGTGTTGTCGGTGGGCAACTTTATTCCGCACCTCCTTGGGTTCTTGAAGATCCGCGCCGCTCTCAAATCGCCAGACTTCAATCACCAAGTGAAATATGCCCACTACGTGGTGCTATCGCTTTCGATAGTGGCGATGCTAGCATGGACCTTTTCAACCATCTTTCATGTTCGGGACTACGACATCACCGAAAAACTAGATTATTACTTTGCCGGGTTGGTGGTGTTGACGGGATTCCACTATATGGCCTCGCGGCTCATGGGACTTTTGAAGCCGCACAAATTTTGGGGGCGTTTGATCTTTGCTTCATTGTGTGTGGCTGCCTATGCTCTCCATGTTCGGAAGCTTGTGACTGACTGGTCATACACGTATAACATGCGGGCCAATGTTGCTGTGGGTTTACTTCAAAATGGATGTCTCTATGCCTTGGTATACCAGCTTTACAGTAAATACTACGAGAGGGAAACCCAGAAACGCCCGGCAGTTTTGCACTCCAAGTACGCATCAAGCAGCAAAACCATTCTCTCGTCTTTTTTCTTGCGCTCTCCCAAGCTCTACACGTTGTACCCCATGTTATTAAGCACAATCGTGGTGTTTGGAATGTCGTTGGAATTGTTTGATTTCCCGCCTTTTTTTTATGATTTGGTCGACGCCCATGCATTGTGGCATTTGGTAACGATATTTCCCGCATACTATGGTTGGTACGATTGGATGTTGTGGGATATAAATGAGAACATTATCGAGACTGTTGATGAAAAGAAAAACGAATAGACAACTTTCGAATTAATATAATATATACGAAGCTTTTATGTGAAATTTCCCAAACGAATGATTTGTAGACATTGAGACCAGGAGGCAATTTCACGTAGATAAATTTAATCCAATGGATCCAATCTATTCGAGCTTGAAGATAGGTTCATTCAGAGTAAGACAGTGGTTTATTCTTATATTGAAATTGGCAAATTTGGGGGAGGAAATTAGTTAAAATATTTATGTTTATTTGTACAATTTATTTACCTAGTCCTCATCTTCTTCAATCGGAACGTATGGTGGGGGCTTGAAATATTCCTGGTCCTTTTCCACCACCTGTTTGAACTGAGCTTTGTCGTCAACATACTGGTATAAGTACTCCAACTCCAAGTCATGTACCTGTCTACCCAACATGACCAAAGAGTGCAATGGCTCTCCTGAATCGTATTCGCTCAATTCTTTCAAGGTACCAGCTTTGAACGATTGCGTGGGCGAGCCCAATCTGGACACGGCGACACAAGGAGTATCTGGGGTATAGGCCTGTTCTTGTCTAAGTTCTTCGATTTCGAGCAACTGCTGGCATGCTGTGGCAATGTCCATGTATCTAGGAGGCTCGTATATCAATCTGCCACGTGCCATGTTTTCTATACTCTGTTCTTTGACCTTGATATCTAACAACAAGAGGGTGTGCAATCCAATCTTTCTGTTCTCCATGATTTTGTTGTAAAATGAGTCTGGTTTCCAACTGTCGGTGAAGAACACCAAGGACACAGTCTGGCCAAATTGGTATAATTGAAGTCCACATGCACCCACGGCATTCATAACTGAAGCGTTGTGAATGGCTTCCACTTTGATGTTCAATTCTCTGGCTCTAATGATTAGATCAGTATGGGTGGTAGCACCAAAAGGGTCTCCAACAACCAAGAAGGCAATATCCTCAGTTTGTCCGTCTGCCAAGATCTCGTCTGATCCCCCCTCGACCAACTCTCTATCAGCTAAGATCACTTCTCTGCCGTAGAACTTCTCCAACGATTCCTTATCGGCCGCCATCAATATAGACGTGTATGCTTCCAAATATACTCTCTTACATTTTTTGACAATTTCCAACCCACGGACGGTGATGTCAGATTCATACGATAAACCCAATCCAATCAAGTACAACATTTCGCTTAAGGTTGACACCTGTGATGAGGGTAAATTTTTCAATCTATCAAAGAGCTGGTCACGTGAAAATATCGAATTTAGGCGATGAGCTTCAGAGATGGGAAGATCACACAGAAGTATAGGCCAGTATGGATGAGGTCGAGATATCTGGCATATACGACTCACAGAGAAGAAAGAAAAGAACAGATGCACAAATTCAACAGGATATCGAACGGTACAATGAGCTTATCCGTCTGAACCTCGATATGGAAAATGACATTCCACCCCGGCGAAGTGAAGCGAAAACCAAGACAGAACCAACGTCCAAAAGAGCTCTGGCCAGAATAAACACAAAGTCCAAGTCGAAAAGAGCCGACTCCAGAGCTAAGACAAATATAAAGACTAGACATGCTACTAAATGTTCGCCCACCTTGAAGAGACCACAATATACAGCCTCCAATTCTGTCGCAAAACCCACACCGTTATGTTTCAGGAAAGGTCCCGTGCCGGTGCCATTGAAAAGCTACACTGGAAGCAGCTACGAGTCCCATATATCCCTAAACAATAACTACAGCAATCTCATTGCACTTGTGAAACAGCATACAGACCGGAAATCCGAATCAGATGCCATTGACATCCCGCTAAGTCATCACTTCGTGGCCAAGAACATCGAGCAGGAGGCATCACGATTCAGTGTTCCTGACGACTATTATGACACAAAATCAGCGCTTCTGGTGCCAGCCTTTAGTCGTACTGATCTTGATGCATTTTTCCTCAACCTAGGATCAACCCCTGGGAACAGCCTGGAACTGATTGAGATGCTCAAGAAGATACCGCTTGCATAGTGCTACCTAAAGAGAACAGGCACAGAGACCGATGCAAATAGAGAAAGCTTTAGGATGTTGGTGTCGTGCACAAACCAATCCTCATAACTTCTCGAACAGAACACAGTGGCAGAGTGGATGCATACTGAGTTCCACCACGACAATTGATGGACAGACTAGTAGCTTGGATCAGAGAGATACCTCCTATCACGCGATATTGGTTGGCTGCCATTATCACCACATCTCTCCTCACAAAGCTCAAACTCGTGTCCAAAGTCAGCCTAGTCTTTGTGCCTGAAAAGGCATTTGGGCCTCAGCCATGGCGACTAATTACCCCATTTTGCTTCTTCAATGATCTATCGTATGAGCTTTTAATAAACGTGTGGTTCATATTACGATCCAGTCGTGTTTTTGAAGCCGAATTCTTGACGAGATCGGAGTTGTTTCCACTGAGCTTCCGATCATTGAACGAGCGTCAGCACAAAGTGCTTCAGGACTATATAGATAGAAACAAATCGCTTGATTACTTATGGTTCGTGATACAAATATGTGCATCCACATTACTTGCGGTGACCTACGGATACTATAGATTTGGGTTCAAGTTCCTTACTTTGGGGGCCATCATGGATGACATATTGTGGTATATGTGGTGTAAAGAAAACCCCAATATTGAGGTCAATATTTTTTGGCTCACCAACATAAGAACTGCATACCTTCCATGGTGCTATACAGCCATTAACCTTATCGTATTTTCAGGCTTCAGTCAGAATATATTTGCCATATTGTCGGGTGATTTCTCTCAACGTCTTTCATTTGATAAGAAAGCCCAACTATGGAAAGTAATTGTTTCCTATACTTCTGCGCACTTGTGGTGGTTTGCGAGAGACGTTTTGCTCGCCAAAATTTACCACGACAAAAATGCAGAAAGACGCAAATTGAGACAATCCACATTTGAGCACTATAAAGTTAATAGACCAAACGTTATGAGGGAAGTCGTGGCATGTTTATTGCTTCCACCATGGTATTGGGCAATCGGAAGCAAGATCAGAAGAATGGTTAGATAAGTGTATATAGAAGGACTCGGAAAATTAGGTAAATTAATCAACTACTCGCACCGTATCTTCGGTATATTAGCAGCTTTACTTTTAGGGTGCAAATTCAAGTTAGAGCTAAACGTCCTCAATACTCTTCACATATTTACACCGCAGTTAAGTGACACAAGTATATACGCACTGAAGTATTTAGTGTGAAGAAAGGTGCTTAAGTAGCTTTATGAGGTAGCTTGGACAATTGTCAAGTTGTTACTGTTTATTAGTCAGTAGGCTTTTCCTTATGTTTATATATGTTTATTCACAATTAGCTGCATAAGAGTATTTAATCCGTACGTCGTTCACTCATAACATACATTATCTATAACCCATTCTATCACTTTTTATCAACTCCAACGTCCTTAAGTTTGTCGATTTGTTCACTCAAAAGAACCGGCACTTCAACGGCTTCATGTTCAAGTGGGTTAATAGCTGCTGGCTTCTTGGTTTTCTCTGCTTCCTTTTCCTTCTTTTCACTTGGAGTCATGACAAGATCAGCAAAGTTGACTCTGGATCCCTTGTCGTCGTCGTCGGAGTCGGCAGTTTCGTTCCATTCAGCCAATTCCTTTTCGTGCTCTCTTTCAATGGCATATTTCACGGCTTCCAAGACGTTGTCACACAAGTGCTTTGGCTGGTACTTTGGAACAGTTCCTTCTTGGTAAACACCAGTCTTTACCAAAATGGAGTGCCATGAAACATCGTGTGAATTGGCGAATCTGATATCAGATTCTGGGGTGTCTCCTACAAAGTACACAGTGGAAGCAGGTGGCAATTGTAACGTGATTTTGTCTTCTTTTCCCATCAAAGCCAAAGGCTCTTTGATATGGGTACCATCCTCGTCTTCTTCGTCACTTTCTTCTTCATAGGTCTCCAACTTGGCCTGGTTAATGATTTCTTCACCATCTTCATTGATTAAAATATCGGCTTCGCTGGCATTTGGATCGTTGATCGACAACTTCTTTAAATGCTCATCCAACACACCTTGTCTCCACGAAGTCAACACCTTGTTGGCAAACATAAAGGTACCCTTTTGGGGTTTTCCGAAACGGTTCACTTTCAATTCAATCCCGGTGTGTTCTCTGTATAACGCGGCAATCGAAACTTGCAAAGCACCCATTCCGT
This sequence comes from Suhomyces kilbournensis, assembly GCA_030563685.1. Taxonomy (NCBI): domain Eukaryota; kingdom Fungi; phylum Ascomycota; class Pichiomycetes; order Serinales; family Debaryomycetaceae; genus Suhomyces; species Suhomyces kilbournensis. Next base: position 158,408 of record JAJMJN010000014.1, read on the forward strand.
ATCTAGATAACTTGTAGTTTGTGGCCCAAATGAAGTCTGAGTGTGCAAAGTAGATTTGAGGACCTTCATCAAAAGTCTTGGATTGGGTTCCCATAACACCATTCTTTGACAATAACAATTCTAAGATGATTTGCTGGTCAGCAGCCCAGTTTCTGGAGTCGGCAAACACAAGAATGGCATCAATAGGGACCTTGGAAAAGTCCACGTCACGAGCACATTTCAACTCTTCTTCACTTAAATCGTGGTAAGGAGAGACGGCTGGATTCCATTTTAAGATGTCCAATGGAGTGTAAACGTTCTTGAATCCATACGATTCGGCAACATTTCTACACACGTTACCGACACCACCAACAACCAAGACATTCTTGTAAACACCCACCAAATCCTTCATTGGAGTATGACCCTGAATGATCTGTTCTGGAGTGATAGTTACACCCAATCTGGCTGTCAAGTCGTCGGATCTTTGCTTTTCGGGCTTACCACCACCGTTGGTGACAAAGATAGAAGGCACCTTGATATTGTACTTGTTTTCACCATTCAACATTCTGATGGCTTCTCTAGCCTCAGGAATGGTGTCAGGACCACGAAGTATAACACCGTCGATATCGAAACAGAAGGCGTATGAGGCGATTCTGACGTGGTCTATAATGGATTTCTTTTTCCTCTTGATAATCGAGGAGTTTCTCGACAACTTAGCTAACGAATCCACCTTCTTCAAATTCGCCGATGAAGAGCGGCCGTCTTTGGAAAGCGATGTGGAAGAGGATAACTTGGTCAAGCCATTTTGCCATTGATTCAAGTCAGATAACGACAAAGAAGACACTCTGTGTTTCCTGGTCAAGGGCTGTAACTCGTCGATCCCGTCATTATTGAGATACGATTGGAATTGCTGTGTTTTGGTTTCTTCTGGCATAATGGGTTAAGTAAATTAATTTGTCGTAAAAATATTCGGTTTGTAGACAAATGTGTGTGTATTTATATAGCAATGCAATGCAGAGGGGCACTTGGGTGTGATGTCATAGTTGCGGTTTTTAGATGTTCGAGGGATGGCGCGAGGGGCCCTGGCCAGAAAACGTGTGGGCCCACTTGTAGCGAGGCTGGCAGGGCTGTGACGAGAGGAGGAGGGGAAATAGTGGTTGGGAAGGGTACTACAGAGGGAGGCGATCAGCATAAGGTTCAGCTATGTGCCACCACGTTTAGCGAAAACTTTTGTGTATTGGTGAAAAGTTTAAATGAAGAGGTGTTAGGTGGCATTTACAAGGCATGCCTAGTCTGAGACATCGGATTGGCAGTCTCGGAGCGGACAAGATTGCTGCTAGTGTGCAATGCAACTTAGATTTGGATCGCGCGGGCTCGTGTGCGCGGGAGCGATGGCCAAGGCTGGGTTTTTAGGCTGGGCGCATTTCCCGGGCCCCTCCCTAGGTCATTCTCGAGGAGTCCGTAGTGTGCAATTACTCGCCAAGAGGTGCCAGTCTCGGAAAAAGCTGAAATTTCTTGATGAGGAGATCATATCCAACTAGGACATGACAGCGTGGCTTATATAATCGACCACACCCATTGCTATAGTTAATCCGTGAATGGTAGGCACAGTAGCAATCATGGTGCTCGCAAAAAATGCGCAATAGTGATTGTCTCCGTTGTCGTCGCGACAATCTGTTTGACTCGCACTAAGAACGACATAGAACAATTCGATGGTGGTACAAATACCGATTTACGACGCCGGCTGTTTCCAAATTGGATTCGTCTGTGTGCTAGCCGACAGACCCACCCACACAATATCCTAGACAAGCTCTGAACGTCCTAGCACTCGCTCATAATGCCGCGCTGAGCGTAACCTCATCTCTATTGCCCTGGCAACTGTATTTACAACTTTTTCTCTAGAATTCGATCCGATTGTCAAACAAGAGTCCCGGGGTTAAATGCGACACAAGGTACTCGTTTTGTACCCTACAATCCCAAGTATACACCTGAGCCTCGTATTGTCCAAATCCCCTAACGCCTAAGCATTACCAGAATTTGTAGAACCAGAATTATTATAAAGCTTCGTGATTTCCATTCTTTTGTTGTCCGGGATGTCCCCAACTACTGTCACGGCAAACAATAGCCAATCAGCACACTAAATAATAATCGCTACTCTAGATATCTACATTATTGCCTCAATCGGATATGCTTAATTTAAAGGACGACCTGCCTATGACTTATCCAGGCTACTTATTGGAAGTTTATTTTTCTACCAAATCATAATTTATAATTACCGAGGATTAGCAGTTATGAGCGCTAGAATGTTTTTGCACTTTCATTAAAGCCCACACTCCCTTAGAATACTTCGGCTCTAAAGAAACGGTTGGCTAATCATGATCTAAATAATATGATCCGAATGCTCTCGTATTTACTGAGATTGTGTAGTTGTCGGTACCTATCTGTGGGTGAGAGCTAGCATGTTCCCCGCAAAACGCGTCTGTGCACATGCGATTATTTTAAATAGTGTGAGTGGTGGCTCGCGTATCATACCGAATCCTAGGTCCGAGAGTCTATTTACGTCAATAACTCTACTCCCTAAACCCATTAACTTGTGAAATTTTCACATTCATTTCATCGATGATTAGCCTCTATATATAAGTGTATAAACGACATATCCACGTTCTAGTCCCAGGATACCGTTTTCCACGCCAGCATCATGGTCAGCATAAAAGGCTTATACTATATCCTCAGATTTCCTCTCCAGGTGTTGTACCAAATAATCCAGTTCATCTTTAAGGGCGGCCCCTACCGGAAATACAAGAATAGTCTTGTCAAAACCTTGAAGATCACGCTTTTCCGCACGTGCGTCTCGCTACCTGTATTGGATGCAAAATTTGTCTCCTTTTTGAACACCAACTATGTGCTCAACAAGCATCTTCCAATTAGATTCAAGTCGATAACCAGCACTTTGAACAACTACGGGAAGAGGTTTGATGAAAACTCGTTTTGGTTGGTCGAAAAACCCAACCGTACCAAGGAAGATCCAGTGTTGTTGTATCTCCATGGAGGAGGGTATTTCATTGAGTTATGTCCCGTCCAAATAGAGTCGGTGTTAGCCATATACAAACTAGTGGATGCTCCTAAGCGAGAAAACCTTTCTATTCTAGTCTTGGACTACAAATTAGCTTGTCATGGCTACAAGTTTCCCTATCAAATTAACCAGTTGGAGGCTACATATAAGAATTTGGCCCAAAGCTCGTCCAATATAATCTTTTTCGGGGATTCAGCTGGTGGGAACATGGCTTTAGTGTATCTTCAGAAATTGAAGATCCAGCAGTTCAACTTGTACCCATCCAATCTCATATTGATCAGCCCGTGGGTCAAGCTTGTCCCGGGCCATCATCAGTTTGCAGTTGGAAAGTCGTATTTTGATAACACCAATCGAGATATAATTGACCTCAACTTCCTCGACCCAGGAAAATTGATTGATATTATAGGAGACATACCTCACGAATCGCTAGAAGTATCACCTGGCAACAAACTTCCGATGGTGTCCACTGATTATGACGATATACCTCCACTCAGAGATTCCAAGTCCGACATATTTGTTCTTGTAGGAGAAGACGAGTCGTTCAGAGACGACGTTTTGGAGTGGGCAGAATGTGCTCTTGATGTTCCTTTTGCTTCAAAGTACAGGTACGGCGACTCTAATAACGTCTTGATCCCTGAAAAGCATACTTACATAAGAAATCGTGGGCCCAAAAACCCTCACGTCAGATTATATGTAGAGCCATGGGGTCTTCATGATGCAGTATTGTTCTTGGAGAACGATGCGTTGCTTAAGATAAGAAATGATCCGAAGTTGACGGTAGACAAGCTTGATCATGAACTGTACTTTGGTATAACTAGAATCACCGAGTTCTTAAACGATACATTGTAAGTATTGGAGCTGCATACAGCTGAGACGACAATTCTTTCTTAGCTAATAAAAGGGTTACTTAAGAAGATGCAACGGTACTATAGCCACAAGTAGTTTAGATATAACCTAGCTGCAGAAACAGCAAGTATAACTAAAAATATAATGGTATGATCGTTCAATGATCGATGAATTGAAAAGGCTATAGCTAATATGATACCAAAGCATCTGCAAATTAATTTTACTTTGGTTTTATACTCTTTAATGAAGAATTTGGTACAGCTAAGCTGCTCAATGAATATCTATCTAGAAAAGAATTTAATGATGCATTTATATTCGCTTCGGAACACAGGTAACAAGCGAGAAAACATAGAATTCTTGTCGGATATGTAGAGAAAGTTAATTGAACCTATAATTAATTGACATGCAATAATTAAGCCAACAAGTGGAAGTAACTATCATGTTACAAATACAAAAAGTCCCGACTGATGCCTAAAAATAGATCGAATAGCATCATATGTATATTCCTCTGAGATAATTTGATGGCATATATATCTTTCAGTATATTTTGTCAGTTTTACGATATGTTGGTGATCTACAGCAAGAGATTTGTTTTTGATATAATGTAAATTCGCAGTTAATATACAGTGAAGAAATGAGAGTTGTTATAATACACGATCCGAAGCTAATCTTCGTTTGGTTCGTTTGCTTTCTTGAGACGGGCGATTTTGACCAATGGACTCAACGACGAGACATCGTCACTCTCTTGAATAAACCTATCTGATAAGAGCTGGTCAGCATTGGCACGCTTGTTGAAGTCTACCTGCAAACACCACGACAAGAACTTTCGTATATCGTAACTCAAGGCTTCCGATTCCTTCAATTTTGGTGTACCATTAGTGGCAATCAAATATAAAGCTCTTAAAGGAGTTTCGTTCAAGTACGGAGGCTCACCTTCGATCATTTCAATGATCATAATACCCAACGACCAGATATCCACCTTGGGCCCATACTCTTTTCTACTAACCACTTCAGGAGCCATCCAGTACGGCGTGCCCACCATGGTGGTTCTTTTCAAGTTGATTTCGTTGATCTGGGCACAGAAACCAAAATCTGTCATCTTGATATTACCATCAATATTAAGCAAGATGTTGTCAGATTTGATATCACGGTGGATCACACCCTTTGAATGCAAGAACTTTAACCCCTTCAAGGTTTCACGACACACCGCCCCGATCTGACCCTCGGTCATCACACTATGAGTGACGATTTCCGTCAACGAGCCACCTTCCATGTACTCCATAATGACCCACAAATCGCCTTTAACCAAAAACGAGTCGATGAAATTGACGATGTTGGGGTGTTTGCTTCCCTTCATGACCAAGATTTCGTTGATAATAAGCTCTTTCTTGGGCTGCTGCTCCAAGTTCATCTGCTTAATTGCGACGGTTCTCGACTTGTCAGTCACTTCATGGGCAATATAGACTCCACCTGAAGCACCCTGACCAATCTTATTGAGATCAGTGTACAATTGAGTAGGGTCTCCTTCGCTACAGATAGACTTTAGTTTGGTAATAATCTGAAGGTTCTTACGTTTTTTGTCTTCACGTTTCTTCTGGGCCAAAAGAGCAGCTTGTTTGGCATCACGTACAGGCTGCTGGTTGGACTTCTTACGCTCAATGTCTGGATTTGCGGCGGCAGCAGCAGCAGCAGCCTTGGCTTTGGCTTTCTCTTGAGCTGCGGCATACTGTGCTTGTTGCTTTTCATAGGCTTCCTTGGAGTTCAGCGACGTGATGTCTGCCAAAGCCTGTTGAGGACCAGATAAGTTAGAAGGGACCAGTTCAGGCTGGGCCACAGGTGGAGGAGGAGGCGGTCTATGCGACTTCATCTCGTCTTTAGAGCGTGGTTTAGGATAATTGATCGCTTCGGAAGAATCAAACCTTGATGTGGGCGCTATAGGAGCAGTGGAAACGGGGTTTTTAGGATCGTGCTTTGTTTGATTTGTCAAAGAATTACTATGAGATTTTGACTTGGGGATCTTGGCTGGAAGCGTTTGAGGAAGAGGTGCTGTGGGAGTGGAAGGAGGTTTCTCGGACTTTTTGGAGTTGCTTCTAAGTGATTTGATCGACTTGGAAGAGAACGACCTGCCCATAAACGTCTTGCTCTTCGATGGAGAAACCGCGTTTGTCGGAGAACTGGCCTGGTTAATTGGAGACTGCACAGTTTGGACGGGCTGTTGCGGCGTGGGCTGTGCCGAAGGAGGTTTTGGAGCAGGCCTGCTTGGAATAAACTGGTTCTCGTAGTTGGCATTGGGTGTTTTGGGCTGCTGCACAAGTCTTTCATCAGGGTGGTGTTGAACAGGTGTGGTTATTTCAGGAGCAGGTGCACCCGGAGGACTTGAAGCGCCATTGGATGCAAAAGTCCCGCTAGGAGTCATGGGTGGAGTGTTGCTGTCGGCAGAATGATGAATAGAGCCACTAGAACTATTGTTATCAAACTGGAACTTTTTGAACGCATTGTCGTCCGGATTCTCGTTGTTATCCTGGTAAAACGCCACTATATCCATGACTGCTTGGGGGTGCTGTTTCTGCTCTTTGCGCGAGATCCCCGAGGCTGAAAGAAGACGTTCCCACTCTATTGGAAGTCCCGTATAAGACCCGTTATCGTCAATACCAACATGTGCTACGTGCTTGGCATTGAAAGGAGTACTGATTTTCATGTTGATGGACGAGCTGGAGGCGTCAGAAGAGCCGCCTGTGCCACCTGTGCCGTTAGAAGAGCCTGAATTGGACTTGCTCTTACCAAACATCTGCGTGAACACTCCCTTTACTCTGTTACCACTCTTGCGTTGTTTTCCACTGCTTGGTGAAGGGGTATTGATGTTGATGCCCATTCCAGGCAAATCTCTAGGAGAGTTGGTGCCTAGAGTAGAAGTGGACGAGTTTGCAGACGAGGGTGTAGCAAAGCTTTTGTTGGGAGCTTGCTGTAACACTGGGGTGATGGCGGTGGTTTGGTTATGTGAGGTTTGGCGAGGAGGCGGGCTTCGGATTACAGAAGACGACGAAGTATTACGGCTTTCGGAGTAGCTGGATTTAAGGAGACTAGGAGGTGGTGGTGGAGGACGTGGAGGGGGAGCTTCACCACTAGTGTTGGCAGAAGAATTTGAGCTGTTATTGGTAATATTGGTGGTAGTGGTATTTTTTGACTGGATTGGCGTGGCATGTTCTGTCTGGTCGATATCGTCGTCATTAGTAGGGATTTCTCTGAGCGTATTAGAATTCAAGTTAGGAGACTCATTTGGGTTCTCTTCTTCATCAGACGTAAGCTCATCGAATTCACTGCTTTTGTTGAAGTCGTCATTGTCCAAATAAGAATGAAGATTTTGGCCGTTGAGATTTTCTGGATTGCTATTTTGTTTAGGGTCCAACGTTGACTTGAACAGCTTTAAGTCTGGCGACGATATAAACAGTTCTTCTGCTAATAACAGATGTGAAGCATTCGAGAGCGAGGTGTTTTCGTTGGTTATTTGAGACCCCAGCGAGCCTTTATCGCTTAATGTCAGTGTTGAAACGACATCGTCACCCTTAAATGGTACAGAATCTTTCAGTTCTTTGATTTTTTCCGGTTTTTTCAGGTCCTTTTTTGGATTGAGCTCGGCAGTATTGACCGTACTGGCACTGGTAGCGCTATTTTCGGCTAAACTTTTGGTTCTGGGCTGTGGCTCATCACCAAAAGACTCCACTGTAAGATTATTCTTCAAGGTTTCAGTAAGTTGTTGATACTGGTCGTTTTCATGGGACATTTCCTGGAGCCCGTTGACGTTGAAAGTGCCAGGCATTCTGGGCAAAGAGGCTGGAGAATCGACCCTGTCGATATCAATAGCCGATCCATCGGGATTTTCCGTCCCGCTTACCACTCTATCGGTAAATTGTGAGATTCTTTCATGGATAGGAGACCCGAGAGACAACTTGGAGGACGACTGCTTCTTGGATAGCAGAGGGAGCGAAGCGGGGATATTTGGAGGTGTAGATGAAGAGACCGCAGCAGGAAGCAAGCCGTTGAGTTCTTTGGCGCCCTTTTCGGCGGAATCGTTGGCGGATTCGCGTGTCGTCAAAGCGTCATCAATGGAAGACTGGGATAAAGGCAGTTGGCTGGGCACTAGGGGGGCCGCGTCGGCGGCGTCGCGCCCGGAAACAGGATGTGGCAGAGTTTCCATAGAAGTATAGGTGCAAGGAGTGTAGACACCTGGTATGGTGCAGTATGAATTCAAAGAGCGGTGGTGCTAAGCGTGAATGATTTAATTTCCACTTGTTTTGGACGATAGAGCGAAGCGAGAAGCGAGAAAGCGTGCAAGCGTGCAAGCTCGAGAGTGCGACTGGAGATTGAGAATAGTTAGCGAGAGCAGTGGAGTCGGGAGACGAGCGCTGGAGCGAGTCAATTAGCGAGAGCTGCCGCGATAATGAAGATAAGAGTGGGGGCAAGGGTACAGGCCACATAAAGTGTCTTTACAAGATCTACATATCGAAAATCCTAGCACTCCGTAGTCTACACACGTCTGTATTCTACCATCTACTGGCGTAGATGGTGGTGGGCTACTACTCGTGTTGTTTACGATCTCGTCGGCGCGATTCTAGTCGTACATCAGTCCCGTGTGAAACAAGAAGCGTCCACAAAACCTTTGTTGTCTTTGTTGGGAATTGCTCGCAATTGCATTCTGCTTAGATAGGAACACTGGGCGAGATCGGGGGGGACCATGCGCCTGCACCTGGCGCCACATCGAACAATAGCATACATCCAATCACGCTACGAGCACTGCTCCACATGCTCGCTTCACCTGTGGTACCACTCTGTGGTCCGGCGGCTTGGCAACATGCCGTCTACTACCGACCTCTGACCACTCAACACGGCCATTATAATACCTTATACTTGACTACATCAAATGTTGGCTGAGGCGTACCCCGTACGGCTCCAACATGGTAATTATCCCTATGGGGATTTTCCGTAATTCTACGTCGACACGACTCGCGCCAGGGCCACTACCCCACTTGTCGCCAATCTGTAATGAATAATTAGTCTCAATCTGTATGAGTTAATTGCAGTAACGTTTTCACCTGTATGGGAGAATATTTTGAATTTGGGTGAATTAATTGGGTATGTTTTTAATCTGTGTGAGTTGTGGTAGTACTTTATATTCTGTATCAATTAAGTTGTACTATTGTTTCAATTGTATGAATTATTAGTACGCTCTCAATAATGATTCAATGTTAATGATTTCTTCCTCAATTATGCATTATAGTATGCTCTCATCTGTAGTGTGTCCAGCTGTAACAATCTCCGTGATATGATGTTCTTCATGTTAAGCAATTGTTTCTTAATCTTACTTTCTTCCAATTCTACACTACTTATTATGTGCTATCTCTACTATTCGTTAAGTCGTTATCTATACACCTACCTCTTCTTACCCTCTACGGTGAAGCTCCCCACTTGCTCGTCAAAAAGATATCTGTTTCTAACCAAATATTCCTTGACTCCCTTACGTATCACCGAAACCCCGCCAACAGAGTGGATTCCCCGGCCGGTGATGATACGTAAGTCGTCCATAAACACCGCTTTGCTGCCGTACCTGTCCAAGTTACCTGCATACTCTCGTTTAGCCAACTCGGCACTCCACCACTCTCTCAATGCCTTTTGTGCCACCTGGAGTGCAGTGGTAAACTTGAGCCGGTGCAAGTCCAACACCCCGCTGGTCTTGGAGGAGTCTAACCTCATTTTCTGCGTTTGGACTTCGGGCTGGTTGAACATACGTGCACGATACTTGGCAAAGTGGTCATTTAGAGTAGTTCCCGTGGTTCCTGTGGTTCCTGTGGTTCCCGCGGTGCTGGTATGAGTTTTGGGTCCTGCTCTTGTGGGTCCTTTTGTAGTTCCTGTTTCTCTTGTCAAGTGCAAGCTGTTGTTCTCGAGGAGGATTCGACAGATATCCATCACCTTGATGGCATCGCCGTCGTAGAACTCAAGTGCTTTGTGGCAAAACTTGGTGCCTATGCCAACAAACTGATTGTTACTCAGAAGTAATAGCTGAAGTTCTTGGGCCTCGGTGCTTTGTGGGTCGTACCGATAACTTTTGGACCCTGTGCCTACACTACGCCTTTCTATAGATGGCTCGGCAGGTCTGCTTCTTCCACGCTGCACTCGACCTCCTCGAACGGCCGCTTTTGTTGTTGTTGGTGGTATCTTCTTGTGGGTGTTTATCACATCCACTAAACTGGCCATTAAGTTGCCCAGGTTCTTGTGAATGTAGCTGGCGGCATCGGTACTAGAAATGGACGTCCACAGTGCCAATTTTGCTGCGTTTCCCTCGGCCTGTTTCCAGCTGCTGGTGGTGGGTTTGGGCCCATAATTAGAATGATTGGTGCCATAGGTCGACCAAATCGACCCAAGTTTGGATCCCGACTTGTTGGCTCTAGAACTGCCCATTGCAGCCTTTTCGGACGACTTATACGTGGTTACGTTGCCTCCTAAAAGCATATTGGTGGCCACCACCATGTCGCCCTTGGCCTCATCGAGTACGCTTTGCAAGATATCGTTATCGTGTGTGGGAAACATGTCTTTGAGCTGGTACACCTGAGGCGAATATTCAGGTACTTTCTTTTCGTTCTCAAGCTCATGCTGCTCGGCAAGCACTGCTTCGACCAATTCATCGGTCTCCTGCTCGAGAAAAAGCTCTTCCACCAACACATCGATGTTCTCACACGTCTTGACCCGGATCTTGAGTTCGGTGCGCACGTACCTAGGGAACAAGTCGGCCAACTTGTCGACCAACTCGAGGAAATCGGGGTCTTCGTCGAGATCATCGTAAACGTACTGCGTATACTCGTCTTCGTCAATGAAAAAGCCATTCACTTCGTCCTTGTAGTCCTTCGTGTGCTCCCCAATCATGCTTTGACGCGCCCACAACTCCGAATCGACCTCTTCTTCTTTATCAGATTCGACCTCTGCCAGACTTTTTTCCTCGTTCTGCATACTGACTTTGATGTTGGAGCTCAACTCGCGAAAAAAGACAGAGCTTGCTTCGGGTTCTTCGATATTCGCAGTGCTTTGGTTTTTGCGATGGGTGTCGGGCTCTTTGGCGTGGTGGTTTTTTCGCGCTCCCTTCTTTTTTCTGGTCCTCTTGATAGACCCTTTTTCATGTTCGTTCTCAATTATTAATTGTTTCAATCCATCATCTATAATTTCCCGGTACTGCTCTCCGTACACCAGGGGTAACTTTTGCTTGCGCTCACTTTCTCGAATCTCGCCTATATCTCTCTTCAAGCTGGTGATTATATCAACGAAGCTCCTGGGTTTCTCTTGCTCGCACTTTTTCTTAGGTCCGTATATCTCAGCTATCTCTGTGCTTGACGAAACGCTACTCCCCACCTCTATTAATAGTATCATAAGTGATATGCGACTGTAATCCTCGCTGTACCTACCCAAGATCTTTCTTAAAACTTCCAGTAATAGATCGCTATTTGAATCAAGTAACGTCAGCGCATATTCCACGCGACGGTTGTCGTCAATCAGCGGCCAACTGTTGATCTGATCCACCACAAGTTTCCATGGCAGCTCACTTTGTACCGCACGAGCAGTCTCAGCTACGGTCATGTCAAACAATCCTGCAATAAAGCACACAATTCGGAATTGATCCGACTGTAGGTATTCATCGTGGGGCAATGACGGCAACGGCTGGGTCAACAATTGAGCCCATGATTCCAAGTCCCGTGGCCCGAAATTGCTTTTCAACGAGTTCTCCAATCCTATACTCGCAACTGGTACATTATACTGGTGTAAAGTGAAGTTGCGGAACCTCGGCTTTTCTTGAGTGTTGTCGGGAGACGGCAGCCTGCGAGGCGCCAATCGTATTTCTTCCTCTAATTGCTTATTGATAGAGCGTGGGTTATAAGGGAAGTGATCGCATTGACCTGATCCTATCCTACTCGCAAAGTCCATACCATTCGTGCAACTAGAAGAGTTTATCTGACGTAATGTTTTTCCAGTAAAAGAGCCTAGCGATAAATGCCGAGAGCCGCACTGAGCCCCGTTAGGTTTTAAACGAGCGTTAGCGAGTGCTGTCGCTGCACCGGCAGATCTCTCCCTGCATCTTCCCCTCACCATCTACACTGCCCTCTTGAACTTTGGATGCTTACACTCTACAATGCGCCCGTGCTAAGATGTATGTTATTTTATTACTTGCTCTTCTTTCTTCGCTGTGCTATCACCGTCTTCAACGCAGACAACCATCGTATCATGTCCTCCTCAGTAGGCGCGCAAAATCGTAATCTTTTTAACGGAGTGATTATCAAAATGCACCACACTTTGGACCGCGAGAGTGGGTCCAATTCTATGGCATCCACTATTTCCGACACCGGGATCACCTTGTAGGGATGAGAAGTAGACCCTTTGTTCTTGTAAAAGTAGAGTTTGTGTGATGTCAACGTAATATAGAACCGTTTCCACTGGTTGTACCGTTTACGGAGTCGCAACAAGTATCCTTGTTCAATCAAGTATTCAGACTGGTCTTTGTCAGATGAAGGTAGAGCAGTGTTTTCTTCCTCGTCTTCTTCGGCGATGGTGGGGGTTTCAAGCTGGAAATGCGAATGCACCAGCTCGTGAGGCATAGGAGAGTCCGAGAGCCCTGACGACAATGCGTCTTCGGGACCGGAGTACTCGAAGTCGGTACCTGAATTCAATCGCCTTATAGTGTGATCCGACCTATTCTGGTCGTCATGGTGGAATAACGCTATCTTTGGCGATGTGTGTCTTGATGGAATGTCTTTGTCTTGGTCTTCGAAAAATACAGTTAGCGCATGGGTCCAAGTATTTAAGGTATTCTGGTCTTCGCTCCGGAAGTGCAACACCTTTTTGCTGGTATACACTGCGAAATGGAACTTCTGGTGGTCGGGGATCTGGTTGAATGAAAGTAAGCTCGACTTGTTGATGACCTTGATGGGCTTGTGCTCGCTGGAATCTTTGTAGTAAGAGAGTTGGTTTGTGCGCAAACTGACCCAGTACTTCTTCCACAGGTGGGTTTTGCTCGACCTTTTGTATAGATAGGAGGCCGAGAGAAGTTTATCGGAGTCCATTCGGCAAAAAGGAATGTCAAGGTGCCAATTGATATGAAAAGGTGAGTTCCGCAGAGTTTCACTTTCAACCGCATAAATCCAGTATAAAAGATCTCATGGGCTGCGACGAATTAGGAAACTAACCTAAAGATGCCTTTTTTAGCGAGTGCGGCAGGATATATAGCAATCAGACGAGCACTGCGATCCGCGAGAGGCTGTAGCTCAGGAATCACCTAATGTGTAAGAAAGGCAAAGATGGTGCTAGAGGTGGCGCAGTCAGCGTACCCCTGTGTAACGCACCACCTGTAACGCGCACCTGTGCTCACACCTGTGCTCACACTAGTACTGCCGTGGTTGATCTTCTGGTACCGCACTTTTGTGTTGCTGCGAGCGCGGTGTTCCACTAAAAAACCCCGAATTACAGATCCCCCATAGTACAGTTAATCTTAGCTATTATCAACATAGATGAGCGATTATTTTTACGTTCTAACCATGTAAATCTGCTACTAGTCAAGCTACTATCGTGCTGCTATCGGCTACGTGTCTATCGTATGGGGCTATCGGCTATGTGTCTATCGTATGGGGCTATCGGATAACGGTTATCTGTCTGGGCCAGCCCCACTCACGTGAGCACTTTGAGGCTACATGACTTCACCTCTTGTAAAGTTCTTGTAAAGTTCTTGGTATCTCCTCTTGATCGCTGGGCACATTGTAATTGCTATACTACGTTCAAACCAAGTCGAAACTCTGGATTTTCTTGTTATAACTAGACCCTGATCCAGCTCTTTGATACAACATCCAATTGCCCAAACTTCCACCACCAATTAACCGCCTATCACTTGCCAATTGTTGCTAAATGTGCAATGTCTCTGGAAGCAGTAAATGATCACGGCAAAATCCATCATTCATCTTCCATTTCCAATCTATCCTCCCTAAAAAACTTAACCAGACCTTCCTTAACCTCAACCCCTTCCACTCCTAACCTTTTAAATAGCTCCAATGATCTTACTCAAACCACTAAGGATCTACCCGAAAAAAAACACTCCCATTTGTACCAGCCTGCTTCATTTGCAGAGGTAGAAGGCTATGACCTTTTAGATTGGTTCAATAACCGCCAATCTGACCAGTACCGTGATATCGAGTTTGTTATACCTGAAGATAGGCCTGCTGCTTCCATTACCAAGAACGAATACGAAAAACGAGTTTCGTTCGATACTATTGATTTTCAGTGCGATGACGATGATGACTTTGACGACTACTATGATGATCACGACGATCCATGGAGAAGTGAAAGAGGCAGGGGAACGGAAAGAGATATGCGGTCTCCTTCGGTGTCTCCCAGCAGGCATTTCTCTGTGCCTTCTAGCCGAACAATGTCGTCGCCAAATCGTAATTCCGGTGATCTTTCACTTGAAATAGGTCGTTTTTTATCCCAGTCAAGAGTTGATTATCCTACCAGACCTATTATAACCCATAGAGGATGTACATTCTCAAAGCTTCACCATCGGTTTGAAGACCTATATCTTGGAAAAATTCCAGATAGAAAGCCCATTTTACCCAATAGAGTCATTTTGGTTTATGTCAGTGCTAGAAAGCATACGTGGGTTGCATTGGACTGGATTCTTAACTCGTTCGTAGAGGATGGTGATACGGTAATTGTGGTTTCTGCCATTCATTCCAACCAGTTGATGAGAAGAAGACCTACCAGAGGCAATATCGCGCCTCTGACTGCCATGACCCCAAAAATGAGATTGAGACAAAGGAATAGGCCCGAGTTCATGAAGGTCATCGCCAAGAACGTCATGACTTATATAATGGAGGTGATCAACCCTGACAAAATCACCCGTGTCTCGGTAGAATTGGCTGTTGGAAAAACCAAAGATGTCTTAAAGGAGATGTACAAATTGTACGAGCCCAATTTGGTTTGTATTGGTTCTAAGCAGAACTTGCGTATAAGTGCTCCTTTGAAATCCTGGTTGTCGTCAAGAATTAGCGATCGTTTGGTCAAAAACTTCCCATTGCCCGTCATTGTAGTTCCAGCCATGAATATGAACAATTACGAACAGAAATTGGCCGACCTGATCCACGCAAGGTACGGAGTAGAAGTCCCGGAAGAGAAGCAGGATATTGTAAACGATCGTGAAGATTCGGAGAATAACGACAAGACCGAGGATACAAAGGCTTTTTCTGATGACGCAGGGTCCATCAACTCCACTGAGTCCATGAGCAGTGAGTCATCGACAAAATCATATTCGTCATATGAGGAAATCTCCAGGTTGTATATTGATTACAAGCAAGAAATTCACGATAATATCAAGATATTGGCCAAACAACCCATAAACGAAGACTTTTATGCCACCTTTGTCAAAATGGTGTCAGACAAATCCAATGCTTTGTGTGAGAACATCCGAGATGTGGATCCTGACTTCAGAGGTAAAGGTGCCAAGTTGGCACGAGCTATTACAGGATCTAACTCATTTGGAATGGTTATGCACAAATCTAAGTCTTTGTTGGAACCTGTAAACAAATCCAAATCCGAAACACCGGGAAGTGGACTTTCGTACAAGGAGATAAAGAAGAACTTGCAAAGAAATGCTCTTGAGCGAGAAAAGTCAGGCATGCTGCCCCCACAAATTAGTGTAGACCCTCCCAGCAAGCAGGCTTCCCCTGATACTACAACGGAAAATAGAAAGCTGTCGCTTAAGTTCGTCAACTTGGAAACTCCAACTGATCAAAGGAGCAGACAAAACGACGAACTGGAAGAGCCTGAACCCAAGAGCAGGAAATCGACCAAGTCTCTCATGAAATCGTTGTCTCATGATTTGGAAAGAAAAACCTCGCGTCCTAAATTGAAGCCATTGAGCTCGCATCCTGACATTACGTCTCATTTGAATGGAAATGGATCCCAGGAAAGTGTGGCGGGTTCGGACGGAATGAAGCCCAAGAAGAGTAGGATGAAAAAGTTCTGGAAACTCTTTTCATAGTGTAGATATATTATAGATCATACAGTCTTGTTATATAGTGTAACGGCAAGAATCACCATGATAGATAATGTTAGAGTTTATAGTTTGAAATGTATAAAGCTTCGATGAGAGAAAGTAACAATTTTGCAAGAAATTGTCAATTAACTAAAATATTTGGCAGACAGATGGACAAGAAGGATCGTACTAAGAAGTCAAGATGTCCCAATTCTTACCAGGAAGCGGTACTCGATTATTTAAACGTCATAGCAAACAAATCAACTTCAGCTGCTTTTTTCCCTTGAATCTAATGATTTCTAAATAACTCTCTTCATTCTAGCGTCTTGTTATTTGAGTCTCGTTAGTTTGGCACTTTTTGTCTCGCTATTTTTGTCCGCTATCTCTGGGGCCGCGGTATTTTCTATCGCTATTTTTGTCACTATTCACTACTCACGCATTCATACAACACCCACCTCTGGCTCGCTACCCCTCACCACTTAGCCAACAGTTGATGATATTCATATGGCTCTTGCTTGCTGGACTCGTTCAGCTGCAGGTATTTGACACCGGCTTTGATTTGGAGCTCGACCAGCCCTACGACACCCTCAACTTTTCGTACCTTTCCCCAGACGCATACGCTAAGCAAAATGTCATAGCGGGAATACCTCGAGATGACTCCAAAGGGTTGTCGGAATTTCAACCTATAAGAAACACAATCACAGAGAGCGATCTACAGCTATACTCGTTTGCCGTCAATACTTCCAGTGGCTTGGGAGAATACTACCAGTTGTTGATTTTCTTGACAGGCAACATCTGTTCTCAGCCGGATAATGTCAAGGAGAACGAAACCAGTTTGGCAGTCTACTACTCGTTTAATTCTTCGATGTTTTCCAACTTCGAGCTTGGAAACATGCAATTGTTTCACCGTGGATACTTCCAGGCGTTGGCAGACGTGCCTATAGTCAGTCCTGATAGTGGCCAGGATCCCATCTTGTACATCGCAGTACGAGCACCCGAAAACACAAATAAGCAGGCACAATGGTCTTATCAGATCGGGGTTTCGCAGAACGACTTGGTTTTTCAGTGGGACGACAGACCATCTGCCCAGGTTGTAGATACCGACGAAGACCTGGCGTTGATTGTCACTTCCAACTTGACCACCACCACCCTCACAGACTATTCTAATCTTAACGTTAGCAAGTCGCCATACTCTCTATTGGTGTACTCTTCTGACTACGAACACTACTTCAGTAGTCTAAATAGCAGCTGGTGCGCCATCAGAAATGGGCCTGCGCTCATCACTATGACCGACATGGACACCAGCTACACAGAGAGAAACGGAGCATTGCAGCAGCAGTTTTTCGTGCTGGGACTCAACAGCTCCACCAAGTATATAGCCTACTTACTTAGTGACTTTGGAGGTAAGGATTTTGGCGGGTCTATCTACCAGCCGTTTGCGTTTGAAACCCTCGAGCTGCTGGCTTGTGAGTTGATCTACGACCTTGAGTTTTGCTCCAGAGTGGCCTACTCCGTGCCTGCACCGGCTGGTGCCAGCAAGGAAGAAATACGAAGTAAGTACGATGACCAGGCCAAGAGATTGTATAGTAACTTTTCCAAAGCGATGGACCAGATCGCGTGCAACACCACCAACGATGCCATTTTTTCGCCCATCAAGACGTGTCAAGATTGCTCGGAAAGTTATAAGGACTGGCTCTGCGCAGTGACAATTCCTCGGTGCAGTACCAGAAACATCACCGGGTACCAGTATAAAGATCTCCAGTCCAACATGTCGCGAAACCAGTTCATCACCGATGTGATCAAGCCCAATCTCAGCTACTACGAGGTGTTGCCGTGCCTCAATGTGTGTCAGGCAATTGTGCGCGCTTGCCCTGCAGACTTTCTGTTTTCATGTCCTACTGGAAACGGCTCGGCGTACTTGTCTTACTATTGGGACGACGGAGGGTCTTTGCCCAGTTGCAACTATGTTGGAAAACAGGCTGTGGTCACGAGTTGGGCTGCAAGAATGTGTATTAATTGGGCATTGGTAGTGATGGCAATAGCATGCGTGTTTGTATAGCGCGTTGTATGAAGTATAAGATTATAGAGACTTTTTACAAGATAAGACAAGTTATGTGAAGTGTATGTAACGAGAGATATGAGAGATGTGCAAATTCGTTCTCAAAACATAGTACTATTAACGACTAATCACTTGTAAGTGATATGTAGATTATTTGAATAAATCATAGCTGCATGAAATTATGGCAATCACATGGACATGAGTTGATAAGGGGCAAAAGGTATGATGTGCAGAATTTTACAATTATACTTTGGGTTGAATACTATTTAAAGTGGTGAAGATTGTGGTAGTTCGCAAGTTAGGGTTAAAAAATTAGTGCTACGATGTTAGTAAGGATCAATGCGTTTAGTAGGAGGTAGCGAGAATAAGTTTACTTGTGATAGTTAGTGAGATTGGTGGGCAGAAATGGTTGCAAAAGCCTTGTGTGTGAAATTATGATTGATTACGTAAGCCACGCGTCTGGTGAAAATTCACTCCACCATGGAAGACACTAGTATAGTACCAAGAGTCTAGTGATAATGGGCGCCGATTCCAAAGAAAATCTACCTTGGTAAGTACCTAACGACTTCATGGCTGTATCCAGCTCAATTACTAACTTAAAGGGTGGAAAAATATAGACCTGACTCGCTCGATGAAGTTTACGGCCAGCAAGACATAGTAGATACTGTCAAGAAGTTCGCTCACGAAGGCAAGTTACCACATCTTCTTTTCTATGGACCTCCAGGTACCGGTAAGACCTCGACAATTATAGCTTTGGCCAAAGAAATTTATGGCTCCAACTACAAAAATATGGTATTGGAACTTAATGCATCGGACGATAGAGGTATTGATGTGGTGAGAAACCAAATTAAAAACTTCGCCAGTACCATGCAGATTTTCTCCAAAGGGTTCAAGCTCATTATATTGGATGAAGCAGACGCCATGACTGCAGTTGCCCAGAATTCTTTGAGAAGAATCATTGAAAAGTACACCAAAAATACCCGATTTTGCATCCTCGCCAACTACTCGCACAAGCTCAACCCGGCGCTTATCTCGAGATGCACTCGGTTCAGATTCAACCCTATACCAGAGACGGCAATCCAGAGTAGAATAGAGACCGTTTTGATCAAAGAAAACATCAAGCTCACCGAGGCCGCCAAACTGTCGTTGCTCAAATTATCCAAAGGTGACATGAGAAGATCTCTCAATGTCTTACAAGCTTGTAAGGCAGCTACTACAGGAGGAGACGTAGATGAGGAAATAGACGAGGATATGATATACGAGTGCGTTGGTGCTCCTCACCCCAAAGATATCGAAACTGTGTTGGATTCCATACTCAAAGACGACTGGACCACTTCGTTCATAACATTGAACACCTTCAAAAAAACTAAAGGGTTGGCTTTGGTTGACTTGATAGCGGGGTTCATTGATATTCTTGGCAAGTTCGAATTGAAGCCTGCGGTCAGAATAAAGATTTTCAAGGGTCTTAGTGAGATCGAGTATGGTATAAGTAAGGGAGGTAATGAGAAAATCCAAAGCAGTGCGGTAATAGGAGTGATTAAGGACGCTATGGAACTCCAGGAGTAGAAAAACTAATAGAGTAGTCAAAAATATAAAGAATAACAGAAAATTAAAGAAGCATTCAAGCCTTGCATGACTACATCTACAGTCACGTAAGGCAGCAAAAGGTAAAACGACACAGTGTGTATAGACAACAAGAAACTATAATGCATTACAATGCACAAAGAGCCTTAGTAACAAGATTGCTCCTCTCTACCAAACTTTGTGCATTGAATTGTGAAGTCCGATGTCCACCTTGTCTAATTGTTAGTATAGTTCCAAGTCATAGGCATATTGGTAAATCATCTATCTTAACTATTCTTCTCATGAAACAAAAGTATCGAAGAGCTGGGTTTATAAATAAATAGGGCCTCCAGGGCCCATTATAATCATCTAAACCAATATCTAATCAGTCGTACATACAATTCGTTGTATTTGAAAAGTGTTGAGTTCGAATTAAGCTAAAATTTTTCAAACTTTTATATGGACGTTTTTGAAGCACACACGTCCAGCAAAATATCCGGACACGACCCAGACCAACTAGGGCTCGAGATGGAGTATGATTTGGTGTATAGATGGTAGAGGTGATTAATTTGAAGCACTCAGTGAGTTTTGATCCCCTATGAATTGAAAACTCCAGCCATTCTATGTAGTTGATTATTTTTGTGCGTTTGCAGCTTTTTTTCTACGATTCCAGAAACTACCTACGTCAAGTTTCAAGGCTCAAGATTCAAGGCTCAAGGCCACCGAGTTTCATCGTTATCTTGAATTTCATTTTTAAAGAGTTGCCTGACAACATGCAGGTAAGCAACGATCGACTGTAGTAAACAATAGGCCCACAGCACCGTGGTATAGCCCAGTCCGTCGATCCTTGCTCCGTGAATTAGGGGGTAGGGGGTGCGGGCTATACGGTATCGTAGCCCTGACCCATACTAGATTTCTGTTGCACAAAAAGTGAACGTTTGGTTGATACAGAACAAGGACAGTACCTTTATAGCCACGAGTAATATCCCAAACTAAGGCCAGATTGAAACTTTTCCGTTTCGAAAACGGTAAATTTCACCATGATACTTTAAAGTAATTTTAGAGATAAGGATTAGAATTGTAATTTCATACGGATTATATCCCGAATATGGTTGAGGGGTAAAAATTAAGAAACAGCAGCTTTGTTTTCGGCAACTAATGTGGGGATAGATGATCTTCAATCACCAGTGCCAAGGTTCCCCATTGATAATGTTGATTGTTATTGAAACAGAAGTGTATCTAAATAAGTGAATTGTTTCATGACCGAACTAATGGCATGGAAACAACCAAAGAGGCCGCGAACTTGCCCGATTCTTTAATTAATCCAAGCCGCATGACGTTTATCAAATGCTAGAACGTGGGCTATACAACAAAAACGTAATAAGATTCTTTCGTCATAGGTAGCAACAGCCAAGCACAGCGCAAGAATTCGTTAAGGATCGGTTCGCACTTAAGCACAGATATTTTCTGGTCCCGTTTGAGTATTCACGGAAAAACTAAAAGAAATAACAGATATTTTTATGACGAACAAAGGGACTTGGGATTAGAGGATTATGAGATCTGGCGAGAGGACTGTATGGCGGACTTCACCAAGGAAATTGTATTTGGAGGAGTGCTGCCTAGTGTTTTCTCAGTGATTCCTTGGATTTTAGCCAACTATACCTCCGACGTATTGGACATATGCCGTTAGACCTACATGTTTAATATATTTTTCGAAGCGCGGCTTTGATTGTTCACACTTTTCCAGAAATCTTTTATTCTCTCACTACTAATTCGCTAAATTTTGTTCGCACCGAATTCCCCTTTTGTCGCAGTTTTATGTAAATTTTTGGGTTCTTTTTTCTCAGGCTAATAAATTCGTCCAATAGCATGCTAGATTTTTTGTATGACCTCTAGTCGTGCAAATGTAGTGTGTGCAATTTCAAGATTTGAAAGTAGGACAATCACCCGATCTATCATGGGACCAATTATGTGATCTAGCGTCAAAAGTGATGAATTGGTGATTTGCTCAAGACAATCGACTTCTTTAGGTTTGACGGGCTTGGGTTCGCAAACTGTTTACTCTACAATCGACTATGCCAAATACGCCAGGCCAAATTTTTGATTGTTCAGTATCATGCAAGTTTTGAATAAATTTGTAGGCAAACAAAAACGAGAAATAAAAAAAAAAAATTCATAAATCTTATTAGGCAACTCTCAGCTGTCAGTCGTCAAACTGAGTGGCAAAAAAGAACGCAATTAATCATATTTCGTTCCAAGATCATTCATATCTGCCTCGTTGCTAAGCAATGTCAAGACTTCGATACCTAGATATATCGATCCATACTAAACAGATACAAAGTATTGAGGGGGGGCGCACTCTAAAATATTGGGTATTATTTTATCCCGTATAATTTTGTACCTGCCAGCAGAGTTTTTTTTTTCGTTTTCTCTGCCAATAAAGGTGATTTACTAACCATCACAAAGCTTGCACTAGAATGTAGAATCTTTCTTAAACTTTCACAAAATCGGGGGCGGCCACGTAAACTGAGCTATTTGGTTGAAAGAAAGCCTTTTGGTTCAATTGTATTGCGTGAGTACTATATCATATTTTGATTGTCAATTAATTTCCGTAAGATCTTCACATGCCCTCCCTAGCCATACACGAGAATTGTAGAGCAACTCAGACTTGCCCAACCCCTTCTTTGCCTAGGCTTTTTTGTCTACTTCCTCTATTCCAATCTACACCCCTCAAAATTTACCCCCTCCTTTTGAAAAAATTATCTGTTAAAAACAACAACAAAATTTTTTTTAAAAATGTGTGACACAAAGCAAAAAAATTTTAAAAAATAAAAAAAAATTTGCCTACAAAAAAAGATATATATATGGTCCTCGTCTGTCAAACAATTGGAATTGAATTATATCTCCAGAAGAGCTAGAATTTACGTCTGTTAGTTGTGAAGTTCTGTGTGTCATATCAGGATCAATTACATTCTGAACAAGTGATCAACTGCCATCCCAAACCAAAGAAAAAGTTGATCTTTTTTATTTCAATCGGTTTTTTTCATTTCCCAATATTTGTATTCTAAAGTAAACCTTGACTTCGTGTGGCCTGGATTTGCCTCTCACATTTACTGAATACCATTAATTACTAATTACTTTCACAACACACTTTGCAATGTCTATTCGTAAGTCAAGCCGTTCTCGTACTTTGACTTCCAAAGTTAGAGAGAATTCTGTTACTTCTGAACCAACTAACAAAACTTTAGCCAGAAAATCTACTAATGGCCATGACGAAAACGTATCTTTGAAAAAGAGAAAATTAACGCAACACACTCCTCCGGAGGAAACGAACAGTGACAAAATAGATCCTGTTGAAAAATTGCTAAGTTTGACCAATGTCAATAATGATATTTTGAATTTGGATGAAGACGAAGAAGACAAAACCAACACTAATACTAATAACGTTAACCAGTTCAGAGAAATCAAATCGCTAAATTTCAGCAAGATATTGAATGACAATATCAGGTCGTACTATGCCAACTACAGGAAGTCCCCTCTTGAAGTATATAACGACCATTCGTCATTTGCATTGTTGAATCATAAATCTAATTCTACCGGTGAAGAACTAGTTTCCTCACCCAACCCTTCGCCTTCCACTCCAACCTTCACTCATAACCCAAATGTACCATTTTTCAAAAACGTGAATTTTGGTGCCAAATCTAACAGTGGCGATTCATATACATTTGACGACTACTTCTCCTACGGGGAAGACGCTCCATCAACCTCTATTTCTTCATCTAATACTACCCCATCAACTGCATCAGACGTTAGTGAAAGTCCTTCATCTGGATTTGCCCAATTAAACAACAAAATGAGATTCCATTACAGACAACATCACAACAATCTCAATCTTTCTGATTCTTCATCTTGTTCATCATCTGCATTTTCCTACCAGTCATCCTCGCATCCCGTTCACATGTCGACTCCAAGCGACTCGCATGATATCTTCAAGATTTTGAACAAGAGGTCCATATTGACAGGCAAGGCCAGCGAAATGGTGAGCACTGGAACCTTTTTAATCAATGACTTCTTTTTGTAAGAGAATCCGTTGACTTCATTTATTATTGATTGATATCTTATAGATATGATCTTCAGTCATTTTTCGTTTCGTGTATATATTATTAATAGTATCTACAATTAATGTATGTTTTCAATTGAACCCAGTGTGTATCTTAAGTCCGGTGAATTGCCACTATGCATTGGTGCTGCAAGAAAGATTCAATTTCACAAAATTTTTTTCGCCCGTTTCCTCGGGATCAAAGTCGGTTTTCCAAATTACCCCCTAAATTGAGATATTCTAAGATCAAATAGTGCTAAGGGGTGGGGAGCGCAAGTAGAATCTAGCACCAGATAGGTTTCTGAGTTGGACTGTACGCCTGGTAACCCAGATTCTAACCATTCATGAAAATCGGTTGGTACAATCCTGCTTACACCGGAAATTTTTGGTAGGGGGTTGGGCCTTAGTTGAGAACCCGCGGATTGGCGGCGGCCCCGACGGCACCAAGTTTTTGGTCCCGCACCTACTCGCACCTAGCCAGCTCTATCTTGTGCACTGCACGACTTTTTCAAAGCGCACACTTCCCCGTATGTGAAGAACTTACTGAGACGATTCCAGAACTCGCGTAGTTTTGCATGCTGCCCTCGTGCAGGGCCCGCATGCTATCGTGTCACGTGGCAGTCCTATATCGTAGTATACCAACCTCAGTAGAGCAAGACTGGAGGCACACCTTGATCCAAGCTATAGTGTGCTCTTGGATTGGGTATATTCCGCTAAAACATTCGTATTGGATGCACCACCGCAATTTCCGTCAATTTCACTAAACAATTTCCAAAAACAGTTTCATTTGTGACACGAATCACTTGACATACTAGTACAAAGTAAATCCATTACCAACCTCAAGTAAAACTTCCAAAAATAAATCATAGAAACTTCAAAGATTCCTAGAATTTACACTACTGCAGGCTAGTTATAAGTCTTATCATATCAATTAATGGGGTTTCAGGAATACGTCATTGTATATCTCTTCGGTGGCTTGACGTTTTTGCCGCTCTTGCTCTTTGGATTCGTATACCTCCATCCCATAATTAGCTCCCAGGATATAAATAATGACAATGGTCTTGGTGAAGACGAGCCTACTAAACTTAAAGCTGGCGAGTTGGAAGAAAACGGCCAGTCGGGTGTAGAAACCTATAAAGCAGGCTGGGTATTTGTCACCCAAGAGTATTTGGATTCTCCCGATGAAATCAACTCTTCGACTCAGTCGATAAGTGAATCTTCTGAGAACAAGTCTGCATATTCCGCATTGTACAAGTTGGTGCAAAAGGAGACAATTATCAAGAACGATCTGGCGGATCTCAAGAAAAAGCCTCGTTCCAGTTCGTTTGACTTCCCTAAATTCACTGGAATGACAACCACCAGCTCCAATAACAGTGTCAACACCAACTCTTCAGATCTGCTGTCAAATCTCGAGAAGACTGAAACTACATCTTCGCCTGTCGCATCTAGCCCAAGCTCCAACCCGCCGCTGGCCGCAAGCTCGCCTATACCCAATGAGAAAATCAGGACCTCACAGAGAAAGCATCGTTTCTATGCCATTTTGAAACATGGAAACTTGTTTCTTTACCGAGACGAAACACTCAAAGACGTCAAGCACGTTATAGTTCTTTCAAGCCACTTTATCTCTATCTGGCCCCGTCATCTTTCAGATGCTTCTTTGTTCACCAAAAGCTCTGCAATTGCTATATTGAACTCATCCAAGCTAGACTACACTCTGCTTGCTACAAACTCCACTGTAGTCCCCAAAGGTTCTTTCTTTATATACTGTGACTACACCATTGAAAAGGAAGACTGGTACTTCTCCTTGATCAGAGCTACAAAACAATCGACCAAGACCGATATTCATCCTTCGTTGGACCCAAGCATCTATGCCAAAACTATGCATTTCACCACCAACCACATGATCGATTTGATCCAAACACTTTACAGTTCAGAGGGACAGCTTCAAACAAAATGGCTCAATGCCTTGATAGGTAGACTCTTTTTGGCTTTCCAGCAAACGGAAATACTCCACCAGTATTTGATCGCCAAAGTGTCCAAGAAACTAAACAAAATCAAGACTCCTGGCTTCTTGGATAGGTTCGTGATCAAGTCGTTGTATCCTGGCGATTCGGCCCCATTTTTAACTTACCCTACGCTAAAAGAAATCTCTCCCGATGGTACCATCTTGGTCTCTACTTTTCTCACATATCATGGCAATTTTTCCATAGAAATAGCCACCAAAGTGGCCATATCTCTAGGATCTAGATTTAAGACCAGGGACGTCGACTTAGTCTTGAGAATAACCCTTACAAAGATCGAAGGGCCCATGTTGATCAAAATAAAACCTCCTCCCTCTGAAAGAATCTGGTATGCTTTTGAAGTTGAGCCTGTGATGGTATTGAAAATCGAGCCCGTTATTAGTTCCAGGCAAATGGCATATGCCATTATCACAAGCTCCATTGAAAAGAAATTGATCGAAGCTGTAAAGGAAAGTTTTGTTTTGCCCCACTGGGACGATATCGTATTTTATGATACCCTGAACGAAGTATACCGCGGAGGAATCTGGGATCCTTCCGTTAGAAACCCAACTCCCCCAGATGTTTCTGAAACTAAAACAGAGACCGAGAAGTCAGAAAATGACAAGAATGAAGAGAAGATAGAGCTTGACACGGAAGAAGATTTGAGCTTCGCATCTCCCAAGAAAACTAAACTTGCAAATACATTGACTGATATTGGAAAGCGCATGAAGCAAAAGTCGAGCTCAAAACTTGACATTGATAGGCCTACGTCAGGTAGCTCAACAAGTGTAGAGGGTGATACAGATAGCCAGTCTTCGAAGTCCGCTACTATGAATACGTTGAAGAAAATTGGAAAATGGTATTTTAAGGACGAGAAAAACCCCCCTGAAAGTCCCTATACACCACCAGAAATGATTCTGAGTAGACGCATTCCTCGCAAATCTTCCAGTGCCTCCATGAATGAGTCTGTTATCTCTGCTGAAAGAGCATCGGGTCCGTCATACGAGTTTAGTAGGTTTAATCCCCAAATCAATTATGGTAACGGCAGCCACATCCCCAAGACCAGAACCGCAAGCAATGACTCTATTACAAGCTCGAATTCTCGAAAGTCTCACCCCAACATGTCACCGCTTCTAGCAACTTCTTTTTCGTTTGCTGATCTCTCATCGATAAATGACGACTCAACACCTAGCGATAACGAGGATATGACTGTTTTTGACGAGTATGACGAAAAGCTAGCCAATTTCTCAACCGAAACCTTAAATCAAAGTGCAATTCCAAACTCCTCAAGTCCTACTGCCAGTGTTAGTGGTATCACAGCTAGTATAGCTAATGGGACGGCCAATACAAAAGTCCAGGGTATAACATCTACTCTAGATAATTCTCTGACACCAAAGTTGTATCGAAAGCCTCCACCAGTATTTCTGGAAGATACATACGAATAAGATTTACAGCGTCTTTTCCAGAAGACTCTATTATATATCCTAAATATAAGGCGCCCAGCCCCCGTACATTCTACTTAATCTTTCTTCCGAAGTAGCTTCTTGAATCAAGACGTCTACTTGACCGTGAATATTCATAGGCAACCCTTCTTTCTCTACCAACCCCCTAATCTTACGACGAACTTTAGATAGGTGGGCTTCTGGTTTTTGTAAGCTCTTCCAATCAAGCAAAGGATCGTACAATAGGGTTTCGAGAATATTCATCAAGGGTGCTTCGTTCTCTCGTAATATTCCCCCGGTAACTTCACAGGTGATTCTAAAGCTTCCTTCGATTCCACATATTCCCATGGCATCTACCATATTTTGAGTGAGCCTGAATGGAACTATTTCAGGTGTTGGAAGAGTTAATCCCTTTTCAAATAAACAGTCGAAATCAATATGTAATACCGATCCATTCTTTTTGAAAAATAGAATGTTTTCACAGTGTCGATCTCCCAAACCAATAATGTATCCTACCATGGACATAACGCCTGAGGTTCTGATGAAGTTGTTTCTGGCCATGTACCAGGTTGTTGGGTCGGCGAATTGGTCCACAAACCAATTGTTTAGGATCGGAGGATTATCGGCACACACTTTCTTGAATAACTGGCAAAGATTGTTCAATGCCTCAGTATTATTGCTAGACTTACTAGAACTTTTGACCACTTTCTGAGCCTCATCCAACTTCATGAAGATTTTACGTTCATTGATTTGATGTCCCATTTTACGACGTTGTTCATTAATGATGCTTTTCATGGTCTGAACATCGGTCACGAACTCAATCACTCCCATGTTTTCCGTTAAGGCAACCACCGAATAGTTGGAGATCTGAAGGTTTCTCTTTCGGGCTTCAGTACTGCCTAGAAGTAGCCGGTTGATCATAGTAGTGAACTCAACTACTTTGGCATCTTTTCTTGTATCATCTCTCTTGACCATGAGCCTATACGGTTTATTATCGGACCCCCGAATGGTGATTTGCCGGGGCATTTGTAAAGAGTAGAATATATTTACAACATCATCAAACCCGTCAAAAGTGATCGAGCTTGTCTTGGGGAAGGCGTTAAACTTGGTGCCGTGGCTGCCAGGAATATCACCAATACTATTTGGCAATCTTATTTCAAGGTTAGATCTTACCGGAATTACCAATGAGGTATACGGATTGGAGAGATTGGTGACGTTGAAATCTTTGGTCAAACTTAGTCTTTTGGCTTTGGGTGATTTGGGAATTTTGTATGTGGCGATTTTGATCAAACTATCAAACAACTCTCGAGCATTCTCGATGATAGTTCCATAATTGGACCCTTCGCCTTTGACTTTTCTCAATATTCCATTGATTCTATCACGTCTAGCAGTATCATTGGAATTGGAGTGCGATAAGATATACCACAAACTATGATGAGGATATGCCTTGATTATTTTGAAGATAATGCTGGATAGCTTTTCAAACGACGGTTTATGTTCATGGATTATTCGAGACAACAACTGCGTGATGGAAGTGTACCAAATATAGATCGGAATGGTGTTTATACACCTTTCTATGTCCTCAATAATTTGATTTAGTTTTCTTTCCGCTTCCTTTGTCTTGTGCTTCTTCTGGGCAAAGTCTAACCATATGGTGATAAGCTTTGGTAAGGCTTCAAAGATAAACGAATTGCCTACTGCCAAAGCTTTTGAGAAATTCCTCACAATTTGCTGCTCATAGTAACCTGTTATATCGTTCGTAGAGTCAAGCAACTTATTATAATAAACCCCTAGATCGTAGTACGGTTTTTCCCACCGGTTGTTGAATTCTATAGCTTTGGTGTACTCGTTGATGATCGCAACAGAACTCAAGTGATTTGATTCGTCCAACCACTTAGCATACTGAAGTTGAACTCTAGATTTGGTGGCTTTATTCAACTTTTTACTATTCGAATCAAAGTCTTGGATTATTTCATTTAGAGATTTGATAGCTTCTGTTTGCTTTGACTGACTCCATAGCAACTTGGAATACTCGATGTTGGCATTCTCGTCTCCGATTACCATAGATTTGACGATAGACCTGGTAGATATATCAAGTCGATGATTTTTTCGAGCTAGCGACGAACACTGAAGTAATAGCTCCGATAACTTACCCGAGTTACCTTTGATTTTATTGGCCACCTGATGCAACGTAAGAACTTTAAATTGAGACTCAAAGCCTTGATCTATGTTCTGCAAACGAGCTTTAAGAATAACTTCATTTTCCACCAATGTTCGTGGTCTTGCAAGAAATCCACTATTTTTACTTGAATCTGGCTTATTTTTATCGATAATTAGCGCAAAGTCGTAAATAACGTGAAGCTGGTTCATCAAGTTGGTGTTGCGGGAAAAACTGGAGGAAATAGAAGAAACTAAAGATGATCCAACCTTCTTATAGATATTCCTCATACACTCCTGGAAACCCTCAAAGTTGTCTTCAAATAAAAGCTGTATACCTTTAGCAAACTCGTATACTATGGAGGTATCTACGTCTTTAGGTTTTCCAATCGAATCGGTAATAAATAGCCACTTCTTGATTTGCATAATGTCTCCAGATTGTATTGATGCTTGGAGGCCAACCAAAGACCATTCCAATGGAATTTTCGACAAGTTTGCAAACTCGGACTTGGAGTTCAAGTTAGTAAGCACCTCCTCAAACAGCCCATGGTCACTAAGAGATTTAATAAGCTTGGTATTATTTGAAACAATTGATTCGCTGGTTTCCAGAGAATCTCCCATAACTTTGAACGTCTCTTGAGCCATCGACCAGTTTTCATTATACTGAAATGTAGAGAGTTTTTCGGTAAGATTATTGGTAGAAAACTTGTTGAGTACACCGTTCAAAGCATCGAAGTCGTTAATGTTGGAATACATTAGCTGCAATGTAGACGATATGACGGAGTTATCCAACTTGATTTCGTCTCCTCCTCTATAGCATTTTTCGAGATAGAGAATAGTTCTTTCATACGAATCACATTCAGAAGATTTAATTGCTATTAACTCCATAGGAATGCACCCCAAAAACGCATTGACATGGCGAATATGCTTCTTAATTCGACTGGATTCCGCTGCCTCCAAAACATGATTATTGATGTACTGTGTTGCTGACGACACCCAAGCATTAAAGTAGTCCAACACCTCAAATACGGTATGGAAGCAATTTTTTAGCAGCTCCACACGGTCAGGCGAAGACGTCGAAAAGTCGGTGTTCAAGATTTGAAGAAACTCAACCTTAACATCTTCAGTTGCCGATTCATTTCCATTCATGATATGGCTCATTGCAACGTACTTTAACAAGTAATTACACAAGGATATATCTTGGTCTTTAATTAATTTTGAACATGTCTCAAAGATAATTTCCTTGGTTTGAGGAACTTTCCTTTCGAACTGACTTAGTAGCGGACGTCTAAGGAGGTTTGAAGTGAAGTCAATTAGCCAAGAATCAAACTTCATGTTGATTCTAAAGTAGGGGTACTTCAAAGGCTCGAATCTCGAGATCGGGGCCACGTATTTGGAGTTGAGAAGCGGCGTGAGTGTCGACTTGGCTACGTCGGAGAACTTGTTCCATACAACCAAGAGATGGTCCTGACTATCAAGGTTGTTGTCATCAAAACTGATTGTCCTACTGCTACTAGAGTCCACCAATACGCGGCTATCCAAGTTCATAACTTCCAAGAATCGCTGCATGGCATAAGCAGAAAACAACTGCTTGACGGGATTATTGGAAGCCCAAAAGATCTTGAGCACCATCGATTCTATGAAATCAATAAGAAAGTCGCAGATTTCTTTATAGTCTTTGAAGTCCAGAATCATGATTATTTGGTTTTTGATTGTCTTAAAGTTGAACTTGTTGGAGTCCAAGGAGCCGATAACAGATAAAACTATGGCACAGTTGGTGGTAATCGTTTCGTTTCTATTTTTAAATTTGGAAGCAGTATCTAGAATGGTTCGTATCAAATCATTTATACATGATTCAAGAGACGGATCCCTGAAATATTCCATTTGACAATTTATCTGGTATTCCTGACAGTAATTCCGTAAATCTTGAAGTGCTTGCTGAACTACATATTCATTGCTTGTTTTGAGCCGTCTGGTGAACTCCAGGAAAATACTGAGACGAGGCATTTGCTTGATATTTTTGAACCCCGATATAGGCATATACTCTTGGATGTAATCAAGAAAAGGAATCGAAAGATAATAAAGTGAGTATCTGCTGTACTTATTCTTGATGCCTTCATAGATCTTCTTCAATATCTCGACTGCAATGACCTTGGATTTGCTTTCAAACGTACGGAATTTCTGGAAGATTAACGAGATAATAATATCAATCAATGTTATCAAATGATTTGACGGTAAGTTCTGGACAAGTCCGTTCCAGCATTTTAGAGCCAAGTACTGAAAATCGCTATTCTCTAATGATGCCTGTAAGCATGTAGATATTTGGCCAAGGGCAATGGTAACCGACAGAATGTTCTTGTTGATAAGAAACTCTATAGCTCGAAGCGAGGCGACCTTTTCCAAGAAGGGCTTGGTTCCAGTTATATGATGGACGTTTTCGCTAAATTTTTGTACGAGCTCTAGCACATTTTCACCGAGATGATGATGGATATAGTCAAAAGACCCTTGGGGTGCATCGATGTTCTTTTGCTTCATCGAAACCTTGGCTACATAGTTCAATGCACTCAAAATGTTGGGTTCGTTGGAAAACTTGTCGTCGTCACCTATTTGAATCTGGAGCAAAATAAACCAAGTTATTTCCCCGACCCTCGAAATCAAGTCAGGAAGAGTTACCTTTTTGTACTTTGGATTAATATTGCTGAGAACACTGATAATGTACCGTTCATTGATATTTTGAATTTTTACAAGGTAAGTTGCAATGATACGAGGCAAGTTCTTTTTGATGAGTTCAGGCTTGGTCATACCGGCAGCCTCAGCTATTTCCTGTATAAAATCCGACTTGTAGTATTCCAATAAACGTGGAGTAGTGTATTCCTTTGTTCTATTAAGAAAGAACTTTTTGGTTATTCCAAGGAGTTCTGTAATCTTGGAGAATATGCGAGCCTTTTTAATTATGACTTCGGCTATGCTGGGCAAATAAGGTGAAAGAAGCTTATAGGGAGCCAATTTTTTGGCCGATGCAATTTGAATAAAGCCGTTGTATACGTAGTTGACGTGTTGTTCGTTGTTTTCACCCAACAAGTCTATCAATTTGATGAACAACACACACAACCATTCTCCTCGAGAGATTATCGAGAGCTCGACAAATGCTTTAATTGTAGACTCACCAAAATGACGGCGAGTTTCGCTGGCAAACTCTATTGACGATATAGCTCTAAAGATCAACTTGAAATTCATATCTGTTTGTTCGCATATTGGTTGTATGAGATACATGGGTAAGATTCTCGTGATTAAAAGCCGAACATCACGATTAGAGTTAGTGGACAATATTTGGAGGAGAAACTTGAATACGGTTTCGTTTTCAATATGTGACGGGGGATTGTAGCTGGCAAAGAGATTGTAAATTGATATCAAAAGACTGCAGCACAAGACCGGGTTGGTTTCAATTTTAGACCGAACAGGGCCAAGTAAAAAGCCACATATAATTTCGTTATAGTAGAGAGCCATTTCTGGCTTTTCGTGAATGGGTTTTCGGTAAGGGTCAATTACATCGTAGGGGTTCTTATCTAAAGACCCAACAGCACATTTGGTACATTCCTGGACGGCAAAATTGTAGTCATTGCTAACCAAGCACGGAAACCGACTTGTTGAGTTAAGTAGTGTTAAAAGTGCAACGGGACTGGTAAACTTTCCGGAATTAGCCAAGTATTTAACATGACTGATCCATGTCATGTAATCGATGGAGGAGTTGGAGATAATGGCATTTTCAGTATATATATCAGGAGAATCAGCATCTCTTGACCTTTTGAACCGAATATTCACATCCGCATCCGAAATGTAGAATAAGATACTGTGGATTTGTTTGGTTACAGGATCAGTAATATAGTCCAAGAGCTGAGATCTTAGCGAGTCTAAGATAGGATGACCAAATGGAGTGATTATATACTGGTTCAGGTCAGAAGTTTGGTATGGATTTACCACAGCTAAGTCTTCTTCCATATGACCATAGCAGTAATTGATAAGATGAAGAGCTCGCAATGGAACAGACACGTCTTTGGTTTTAGCAGCCTTTGATATTACATTGCCCACATTGATGTAACTGACAAAGCTGTGATGGACGTTTTTATCTACGCATAGCTTAAACACCTTTAGCAAGCCGATACCGACCGAGACAGGAAGACTAGTGTTTTCAGTAGAGCTGATAAGAGACGGAAACAAGCCAACCATCCATGAAAGCAAGTTGGAAATCTGGCTCCATTCGACCATTTCATTAAGAAACAAAGTGTCCAGTAAGTTTATAATGAGAATAGACTTCAAGTCGTCAATATCGTCAAATGGAGCCAGTTCAGTCAAAACAAACCACAATTTCCGGGCAAAACTCTCAAAGCGGAGGTGGAACTGAACTACGTTTAAGCCTAGTTTGTTAGACAAATCAAAGTCGTTTAGTATAGTGAATAACTGCACCACTTTAATCAAGCGTTCTTGAAAATTTAGGGAAGAAGAGCTGGCCAAATGGGTCAAAAGATACGCCAATTCTTGCTCTACTGTCAGTATTAGACCATCACGTATAAGTTTACGGTACTTCAAGCTGTGTAGCTTGGTTGTGACAAGGTTGATAATATTGATGATAAACGACTTGATGAGGTTGAGACTTTCGATATTTGCGGTGTGGTGTACGAGGTGGTTCAAGGCAAACAGAAGAGCCCATTCGTAAAGAGGCTGCGATGTTTCAGTGACATTTTCGGAGTAGTCAATAGATCGTATTTCTTTTGCATCTAGCTGTTCGTTCAAGAGATGAAGGCGTTTTGATAGCACTAGTTCAAGGGCAGAAACAAGACGACGAAGCAATTCACAAGCACCAGGGGCCCACGATCCGCGTAGCTCGACAAGTTGGTCATTGGTAAAGCTGAATAAGTATAGGATTAGTTTCTTGTAGTCGGTATTGTCATCAGTATTGATATTTGATTCGAGGTCTGTGAGGAAGAGTTCGAGGTCTGCAGAGCTTATTTTGCCATTAGACATTGGCCAAATGAGTGAGGGTGGTCACAAGAACTATATAGTGACAAGATATAATGCAGCAGACGCGATCGCTTCGAGAAGACTGCAGTGCGACTTAGCGATTCTGGTGAGACTTGGCGAGCGTTAGCGAGAAATGAAGAACGAGAATAACGAGGGAGTGAGAGTGTTGTAAGAGGTGCACGTTTTATGACGATTTGTATAGTGGGAAGTCAAAGTGATGAGTTGCAGGTAAGATGTTGACTGGCTAGTTGTGAAGACGATATAAGAAAACAAGAGTAGATTGCGGTATTATATCTTCTGACAATAAAAGTTTTGCAGCAATTTTTCGTAGCCTTGACGAAGTAGAGAGCGGTGCATGAGTGCTTGCATGAGGATTTGCATGCATGTGGTGAGGCACTTGGGGGACTTGTCTTATCAGCCTATACCACGCACGCATACGATGTAATTACTGCTGCCACGGCCATATACGTACTTCGAAAGAAGTCGTACGATGGTAGCTCTTCTACGGTGAGTTGTGATATTGAAAGCTTCTCTGCACCCGTCTCAACACCGGGCAGGTCAAATGGCCGGCTGATCTACACAAGTGATTTAATATAACTACATCAGGGCTTTTCTACATGCCTGTTTATGCTTGGCTGTGGCACATAGTTCGCACATAGTTCGCAAATAGTTTACCCCGCTTACTTTGATTATTTGCAGTGTGTATTATACAGCGATACATTTTAAATAGGTATGCATGATGAGCCTGGAGCGACCCTGGGATCGGGTATGTGGCCTACTGGCCGTAGTTGTTGGGTCTTTTGAAGAGCAATATATGAGGCTCTGGGGCATGGGTCTCGTAGTGGGCCCATCCTAGCGACTGGGTGATACCCAATCCTCTCCACTCTTCCTCCAACAATATTCTGAGTGTGCCTGTTTCGGGATTGAAGTAGTCTTGGGGAATGGCCTTGAGCATATTTTTGGGCAACATCACATGTCGGTATTCGTGGGTGTCGTCGCTGTATCTTGGACTGTAGTGGATCATGTCTTGGAACTCCAAGACCTTGGCTCGTTCTGTGTCTGTTAAAAATCTGGGTTTGGTCATTGTGGCGCGGTACTGCCGAGTGTTGTGTCCTGTAGACCTGAGAGGTGTTTGATTTCGATGAGTTTAACTTTAGTTCTATGCTCAAAAAAAAAAAAAAACGCGTAAGAATTTGGGGGTAGTACGAGGATCTACAAATTAAATAGGTATCACGTAAAGATATTGCGGGCATAGTACCTACGGGAGGTATTAGGGAAAAATGTGGGCTTCATGTACTCGTTTTATGGCTTGGATTGTAACTAGTCGGCCTTCTCTCGTTTGGAGCCGTCCTTTCCAGTGGCGTGGCCGTAAAATGCGGGAAAATGCACTTTGGGCCCGCAGCTGATTTTCAATAGGCCCTCATTTGACCTTTCAGTATTTGCTGCAAAATAACAGTTAATCTACATTGATGAACTCTGGGTTGCAATGGCATTTTGGCTAGTACCGAAGTCAGTAAACTATTCTGTGGTTTTATAACTAAATCTTAATATGACTGGCTTTACCGTGCGATTGTTCATCCCTATGTACCATCGAATTCCCGTCTTTGGCACGTTTAACAAACTAGAACTTATTCGGAAACACCCCACCACCCGATATTGAATTTGCTCAACAGTCCTCGGTTTTTTTTAGTCTTTAGATTGATGCCCGAGTCTGTAGCTGATTTGACTGCTCACGTGAATTCTCACGTTTCGAGTATTTTGTAGATCAATCCAAGTAATATTCATCACACTTGAGTTACTCACCAATCTATGGAGATCCATAGCAACATCATCAGCTTCTAGCACCTGTCTACAGAGCTAACGTCGGCAATTAGCTAAAATTCATGGTTAATGGGCTTTTATGGCTTAGAATGCTCTCCTGGTGAGGTCTGGAACGCACTCAACCTGGGCTTTCATATGGCATTACTAGATACAGTCGATTCACTTGATCCTAAAGTGGCCAGTAACGTCATTTTGAAGTTATGTCCTCCCCAAAACGCAGATATTCTTGAATATATTAGTGCTCATGTCACTCCTGGTATAAGGTACTTTCTCTTGGACATACCGTATCTTATAGAAATGGAGCCTACACCAGAAAACGTAGCCCAATTTGATGTTATTGCTTCTAAAATACTCGGTGTATCTCTACTAGTTCCCTTGAATAATAATCCTCGGTGGTGGCACTGGTGGTCTTGCTTGAGACTGCTGGGAATTGGCCTTCTGTTGCGACAAGAGCTGGATTCGTACGATTTCCGCTGGAACTCAGAAATTGTCCAGGTGCTTCTAATTCCTAAGTTTAAAATTACTCATTCTGCCAAGTTGATTGAGTCTTTTGCAGAAGCAACTATCATATTATCACATATATCTCATTTAAAGCCTGCAAAGATACTTGCCCCACCTAATCCCAATATACTAATTGACCCATTGCAGCCGTTGCGAGACAATTTGCCTTTAGATATCTATACCCAGTTTGAGCTTGACGAAAACAAGTATAACCAGTACGAGAAGGCTATGGAGTTGGCTCTACAGGACTTGGCACCGCTTTACGAGTGTATAAAAGTACTAGTAGTAGGACCTGGCCAGGGCAAATTGATTGACAAGCTCCTTAATGTTTCTCGTGGCTACAAAATTTCCGTCATGGCTATTGAAAAAAATAGTAAATGTATAGAGCTACTTAAAGAGAAGAGCCGGTCTTGGCCAAATGTGGGGATTGTTCATGGAGATATTCGAGATTTTCGATTGCTGCCCCATTTGGTAATATCTGAGCTATTGGGCTCGTTTGGTGATAATGAGTTGTGTCCCGAAATCTTGGCTGATCTAAGCACCAACAAGTCTGTCAAGATCATGATTCCTACGAGCTACACTAACTTTTTGCAGCCAGTCTATACGCCTATTCTTGACCAAGTTCCTTTGCGACCGTATCTTTGCAACCTAACCAAATTTATTCCTCTTGATAAAGTCCAGCCAGGATGGACCTACGATCACCCCTCGGCATACTCCTCAGAAGTAAGTAAAACCTTTACATTTGTTGCACAGCATTCATTCAAAATCAACTGTTTCTTTGGGTATTTCGAGAGCAATTTGTACGGACACTTTAATATCTCAATATCAAAGGATGCTCATAATGAAGAGCATTGCGACTCGTGGTATCCTATAATGTTTCCTGTAGAAGTTATCGATGTTGTGGAAGGCGAAGAGATAGTATTCAGAATTAGTCGCAGGCAGGATGATACGAAGGTTTGGTATGAGTGGTCATATAAAGACCAAGAATACAATACAGGAGGAGATCAATACTTTATGAGCTTAACATAACTAAACCAGATCATGACCAACCCAAACAATTCAATGGTACTACTTCCAATAACGTTTTTCATCTATCTCACTTAGAGCCGGTGCATACCACCAGTAGTCATATACCTCACTAGTCAGCTTCTACATTCTAAGCTTACTTTCATTATCTATTCATCACTTACGTTGAATATACATGCATACAAATCGCTTGAACTGAAAAATTTGTTCAATACTCAAGCGGTTTGATAATTTCTCCCTTACTTGATTCACTTCTGTTAGAGTCAGACTTATGAGAACTAGATTTATGATCAGATCGGTGGGATCTATGAGAGCTTCTGTGAAAATCGGAGCGTTCCTTTCTATGATGTGATCTACGAGAGTCTCTGTCCTTATCGTCTCTGTCTCTTTTATGTCTCTCTTTCCTTGTGGGAGATCTTTCTCTATCAGGCTTTTCTCTTCTGTGTACTGATTGGCGTTCTCGTATTTTTAGTAATGGATCATCAGCTAGGTCTTTTCTGGGTTCGGACTTGGTGCCTGTGCTCAATATCCTGCTTATTTTGTCGCTGGTGTTTCGGGATGCAAAGCCTTTGTTACCTTGTAGTAAACTCTCGGCCTTTTCCTTGCCCTCGGTAAACTCTTCACTCTTTTCTATGAAGCCAGCTTCATTCTTGGTACTTTTGGAATGAGGAACATCTTCGTACATCCAGTTAAGTTTGTTGAGCTTCAACTTTTCATTCTTCGAAAGGTCATTGAGCTGGAACTCTTCGCCATGTTGAAGCTTTAGGAGATTGATGTACTCTTGTTCCTTCTCTAATTCTTGGGTACGCTCGCGTATTTTTTTGAGTTCAGCTAGTTTGGCCTGTTCTTCTTCCCATACCTTGGTCTGGTTTTTGACAAGAGCCGGATTCCATGACTTTTTAAGGTTCAAATCTCCTGCCATGGTGATGAAGAGATGAGCTAAAATGAGACTTGTGGGGAGCGAACAAAATAGGCACAGCGAGACTAACGGTATAATCGCACGGCGAGACAAAATACACCGCGGTGAGACCAACAAATAGAAATGGCGGGAGGTATCACGTACAGATACATTTGAAAAGGTGTAGAGACATTCGTAGAAACAGCAATTATAGCAGCGACTGCTTCTAACTGGAAAGTGTCTAGATTTGAAGGCGATTCTTATGATTAGCAAGAAGGAAAAGCGCAGGGGCCAGCGAGGATTAGCGCGAGAAATATAGCGATAAACTAGTGCGCACTATAGGGAGAAATTAAATCGAAAAGATAGTAGGAAGTATAGCGATCCTACGACAAATGGAGGGGATAGACTGGAGCATGGACCGTCACCACTGTTGTCAAGCTGTATCATACTCGACTAGGGTTGTACAAACATAGCGCTAAGACGTTGTGCAAAATCTTCACTGCTTTATCTTCACATCTCTGTCGCTACGCTAAAGCCCCACCGTTGGGAGCGTGTGACCAACGTAGGGCAGAAACATAATCTACATAGAACAAGTTCGAAACAAAATCATGGCCCCCAATACACAGTGAATACCTGACCAATACCTGGCCATTTGCTACGCTTGCAATGGTAACGTAACTTTGCCACTACATTAATTATTAATTTGCGTGCTATTATAGCTATACGCCGATAAGCAGCCAGGCTTAACCAGCTAGGGAACTGTACTAAATACTTACGGTCTACGGTACCCTCTACTGAGTAGCACCCACCTATTCCTCTTATCGCGGCGCCATCAAAAATCCCTTAGAAACCGTGGATCTTGATGTTCTTCTTTGGTAATTGCAACTGGGTGGTTAAAAACTCACTGACCTTAACTCTTTGATCCCCTTGCATTTGAATAACTTCTCCCAACTCTTCGTCCTTGACGATGTTACCGTTACAAGCAAAGTCCTTCTTCAAGACCTTCAAAATCTTCTTTAAGTCATATTCGTTTGGTAAGCCTTGAACGGTGGTTAAAGTCTTTCTACCATTACGTTGTTGGATACGGATATGAATGTAGTTGGTTGGCTGAGCTTCTGAATCACCAGTGTCAGCGAATGGGTCAAATGCGTTTAGGTTTTGGATAGTTGACATAAAATAATCACTCGATTTGTGGCACAAGTATCTGTTTTTACTTACAGTGTAGTTGAAAAGGAGGTCTTCTTTTTATCTTCTGGCTCTTTTTTTTTTGTGCCACGGAGCAAGTCAGCCCGCTTACGTCAGCAGGCCTCCATCTCGTTGTGCCGGCTCGTTGGGCTGGTTACCCGGCCGCTCGATAAGTACACCCAACCGTTCGCACTCCTGGCATGTGATCCTTACACAACATCCGTGCCGCAGTACTCCGCAAACTCCACCAGTTGACTGGAAAATGATAACCATAAAATAATTGCCATCGTTGTCTTCCTTTTTCCCAACGGCCTGCATCCCCTCCAAACTTGTCAAACATTTGCATATAGCCAAGCCTCCCCTCCGCACCGATGTCTGACAAAATTGATGCTGCAGCCCCAGCAGCTAAGGCCCCCAAGGCCAAAGCCGACCCCAAAGCTGATGCAAAGCTAGACAAGAAATCAAAAATAGTCACAGCTGAACATGAGAAAAAGAAACAAGCATTCATAACAAGAACCATCTGGTCGTTGCTCATGATCGTGTTTTTCGTAATTGTGCTTGCGTCGGGCCATTTGCCTCTAATTGGCATGGTGCTCGTTTCGCAAATCCTTACTTTCAAAGAGATCATATCGCTCACCGCTGAGCCTGCTAGAGAAAAAGAGATTCCATACAACAAATCATTGAACTGGTACTTTTTGGTTGCCACCTTATACTACTTGGATAGTCAAAGTCTTTTCAACTTCTTCCAGGAGAGAATTTTGGCCAACCGTTTCTTGACTTTCTTTGTTATCAACCACAAGTTCGTCAGTTACTCATTATTCATTGCAGGGTTCATTTTCTTTGTGTGGACTCTTAAAAAAGGGTACTACAAGTTCCAGTTCGCGCAATTGGGTATTACCCACATGACCTTGTTATTGGTGGTGTTCCAGTCCCATTTGATCATCGACAACATCTTGAACGGTATTTTCTGGTTCTTTTTGCCATGTTCTTTGGTTATTGTCAACGATATCTTTGCCTACCTTTGTGGTATAACTTTTGGCAAAACCCAGTTGATTGAAATCAGTCCTAAAAAAACTGTAGAGGGCTTCGTAGGTGCTTGGATCTGTACTGGTATCGCTGCTACAATCTTCTCTTTTGTTTTATCTAAAAGTGACTACTTGATTTGCCCTGCCATCAATTTGCACACCCACTTGTATAACTTCCCCCACTGCGAACCGGCTCCTGTGTTTATTCCCCAGATATACCAATTGCCGCAAAACATAGTGGACTTTACGGGCGGAAGATTCGAGATCATCACCTTCAAACCAGTCTACTTCCATGCTGCGATGTTGGCCACTTTCGCCTCATTGATTGCACCATTCGGTGGTTTTTTCGCCTCGGGCTTGAAGAGAGCTTTTGGTATCAAAGATTTCGGTGACACTATTCCAGGCCATGGTGGTATTACTGATAGATTGGACTGTCAATTCTTGATGGGATCCTTCAGTTACTTGTACTACCAAACGTTCATCTCCGTCAATAACATCAATATCGGTAAGATCTTGCAGTTGACCATCATCAACTTATCAATTCCTCAAATCTTCCAGTTAATCAAGAGCTTGTTGAGATACTTGAATAGTCTAAACGTTGTTGATGACGACAAGTTGAGGGTCATATTCGATATCTTAGACAATTAGTTCATCAACGTGTGACTTTGAGCGCATATACTTGTACATATGACTCTGCTCGCATCCTCTGTAATCATTCATTTTCTAGAAAACGTATACAATATACACCTAATAATGACAGCCACGTAATTATAATAGTTATAATCTATGGAAGCTCAATTACAATGTGAAGATATTGCCAAAGAAGAATCGGAAGTGGCTTGGCATTCAAACGGCGGTAGGCGAGTCCAAATGAACTGTTCAAACTTAATTACAGTCAAGACTGTGAAGGCTTGAATACGAGTTTTGGCGAATTGCACCCATTCTAAAAGCGGAAATGAGCCAGGACAGCGCACCTTTTTTAGGATGCGATGTGACCCAATCGAGGAGGTCGCGCATTTTTTTCTCCTGGTATGCTGCCCGATTGGAAAGCACGACACGTGATACGCTCGATTGCTGCGGGTTCTGGCCCAAATAGGCTTTTGTGCCACCAAGCCCGCATGACTGTAATTTGGCTGCAACACTCCAAAGGCTGGCGATGAGCATCAATTTTGGCAGTTAGCTTTAGAGATGATACAGTTGCTTCCAGCGACACCGCGTATCAGATTCACGTATTTGGGCTATAGCCAGCCCATATGATGCGATCCGCGAGGAAAAGCCTGGATCAAAACCATTTTCGGAAACCTATAAGTATATTGTAAAATGGCTAATATTTTGAACCTCTGAGCAGCCATACCACTTTCTTTAACTCCAATACGTTCTTTAACCCCAATACGTTCTTTTACACCTACTAGGATCTATAACTACTGTTAACACCAACTACTACATTCTTTACATTGCACGCTCTTTCATAACAGTGCCACCACTTACTACATTCTTTAACAGTTCACTACTCATACAATGATTAATCACTTATCAGTGATATTGGCTTTGGCCAGTGCAATTAATGCTGCCCCTTTACCTGCTTTGATTACCAGGTACCACACTGCACCAGCAGTCACTACTACTCAGACATACACCACAGGAACAACCACCGTATGGTTACCACCTGTAGAGGTGTTGATATCTAACGGTGATACATACACCTTCACGATGACCAATGAAGAATGGGGAACTACTGCCAGTACCCGCACGTCTATCGTTAACAAGGGTGCTGAGCCCACAAACACTCCTGCACCGGAGGCGCAGACGACTCCAGAAACCACCCAGGCTCAAACCACCCAGGCTCAAACCTCGCAAGCCCAAACTACCCAAGCACCAGCACCACAAAACACTCCACAAACGTCGTCTACTCAAGCACCTCAACCAACTACTTCGTCCACACAAGCACCTCAACCAACTACTTCGTCCACACAAGCACAAGCATCAGCACCAGCACCATCGTCTCCAGCCGGTGCCCCTCAACCTTCAAGCGCATCTCCGGGCACCTCCGCTAACGAGCCGCAGACTACTTTTTCGCAGCCAAACCAGCAAACCACTGCAACAACTTCTTCTACCACTACATCTAGCTCCCAAACCCAGCAGCCTAGTGCAACTGCTGATGCAGGAACTATCTCTCCTCCTTCCAGTATCGTGTATTCGCCTTACGCAGACAACGGTGGCTGCAAGGACCAGTCCACCATAGATAGCGATCTTCAAATGATTTTCAACAAGGGTATCAGAAAGGTCCGTATCTATGGAGGGGACTGCAATCTCTATACTGCCACGTTGCCAAAATGTGCCCAGTTGGGCATCAAGGTCAACCAAGGGTTGTACTTTACTCCACTGGGTCCGGACTCCATCGACCAAGATGTGTCCAATTTGATCGACTACGGTAAATCCAACGGATGGGGAGTCTTTGACTTTATAACTGTGGGGAACGAAGCAATTAATGACAAGCGTTTGTCAGTGCAACAGTTATTAAGCAAAATCTCATCTGTGAAAAGCCAACTAAGAAGTAATGGATACCTGGGAGATGTAACCACCTCTGAACCTCCTGTGTCATTCTCTTCTCATCCCGAATTGTGCGATTCGTCATCTCCTATAGATATCGTTGGTATCAATCCTCATTCATACTTTGATGCTGACGTAGACGCTTCTCAAGCAGGTTCTTTTGTTGCCGGCCAAAAGAGTTTAGTTGAGGGTGTCTGTGGAAGCAAGCAAGTGGTGATAACGGAAACAGGATATCCTTCCAAGGGTAACACAAATGGTAAGAACATTCCATCTGTTCCAAACCAGGAAACTGCTATCAAGTCAATCATAGACGCCACTGGTGGTGATGTCACTATATTGACGACCTACAATGATTTCTGGAAGTCTCCGGGTCCTTACGGAATCGAGCAATATTTCGGAACCATCACTTTATTTCAATAAATAGACCAGACAATGAAACAATTAGATGTACAATCGTATTGTAAAGTAGCTTTAGTGAGTTTTTTCATCAGTATTTATTGGCTAATCTAGCTAATCTACATGGTTTTTTTACTATCCATTTTTCCTACAGATCCCATCTTTCTTTGAGTATTTAGTTGGCGATGTCAGTGATTTTCCATGGGGTTTGAGGCAGTGGTTCCCATGGTTAAAAATCAATAACCTTTGTAGGAAAAAACTCGTCAATCAACTCCAAATAATACGGCTTCAACTCTTCTACATCGTACTGCTTATCTATTTTTGAGTACAAGTCATAAGAGTTGAACGCTTTGACTGCCTTCAACATTTCTTTATCATGCTCGTCCATAAGATAACTGTAGGCATACTCCTGGTGCCATGGATAGAACGAATGGTACCGTATCATGGCGAGTGCTTCGGGAGGTAGCACAGAGCTCTGTTTGGCTATATGATACATGTACTCGTCATGGCCCCAACTCAACATGACTTTGTCCAATCCACAGTGCCGCGAGTAGATTCCATACTTGGTATTGTAGAGAGGATTTAAGAAGTCGGGGTTTCTCTTGAAGCTATTGGAAAATATAATCTTCTTCAGAAACTTACACCCCACCGGAAATGTATCGCCCACAACATCCCATTGGCCCTTAGAGTCGAAAAAGTATAGCAACTTTCCAAGATCATGGATGAGGCCAACCAACTGGAACCATCTCGGCTTGTTGTCGCGTCGTATAGCTTCGGCGGTTTGCAATGCATGGTCGATTTGTGAGAGTTCTGTGTCGGGATCGGAGTCGTCTAGAAGCTTATTGAGTCGCTCTAAACCCTCCCATATCGTCATGCGTGCTCTGGTTTTGGTTTTGAAGTTGATACGTGACTGGATATTGTACGCCACCGTCTGTTTTTCATGTTGTTCTTCGTAAAACTGCTTGACTCTGTCACAAGCTAGCTCGTATTGACGGAATGCTTTTGAGTCGATATTCTTGTACTGTTCGGAAATACTCGTCCAG
The DNA here is from genome assembly GCA_030563685.1 of Suhomyces kilbournensis. NCBI lineage: Eukaryota > Fungi > Ascomycota > Pichiomycetes > Serinales > Debaryomycetaceae > Suhomyces > Suhomyces kilbournensis. The sequence goes on from JAJMJN010000014.1 coordinate 203,145, forward strand.
TCATCTGGATGAGAGTCTTCTGGATCATTAGACTCCTCTAAACTCACTTTTGTACTGGTTTCGGTGCTGTGGTTCTCTGGTGTCACCTTTGGCTTGGACTCATTTGGGTTGACCAACTCCGTTATAGAGCATTTAGGGGGGTTCCCAGCTACTTTATTATGTCTTTCAAGCTTGGAATCTTGTCGTATTTCATCTTTTAAACGGTTAATGAGCTGCACTTCGTTGTCTAGGCTCTCCAAGAGCGCTCCGTCTTTGGCTGTAGTAGGAGGCCCAGATGCCGAGTTCGAGCCTGGTTTTTCCCCTGTACGTTCATCTGAACGCTGAGTTCCCAGCTTGGTCTTGCCAACTTTATATGCTGTCATTTAGGAAGTACTGTGTGTTGTTGCTTTCTCTGCAAGTCTAATTTTGATTTTGATATTTTGTAAGTTTTTGTGATGCGGCTGCGAAAACTGATTTGGGGCAAGCTAGAAGACAGTGAAGAATAGCCAAATTTCATGCTATTCTACATAAACGACAGATTCTTTGAGTTCGTGTTGGCTAAGGAAGCAATTTCTGAGTTAGTGCTTAGCAATAGTGCCTGTATGAAGCTTTGTTTCACGCTGTTGCACCGTTACTTTTTGCCATTTTTTCGCAATTTTGACGTAAAAATCCCTTTGCAAATTCTCTTCAAAAATACCTCACCTAGCCTTATTCCAATGCGTAAGGGCTGGCACAGTTCTGTTAGCTACTTTGATGCTGTTACTGTGAATCTTGATTAGAATAAACTGGATATCTCAGTGCTAAAAGTCGAAGCTAATTACGGCTATCAAGTACACAACTATTTAGTGGTAAGATGTCCAATAGATGCTACATTGATGTCAGTCAAGCTCATTCTATTAATGCACAATTACTTTTATATTAATCTTTTACTAAAATAAATAAAAAAAATCCCATTTTTTTAATACCCTACTCGAATCTGGGCTCCAATATTAATTTACCCATAGGAATATCGGAGTGTCCTTTCCCAAATGCAAACACAGAGTTACCTCTAACAATAGTTTCCATAACTCTACCTTGGAATTCCATCCCATTGTACGCAGTCAACTTATTCTTGAAAAAAGTGTCCTGGTTGTGAATGATATACTTTTGTTCCGGATCGAATACGAGCAAATCGGCATCGTATCCAGCCTCTATTTTGCCTTTGCAGTGGCTCAATCCAACTTGTTTGGCGGTGTTGATCGAACACCACTTGTTGATTTCCTCGAACGTAACAGGAGGGTCAAGCTTAAGCCCTTCAGTGTACATAATAGGCAAACCAAATCCTACCGAGGAAATACCACCCCAAGCACCGAAGAAATCACCCTTATCCAACCCCTTCAATTCGGGAGTACATGGCGAATGGTCTGAAACTACAGTGGTGATTATGTCGTTTCTAAGTGCTCTCCATAACAATTTACGGTTCTCATCTGTTCTGATCGGAGGACAACACTTGAAATGGGTAGAACAGCTGGAGATCTTTTCGGCGGAGAGTGAGAGGTAATGGAAACATGTTTCGGCGGTGATTGGGAGTCCCTGGGACTTGGCTGCTCTGATCAATGGAACTGCTTCATGGGTGGCTAAATGCACAATGTGTAATGGTACAGTGGGGATTTTTGTAGAGCAGTAGATGATTTCGGCGATAGCCGTGGTTTCGAAATTGTCTGGTCTTGAAGCTAAGAACGATGCGTATGAAGTGGGGTCAATATCTGCCAATAACGAGTTTTCTTGTTGGGCCAACAATAATGGGGTATCAGTCTTTTTGTACTTTGGATGTTTATCCATCTCCATAGCGGCATAAAATGGCGATTCGTAGGGCTGTCTGTGACGTTCGTTATTGGCCAATCTGGCAATGTTACCGTACGTAGGTTCAGCAGCTGCCAAAATAGGCGATTTGGCCAAGGCCTTGGCCTGGCTGTCTGTCAAAATAGAGTGATCTATAGATCCAGCATGGTTATGTGGTAACGTACAGTTTTCGTGCTCTGCATGATAATCACACCTGTTGTTCTTCAACAAATGTACGACTGGTTTTGGAGCCCTACTGATGAACGAAGCAGACATCCCAAGATTGAAATCTTCCACTTCTGATGAAAGGGAATCGACCTGGACTTGGTTAGGAATGGTCAAGTGGTTGGACGAGTTGTACTCTTCATCGGAGCTTTCATCTGCTATGGAAAACTTGGGAACAGACTCGATCAACTTCGGAGAAGTATCTGCTTGTTCTTCAAGGGTTATGGAAGGACTGTGGTGACTAGAAGGCTGCATTTCGGCGTGAAACATCAACATTGTATTGCAGTCCTTAACCTCTTTCATGGCTTGTAAAATGTACCTGGGATTAATGGCAGGAAACTCATCAACACCACTTTCAATTAAAAACCCTTTGAATCCTCTGACACCCATGGAAATCAACGGTTTCAAATCGTTCAAGTTGTCTGGAACCATTCCACCCCAAAAACCCACGTCGACCCAAGTCTTGCCCTTGGCCGCTTCGATCTTTAAGTTGAAGTTGGCTATCGTAGTAGTGGGAGGAATGGCGTTCAAGGGCATATCAACCACAGTGGTTACACCTCCAGAAGCTGCCGCCTGAGTCCCAGTAACAAAGCCTTCCCACTCTGTTCTGCCTGGCTCGTTCAAATGAACATGGGCGTCAACCAACCCTGGCATGATAACAAGAGGACTCACATCACGATAGTCTACCGGCAACACGCCGTATACTTGAAGGATCGGATCAGTAGCCGCCAATATCTGTTTATGAACGTGCAAGATCTTACCCGATTCAATCAGAAAGATGACCGTGGCGGGTAAGATTTGGGAACCAACCAAAACCTTTGAAGATGCTAATGCACGAGACATGGTTTTCTAGAATATGTACGACGTAAAGCCCACGAGTCGTCCTAGTTTTTATAATATATAAAAAAAGAAGGGTGCTAAGAAGTGTTGTGAAAAAAGACCACCCGGTTATTAAATTAAGTTCTTATTCTTGACGGAAATTCGAAGCCAACCGTTTATGCTAGATTAGCTAAGCTATGCATTTACCCCAGTGCTTACATGGCAATGGCGGCAGCTATGCGTTTCTGTGAATAATGAAGGCTATGACGGAATCCTGATCTGGTCATGGGCTACTGGGAACCAGAAAACCTTCCGCTTCCGGCCAAACGCCCTCCTGTGACTAGTCAATGCAATTGGTTACCGGGATCGGCCGCTGCAGTATCGGCCGGGCTGTTTTTGCAGCGATAGCAGACTCGCAGATAAGACCTCTATTTCGGGAGCGGGAGTCCTAGCCCGCGGTCACGTGACGAGACCATTTCTGAGGTTCTAGGTGTTTGCAGCTTGCAACACCTGCGTCGGAATATGGGCAAACTGGGGTTCTTTCGAGAGCGGTGGCTCTGGAAAACACGCACAGGAAAAAGGTTTCGTACCGATTTCGTTCATATCATAGGTCTGTTACAGGTGTCTAGATGAACCTGCTGGCATGAAGGCGGCATATTCCGCGTACTTCGGGCATCTCCGGCAGGTCGATGTTTCGAGCGTGTGTGTCTTGGAACTCTCGCGTTCCGCTGCCGAATAGCGTACTCTACAAAATAAGCCCCGAACGAGCCGGCCAGGGCTGCGAACCAGCTGAAAAATTGCATTACGTCATGTGACTATTTACGAGACGATCACGTGCCTTAGTATGTAATCAATTGTTTTCCACTCTTGGAGTTGGCGATACCTTCCTGGTACAACTTGGCCAAGTCTTGGGACTCATTGAAGGCAGTGTGGATCGAAGGGGCGTCGTTAAGCTTACCGTCTTCGTACCATTCAACAATTTGGTCCAAAGTCTTCCTCTTCAACTCAGCATTGTCCTTCAACAAGGCCGTAACCCAGAATCCGGCACTGGTGATGTTTTTAAAAATATGTAATGAGGTTGGCAAAATTACTGGTTGCATAGACATACCACCGTAAGTAAGCATCAACCCGTTATTTGCCAACTTTCTAGCAATTCCGGTCGAGTTTTTGCCTCCTACACAGTTAAGCGCAAGCTTGATTTCCCCACCGGTTTCTTTGGTCCATTGCTTAATAGTGGCCCCAAATTCTCTGCTGGCGTTGTCTTCCTCAGTAATAACCTGAGTGGCACCACTTTTTTCTTTCAACTCCTTCACCAAATCCTGTAAGTTTTCTCTATCTCTAACCACACTAATGGAATTAAATCCAAGAAGCTTACCGATCTGACTAGCATACTGACCCACAGCCGAATTACCACCATTTTGAATAAACCAATCCTTTCCTGGGGTCAATTTGACGTAGTGAGTCAACATAAGGTAAGCAGTCAAAGGATTGACCGAAATGGTGGCTCCTTGATTGATGCTAAGACCCTTGGACTTGCCAGCTTGTTTGGCTTGTTCGGGGTTACGAAGGGCGAGGAACTTGGATTCGTCCTCCAATGCATGAGTGCGCCACGAACCAAGATTGACATTGGCTGGGATCACCCAATCGCCCACCTTCAACTTAGATACTTTAGACCCGACATGTAATACTTCGAACAATCCTTCGTTACCACAAACCGAAGCAGGCTCGTCAGTTCCAAACTCTGTTGTTGGTTGAGGCTTTGAAGGATACACACCTTGAATTTGGTTAATATCACTTGGATTGATTGGAGATGCCAATGTCTTGACAATGACTTGGCTGTCGCCAATCTTTGTCTCGTCGATTTCGTACTTGTGGGTGGTCAAGACATCTTTTGGTTCGCCGTGTTGCTTATAAAGGACAATGTGTGAAGTGATCATGGTTCTGATTTGTGATCTTTGAACAAAACGCTTTGGAATTGACGTAAGCATTATGCTTGGAGAAAGAGGATGGATTCAACAGGTGCTACGTGAACAACCAATACATATTAATGCCAGTTGCTGTTGCTTGTGGTGTGTGCAGGACAGTCGCAGCCAGAGCTGCCAACAAAATGCTGCTAAATGGCGAGCATCCGTGGAGCTAGTGTGGGGAACATTGTAGTGGGTGTTTTTAAGGACTTGGCTTCTTTTTAGGGCCTACTTTAAGTGCTACTCCATGTTGCCTGTATTGTAGACAATTTTATTTCGCGATTAAACGATAATCAAACGTAGTATGAGGTTCATTTAAACTTAGGAGACTTCACCTATATGTATCGATACAACTAAATCAGGAACTAAATCAGGAACTAAATCAGTATACAGATAACAACGCCGAGGTGGGCTTAATGTCTACAATCAATCTTCCTTCTTTTCTCTGGCCAACTTTTGGGCCTTCTTCAACTTGATGTTTTGTAAGGTGCCCAAAACAAAGTACACAAAGTTAAAGAATACCACCCACAACTCAGGCTCAATGAATTTCTGAGCAATCACTAAAGATACAGAAGAGGTGATGAGCGAGGATCTGAGAATAGCTGGATAATTATTCTTCAATCCCACCGAAATCACTTTGAGTACGCGCGAAATTTCCTCCTTGGCCGAGTCACCTGACCACTTGTAGCCATTGATTACGGAGATCCACGCGGTAAACGTAGCAGACAAGAGGGGAGTGACTGTTGACAACGAAGTCAAGATTTGGAGCACCCGGGTGACGGCAGTAAATGGCGGCTTGTACACCTTGTTGATGATTTTGTAGAGGGTATGGCTGAGAGGAGTAGCAATCAAACTTCCGTAGATGATCATCGTTACCAATTTGGACGAGAAAACATGGTTAACCTTATGACCCAAAATAGTGGACTGTTGGTATTCCTTGGTGATCACCGATGAGAGAATTTCGTTGAGTCCCAGAAATACTCCCGACGTCACTGATTTGGTGAGTAGTGGGTATGCTGCGAGGTAGCCCAAATACTGTGTGTTCATTGACTTGACGTTGACAGACATAATGAATAAAGAAGTACCAGTAGATCTAATTTCTCTGCGGAGAACTACGTTAAGTATCAATAGAGCATGATAAACGGGCTAAGGAAGTGCGCGATAAAAATTATCGTTTCGCGACTTACCGGCGGTAATGACGATAACGCGGAATCGAATAGTCGCGCAAAGATTACTGGCCAGATAAGCTAGGGTTGAAAGAGCTGAGTAGATCTAGAGATCTAAATGTATCAGAGATTCGGACGTTGCCAGATGAGTGACAATGTAGAACTTGGTCCAACCAAGCCACGGCATGCGCGAGACATCGCCAAACTCACAAGAGAACGCATGCTTTTACCCTTGTTGGCAGTCTGCTCCTAGGCTGCTTTGCGCGGTAAAATCACACGCACACTCACGTGCCTGTGAAGTTCTTTCAACCTGTGCAGGAATCATGGGATTCGGCGATGGTTATGGGAATTGGCCTACGAGCACCAATGCTTCCCCACTTTTCCCCATTTTTTGCAAATTTAAAGTGTGGTAAATAACATTTTAGGTTCGTGCGGGTCAGACATTAAATACGGTTTCGATCAAAATTTCCATCAGCGTGAATTATCACCGAACTCGGTTCCCGAACCAGCTATTTGGTCATCTTTACTCGAAACCCTCCATGTCCATTTCCTATCCCACCTTGCTCTCATACAATCATTTAAATTGATTCTTGTATAGTTATTACACAAAATCCTACGGGAGAACACCTTGTATAAGAAGGTTCACCAAATGAGGTAGCTAGATGTGTAGGAATAGTAATATGCGCCATGACAAAAGATGGCATTTAACGGCAAATCTTGGCAATTTTCACCAGTACGATCGTGATTTAAAAAAACGGTTGGGAAGGGAAATTAACATCTTAACGATCGAGCACAATCGGGTGGACGGTTTCCCCATGGAGCACGTAATGCAATATGTATGCGCTGTATAAAGACGAGATCAAACAATCCGGGGTTGGTAAAGTTATGCAGTTGATCCGGGAAAACACCATATACAATCTTAGTGCGTGTCCCCTGCCGGAGAAATAGACGGAAGAACAGCTCAATTTTTCAGTGTAGAAACTCAATAAAGTGCGACTGTTTTTCGCGGTATCAATTGTGTTCGGCAGAACATAGCGCTGTCAACTAAATATAACTGACATGCAGGCAAATTGAAAAAATAAACACAAAACTGCTGTCTTGTAATTGCAGTACAGACACTGGATTTCTTTTTGTCTGATATACCTTTTTTTGTCTGACTTACCCTTTTGCTACCCCTCTTGCAACAAAGTAGCATTACTCCGAAGCTATCTTCCAAGCGAAGTTTTAACTGATAAAAGCCTCACAGAACTCATAGGTTTGCTAGTTTTGGCATCGTCGGACCTTAACTGAGCGTTTCACTTTCTACAACTAGGGGAAGGCTCAGTATCTAGAACTTTCTACGAGAGAATAGCAATGTATGAGATATGGTTAGGGGCGCATTCAGATGAATCATTCGTAAGACCCTCGATTACGAAAACAACCAGAAAGGCGGATTTCGAAGGAAGTTGCCTCAAACTAAGCCGAGTCGAGGAAAAACACAATAATGTCTCACAGTGTACATATGTTTTTCAGGCATAAAGTGCCGCCGTAACTACGAAAATAGACCCTGGCGAGTCTTTAGAAGGTGTATACTGTTGTTACCTGGCGTTTGGAACCCTGTACTGCAGGTACTTGGTGGATATCGGCCGTATTAGGGTGTCGACAAAAGATTTTCGCGAATATGTAATTCTCCAGCGAAGCAACTCATGCAGACACGCGACTTAAATTATTACGCTAGTTGCAGACACTTTGCCATCATCCGGTTGCTTTGGCGTTTTCTTGCTCCTCTTGCGCCCCACCTCAGCTTTTCGGGTTTTTTTCCTATACGTAGCTACTATAAAGATAACGCCATGTCCTGGATAAGTATTGCAATAACATCAAGCCAGGATTACTATGAGTGAGCCAAACGACAGCTTGAGCGGATCTACGGTCCCTGTTAACAACCCCCACCACAGCGAGGGGTTGCTTGAGTCGGTCAACTCATCTATTGACAAGGTTGAAAACAATAAAGACTCCGATGCCTACTCATCAATATCACAAATGGAGCAAGCTCAAAACAAAGATGTAGGCAGCAACATTCTTTCTCAGTACTCGGAATCACTGGCCATGCAGATGGGACGCAACTACGCGGCCAAACACGATCTTGACACCGAGCTTTTTGCGCGCGCCGCAGCTGTTGCAAGATCGCCAAGCGAATTTAATTCTATGGAGTTTCTTTCGGAAGAAGAAAAAATCGGCCTCAATTTGGAGGCCACCAAGAGATGGCATGTTCCCAAGATGTTGATGGCAGTGATTGCGTTGGGATCTACGGCTGCAGCAGTGCAAGGTATGGATGAATCTGTCATCAATGGTGCCACTCTATTCTACCCTAAGGCCTTTGGTGTGGACAAGATGGCCGAGCCCTCGCTTATCGAAGGTTTGGTTAACGGTGCACCCTACCTCTGTTGCGGTGTCATAGCATGCTGGACCTCGGACTTCTGGAACAGAAACTTGGGTAGAAAGTGGACCGTTTTCTTGGGGTGTTCTATTTCCGCAGCAACCTGTATCTGGCAGGGGTTTGTAAATACCTGGTGGCATTTGTTCATCGCGCGCTTCTTTTTGGGTTTCGGGGTAGGCATAAACTCCGCGACTGTTCCTGCGTATGCAGCCGAATGTGCGCCTAAGCACATCAGAGGCTCGCTTGTGATGTTGTGGCAGTTTTTCACTGCTGTGGGTATTATGTTCGGATATGTAGCATCGCTTGCATTTTACCATGTGCCCAAGAAATCGTTCGGAACTGGTTTGAATTGGAGACTCATGTTGGGATCCGCATGTATTCCTGCTTTTATTGTGTTGGCGCAGGTTCCTTTTGTGCCAGAATCGCCCAAATGGTTGATGGGAAAAGGCAGACATAAGGAGTCGTACGAGTCAATGAAATTGTTGCGTGTCAATGAGATTTCTGCTGCAAGAGATACGTTTTATCAGTACGTGTTACTCCAAGAAGAAAGATCGTTAGACTTGGGATTTTTCACAAAGATCAAGGAGTTATTCACTATCAGAAGAAACAGAAACGGTGCCATTGGTGCGTGGATCGTCATGTTCATGCAACAGTTTTGTGGTATTAACGTCATTGCCTACTATTCCTCTACCATTTTCATTAAGTCGGGATTTTCAGAAATCCAGGCCTTGATAGCGTCTTGGGGTTTTGGTATGCTTAACTTCGTGTTTGCCGTTCCTGCATTTTTCACCATTGATAAACTAGGCAGAAGAACATTATTGTTGATAACTTTTCCATTAATGGCTATCTTTTTGATGATTGCTGGTCTCGGGTTTGTCATTAACGGTCAAACACACAAGCAGGGAAGATTGGGCATGGTCATTTTGGGTATTTACTTGTTCACTTGTGTTTACTCTTCGGGTGAAGGTCCTGTTCCCTATGCATTCTGTTCCGAGGCATATCCTTTGTACATTAGAGATGTGGGTATGTCATGGGCCACCGCAACGACATGGTTCTTTAACTTTATTTTGGCCTTTATTACTCCAAAGATGATTGACTCTTTCAAGGAAATCGGTACTTTCTTTTGGTACGTTGGGTGGAATGTGATTGGATTTTTCTTGGTATTGTGGTTCTTGCCTGAAACCAAGGGTCTCGCATTGGAAGAGTTGGACGAGGTATTTGACGTTCCGATCATGACCAGGGCCAGGTTCCAAACACAAGAATTCTGGATCAATATCCAAAACGGGCTCTTGCGTCGTAATGTGGATCCCTTACCACCATTAACCGGGCACAAAATGGCGGTGACCAATCCTGAATGGAACAATAAGGCCGAGGTGAGCCATGTAGAATAATAGACTGTATAGTATAATAAAAGGGTGGATCCCATTATTCAGAACGTGTGTAGAGCTTTTAGTACATTTAGAGGTTGGCTGCGAAAAAAAATGTCTGAGCCATGTTGGCCGTGCGTCATATTTTTAAGGCGCTCGTAAACAGCGGGGCGTAACTGGGGTAGTATGGAGAAAAAATGTTTTGAGCGAGCGCCCCCGGGCTCGAGAATGGTCATAACAAAATAGGCTCGACAAGACACGCGTCTTTGCTACCAGATCATACATGCCGCTGGAAGAATGAGTGATGGTGTTCTGCCGACGTTTTCCCCGGAAACACAAAGTAAAAATTTTTTTGCGCTCCCCACACTCAATAGCCTTCTATACTGCTGGTGCTAGGCCCTGGAAATATGCCTTGCTTAGCCAACAATCTACCCCACTGATAAGGGCATCCGCGCCCCAAACTTACGAGCTACTCAGGGGCCCGGACCCCCTGACCCTAGCTCCAAACACGATCAAACCACAAGATCGCACGCGCGAGTAAAGTAGACCACGCTTCGACTAGTCCCACCCTCCCAATCTTGGTACCTGCGACTCTTCCCCAATCCGTCTTTACAAGGCTTCCGATTTCGTACCCCACATCCCCAACTTCAAAATTTATTGCGTACACCAAGAAAATATTTTTGTGTCTGCATAGACCCCACCCCTCCATAACAAACTAGGCAACTGCACCACTTTTGTATAATGCCGTTTGCTGCCAACTGCAACTATAAAGGGAGCCCCAAATCCTCCCCAAACCTTCCCCGATTCTTCTTACAACCAAAAACAATGAGCAGTCCCAAAAACACCGACCCATTAGCAGCAAACACCCCTGCTGCTGATGCTGCTGATGCTCGCGACACTCAAGATGGATTATTTGTGCATGGCTCATCCACCTCTTCATTTGACAACGCTGAGAAGAAGCCTAGAGACAACTCCGATTTGGAATCGGCCCATTCAAAAATCGCCGAAGCTGGTGGTGGTGAAAAAGGCAACATTCTTTCGCAGTATAGCGAAAAACAAGTGATGAATATGGGACGGCTTTACGCCACCAAACACGGGTTAGACGCCGACTTGTTTGCAAGAGCCGCCGCTCTTGCCAGAACTCCTGGCGAGTTCAACTCGATGCCTTTCCTCACTGAAGAGGAGAAGGTTGGGTTGAACTTGGAAGCCACCAAAAAATGGCATGTTCCAGGCAAATTATTTGCAGTCATAGCTTTGGGTTCCATGGCTGCTGCTGTCCAAGGTATGGATGAATCTGTGATTAACGGTGCCACATTGTTTTATCCTAAAGCCTTTGGTGTAGACAAATTGGCCGAACCGGCTCTTATTGAAGGGTTGGTCAACGGTGCCCCATATCTTTGTAGTGGTGTTATTGCATGCTGGACGTCCGATGCCTGGAACAGGCGCTTGGGCAGAAAATGGACCATTTTTTGGACCTGTCTTATATCTGCAGCCACCTGTATCTGGCAAGGTTTTGTGAATACCTGGTGGCATTTGTTCATTGCCCGTTTCTTCTTGGGATTCGGAATCGGTGTCAAATCGGCCACCGTGCCTGCCTACGCTGCTGAGTGTACTCCAAAGCATATTAGAGGTTCGCTTGTGATGTTGTGGCAATTCTTCACTGCCGTGGGTATCATGTTTGGTTACGTGGCTTCGCTTGCCTTCTACTATGTTCCTAAAAAGTCTTTTGGCACTGGTTTGAACTGGAGACTTATGTTGGGTTCTGCTTGTATTCCGGCTATTGTGGTGTTGATGCAGGTTCCATTCGTCCCAGAGTCACCTAGATGGTTGATGGGTAAAGAGAGACACGTGGATGCTTTCAATGCTTTGTGTGAATTGCGTAGAGAAAGAATTGCGGCTGCCAGAGACTGCTTCTACCAGTACGTTTTGCTCCAGGAAGAAAGCTCATACGACGTTCCTTTCTACAGAAAGATGATCGAAATGTTTACTGTCAGGAGAAACAGAAACGGTGCCATCGGTGCCTGGATTGTTATGTTTATGCAACAATTCTGTGGTATCAACGTCATCGCATACTATTCCTCTACCATTTTCATCAAGTCTGGTTTCAGTGAAATCGATGCTTTGTTGGCATCATGGGGATTTGGTATGATCAACTTTATATTCGCCATTCCGGCATTCTTCACCATTGACAAGCTCGGTAGAAGATCCTTATTGCTCATTACCTTCCCATTAATGGCCCTTTTCTTGTTGATTGCCGGATTTGGCTTCTTGATTCACCAGGACACAAACAGAGACGGAAGAGTCGGTATGATCACCGTAGGTATTTACTTGTTTGCTGCAGTTTATTCGTCTGGTGAAGGTCCCGTTCCATTCACCTATTCCGCAGAAGCTTTCCCATTATACATTAGAGACGTGGGTATGTCGTGGGCCACCGCCACTTGTTGGTTCTTCAACTTCATCTTGGCTTTCACGGTGCCTAAAATGATTGATTCGTTCAAGGAAATCGGTACCTTCTGTTGGTACGCAGGCTGGAACATTGTAGGTTTCTTTTTGGTGTTGTGGTTCTTGCCAGAAACCAAAAATCTCACTTTGGAAGAATTGGACGATGTGTTTGCCGTCCCTGCTGGCCAGCATGCCAAATGGCAGACCCAAAATGCCTGGTACAATATCCAAACCTATATTTTACGCCGTACCGTCACTCCTCCACCTCCATTATACGCACACCACAGGTTGGCTGTTACTAATCCCGAATGGAACGACAAGGCCGAATTTACTCATGTTGATTAGATAATAAGATAAATTAAGATTAATTAAATACATAATGACTATAATAAGTTTATCAAACACTATACAAAGTAATCTACAATATATACTAGAACTACGTCCCAAGTTTCAAGTTTTGCACCCAAAAAATATATTTAAAGTATCACAACACACCAGAGCCAAGAAATAAGACCATAATAGGATCACCCTAGACAATAAAAATCGCCGATATGCTGAGATCAGGCACCAGATACGAGATCTTGGCCAAGATAGTGCTAATCAGGTAATATCTTAATGGACATTGACACTTAATAAGTCTTACTCGAGTCAAAAAGTCCGATTTGCACCCAATGCGAATGGGTAAAAGTACCACCATCTAACAACATCCTAGCACTATTTAAGTCAAGCTCCATTAAGTCAAGCTCCATTAAGCCAAGCACCATTAAGCCAAGCACCATATAACGTCTATTATACATGAACATTTCCTATCTATGCAGGCCTCGGTAATAGTCGGTATCTTCGGTAATTCATATATCTGCGGCTATTCTCCATTATACGCATTAATCTGTGCAAGCCTCTAGGAACTCCGGCCGCAACCAAAATACCTTCCTGGCGCGTGACCCATGCCACCCACAAAGCGGCTTATTTCTATTGATGTTACGAAGCCATGGCTGCTCGATACAATTAGATTGCTATTAGCGGCGCTTTTTTTGTCTGTCTGTTTGGTGCGGCGCGCCTGGCTATACCCCTTAAGCCTCTCTCCCTAAACTAGCCAGGTGGACTACCACTGAAACACCAAACCATGGCATACTAACTTCTTAGGAGTTGCGTGCTCTATTTGTATGTTTATTTGCTTATTTGTATTTGTTTATTTGCTTATCTGCTTGTTTGTTTGTAATTAATACTACATAACTCTATCTCTACACATTTAATCCAGTGCTAGATATACGAAGTTCTTGTTTGTAAAATCTATCTCAAGAAGTCACGCAAGTAAGAACCAAGTTTGTTGGCACCGTCCTCCAACGCATCCTTCAACACATCCAAATCCTGGTTGGCATTGCCAGAAAACCGCGAGGCAAACTCACGTGCGCTCGACTCGAAGTCTCCGAGGCCAGACCCGTGACTCGCGCCACGTGCACCATTTGCACCCTCGTCTTCGCCAAAGTAAGACGATGAAGATATGGACTGAGCGCCGCTGAATGCTTGTAATTTTGTCTGGGCTTCCTTGGTGGCCTGCTCGTCAAAGCGAGGTCCTCTGCCAAAGAACTCGTCCGACGAAATACCCTTTTGGGATCCGTACTTGTTGTTGACTTCGCCAGTATACTTGATGTCCTTGTACTTCTTTTGGTTGGGGTTGGTGGTGATATTTTCACCGTTGGTCATACCAAAACCCAACTTTTGGAACTGGACGGTGGTGCTGTGGAGATTTGGTTGGGGAGAAGAATCGCTGGTGTCGCTTTCAGTCTCTTTTTTGACCGAAAGAGGCGTTTTCTTGGGCGAAACAGCAGGTAAATTGGAAACTACGGGTTCTGCTTCTGGAGTGTAGCCCAACTTCTTGGCCTCTTCGGCCTCTTTCTTGGCCTTTTTCTCGATTTCGTCGAAATCAATCACCTCTTCGGTCTTGTTAATACGTTTGGCCGCCAACCGCGATGTTCTGGGCCCATTTCCTTTGCCAGATAAGATCAGTTTCTTGTCGGTTCCAAGCCTAGACGACGTAGTTCTGGTGATAACAGGCTGCTTTTTCTTGATAGACAAGTCGTCAGTGCTGGCATTGGGGGTGATGTTTTTGGACAGCAATGGCGAAGGCGTGGAGTTTACGGGCTTGGTCCAGTTGCTGAAGAAATCGTCGGTGGATCCGGCAGCAGCAGGCGATTCGGACCCACCATCGGAGGCGTCGTCCAAAACTACAGCGTCAGGGTGTTTTTCTGCGTCTCTGGCCGCCTTTTCCTTCAATTTCTCCTTGTACTTCTTAGCTACGGGCGATGTGTACTTGGAAGTGGCGTCCACTCCATTTTTACTGATATATTGCAGGCCTCCGTTTTTGGTGAAAAAGTCCTTTGCTTGCTGGTTACCGCCGAACTTGAAGTTTCTCAATTGAATACGCTGCCACAGGTCCAAGTTGGACGACTTGACAAACGAAATATGGACTCCCAAGTTACGGTGAACGGAAGAACACTCCAAGCAGAGCATGATCCCGAAAGGTATGGATGTCCATGTGGGGTTTTTGTTGGGACAGTCAAAGCATACTTGGTTGGCCGGTTCTTTCTTGAGTCGATCAAACACTTGTTTGGCTTCTTCTTTGGTAGCAAAGGCGTCCGACATGTTGGTGGTGGTGGGTGTTTTGATGTTCGTGTTCGTTGAAATTTAGGGTGGACGGTCACGTGAAAGATCAGGGATCAACGAAAGCACGTGAGAAAAATACCCTACAAACAAATACTCTACCTTCTCTAGTGTATTCACCTTCTCTAGTGTATTCACTTTCTCTAGTGTACTTCTCCTGTGCGTACTTGTACTCTACTTTCATTAGAGCAGATACTACATCTATTCATATAGTGCTGGCAAGAATAGTGAAAACACACATTCGGTGGTTTTCAGCTAGTATACACATTTTGTAGTCTTACTACAGATATGTCTATTTTTCCTATGTACATTAGTGGAATGGACGCGATCCTCCACGGGCAAACTCAACCACTTTCCAGCCGTCAGTCACTGGATTGTCAAACTCCTCCGGAACTCTGGTCAATACCATGGCGTAGGTGCTGAGCTGGATATGGTCCTCAGTACCAGCAGCCACCTCGCCGGTCTTGGCTTTACGGTACAAGTTGATTTCCTGCGCTCTGCAACTCACCACCATCACGGGGGTGTCGTTGGGCTGGAGCATCTTGCAGGTGACGATATCCACCCCTCTGATGTCCAAAATGCGCCCGTCCGAGAACAATCCCTGTTGGATGAACTGCTTGTTGTTGGCTCGCCAGACGTTGAAAGGAGCCTCACTGAGCCATTCTTTCAACACCTTGTCGTCGTTCTTGATGTAGGCGTCCAACAATTCAGGAACTATGTAGTTGGTCAATGTCTTTTGGAAGTCGGTGACTCTGAACGAAGGATCCATGAGCTTGAACTGTTTGATCACTTTAGCCTGTTCGGTTTCAGCAAAGAACCCGGTTACTTTTTCTACAATAGTTCTGACCAATGCAATCAATCCGTTCTCCGATTCTTCCCACTTCTCTTTCAAGTATACGAATGCGCGGCCTATGGGCGACTTCAACTTGTACTCTTCCCATTTTTCTCCCATGGTAGGGCCGGTTGCTTTGTGTTCAGTGGCAATCAATTCCCCACCGGCGTTTTCGTTTTCTTTGACTGGTCCTTGGTAGTTGTTCTTTAATTTACGCTCCAACTCTTTTCTTCTCAACGCTTCTCTCTGTTCTTTGGTAAGGAACCCTCCGTACGCATTAGATGACCCGTCGTCAATAACCTCCGATACATCCTTGTATACACGAGTCTGTCTCACAGGCTCAAACGCCTTGTCTGCAGCATTGGCACTCACTCTGACCGTCGTGCGCACACCATGTCCTACAGGCGAGTCCCAGGCCTTGATGGCGACGTCTCCTACGGCACCCGCCGTCTTCTTGACCACCTTTCCGGCGGCACTGGTACCCTTTTGGGCTCTATCGTATGCTTCTTTTGCTTTCTTGAATGCGTCAGACTCAGCCACTCTACCAGTTTCGTCCTGTAATGCCTTGACGTTCTCCTTCAACTCGTTTGACTTTTTCACTTCCTGCCTAAACGTCTCAAAGAAAACTTTGAGTGGGGATTGTGGGGGCTGGTCGCTGTGATTTCTGGCACTCAGATGTAAGTTTTTGATCAAAGTACGGGCCGCGGTGGGCCCTTTTCTGGCTACGGACCTTAACATGGTGGATAGATGGTGCCTTTAGTTGGTGACTTTCTAGGGCTAAAAAAATAGTGAAAAATCAAGTCGCTTCGGTACGCGCACGACAAAAATGAAAACATGGGGAACCTACACTGGTCTTAAGTAATTTGCAGCCTATTAGTGGGACAACACTGGTCTTTAGTAATTTGCAGCCTATTAGTGGGACAACACTGGTCTTTCGTATTCACGTATTGCTTATCCTATATACACCACATTTATACATTTGTTTTATCTTCTCCACTTGTCCCAAACCCCAATAGCCTTGGCCGCGCATACAGCAGCGATCCCCACAAGCGCCCCGTACTGGATATTATTCAATATGCGCGCCTGTTGCTTCTCGATGGCAATGGCGGTGGAGTACCTAATATCGTCGCGGAACGACACCATGGTGTAAAGCGGAATCCACCGAACAAACCTACCGTTTATATACCTGCCCAAAAAGGCATCAAGTCTCTTGCGTCCCAAATACCACAAGCTGGTGACCTTGGAAGACATCTCGTGGTAGTTGTCCAAGGCCAACTTGCATATAGCATCCAAGTCGGGTTTCCTGTTTTGTGAATAGCTGCGAAAAGCCAGTGGAACGTCGCCGCCGTGCTCGTCTATCAATTCCATCAATACCCGCACGTCTTCAAACCCACAGTTCATGCCCTGGCCATAGAATGGAACCATCGAGTGCGCGGCGTCCCCAAGCAAGATGGCCCGGCCATTCGAGCTGTGGTACGGATACACCAGTACCTGGAGAAGCGACCCGCGCGGGTGCTCGTTGTAGACTTTGGTCAAGCGTGCCTCGCCAATAAGCCGGTGCGCATCGGGGAAGTTGGTGGCAAAAAAGTCGCACCATTCCGCCGCGCTCCCAATGCTTTCGATCACTGACCACGGACTGAAAAACGTACATGTAAACGACCCATCTTTGTTCGCCAACGCAATCAACATGTGGTTGCCGCGCGGCCAGATGTGGAGATGGTTCGGGTCCAAGGCAAACGGCGCGCTCGCGTCGCCACTGGGCGGAATGTAGAGCTCGAGGTATTGCATGTCGATGTACTCCTGCGAGAAATTCATTCTCATGGACCGCTGCATCTGGTAGCGGAACTGGCTGTGCGCGCCGTCGGCACCCACAATGTAGTCAAATTCAAACGTACGAGTGTCCCCCTGGCCGTCGATAAACGTCATCTTGGGAGGCACGTCGTCGCCGCCCCTCGACTTCTCGAACGACACCAACTTGTGGTTAAACAAAACCTTGATGTCGCTGTGTTTGATTTCGTCGAGCAAGCACTCGTTGAGAAACGACCGGTCGATCGAATTGATCGCCTCGCCGAACAACCCGTAGAGCTGCGACTGCTGCGTTTCGCCGGTGTGGATCATCCGTCCTTTCATGGGAATGACGTGTTCCAACACCCGATTGGCCATATCTTCATCCACATACTTCAACGCCCGGATCCCACGGGCGCTAACTGCCAAGTTAATCGACCGAAGGTTGGTGTTGGAAGCCTTGCTGGGGTCTTCGCGATACTCAAATAATGTCACCGAAAACCCTTTGGCGGCAAATGCCAATGCTGCCAAACACCCCACTAGCCCTGCGCCCACAATACCCACGCCCTGCTGATGATATTCTTTAGTGTCTTCCATCTCCGTTGGTGCTCAAGTCTGAATGAGATCATTTTTTGGCCGAGCGCGATGACAAAGTGCGACTGCAAAAAAAATCAGCTAATACTCAGTTAATGGTACTAAAAACTTTACTTCATCTCTACTCCTCTAGCTTACTCACTAACTCTGGGACTACCATACAACTATCGTATTAACTTTATTGTCTACTCTCACGTTTGCTGCTTATTTATTCCTATTGATTACTCAGCCACTATTCCTAACCTTCCCCTCTTCTCCTCCACCTTGTTCCTTAGCTCTGCTATCTGGGCTTCCAACTCCGAATTTCGCTTGGAAAAATCCTTGTTCGCCTTGATAGTATTCTTCAAGTTCTCTTGCATGGTCAAGCTATCGTACTTTTCCTGGAGCTGGTTCTGGAGTCTCGCCAACTCCTCATTCTGCGCCTGCGCCTCGGTGAGCCGTTGTTTGAACGATTCACTTTGCTCCAAGATCTCGCTATGCGTCGTCTGGAGGTTTTCAAGCTGATGGTTGATTTCGCCAATTTTGATGTTCAATTCGTCATTGATTTCTCGCAAATTCGTGAGTTCGTTGCCAATATTGTTGAGCGAGTTGGCATGCATAAGATGGTATTCGTTTTCGTACTTGACGATCGAAGGCTGTGGCTCCAACTCCAATACCTGTTGCCAATTGATATCCAACGCAAACAACTGTTTGGAGTTGACAAACTCATTCAACTCATCGCCATTAAGAGCCAAGATACGCGTCTGCTGCTGCGAAAATACCCACACTATAAAGCGTAAAATAAAGTCGAATCCTTCTACAACCACAAAGTCCAAGAGCTTCATCAACACTGCGGGATCCTCGATCTTCGTATCAAAGAAATTGAAGAGGATTTGCTTGTAAATGTTGTGAAAATTGATGCCTTGAACACTCATATGGTTGAACGCTTCGCCCACTATGCTTTCCAACGACCGGTTGATTTTGTAGTAAAACTCGTTTTTGATCAACCCGAAAAACAACTTGTTGAGCTTAAGAAGCAAAAACAATGTTTCCTCGTCGTCCAACCCCGTCAAGTTCTCAAGCAATTTCGAGATATGAATCACAAACGTGTTGGGAGGCAACTTTTCGGCGTTTGGATCTTCGACCTTGAGACTGGCTGTGCCTCCTACAACTCCGTTGGTGTAGTAATTGAAGGTCCGAAGAATATCTTTCCAGTTTTGGTCGAAATCAAGCCGTTCGATATAACTGTCCTGGCTCCGGCAACCGGTACCCGACTTGGCCTGCTTGACCAAGTTCATATATCCTTCTTTGGTGTTGAACTTGTAGCGGATCTGCACCACTCTGGAGTATACTAGAGCCCTTAAGTTGTCTGGAATACCTTCTACAATGTGCTTTTCGATCTCGCTTACTCTCTTCTGGGCAACAAACTGGCCGTAGTCTTCAATAACAGAGACCCAGAATTGGTAGTTTGGATCTTCTGACGTCCCCAATGCGCCGAGTTTGGCCTGGAGTGCGTCATTCGCTTGTGGGTTAATGGTGAAAAGATCCGACGCTTCGTTCATTTGGGGCGACGAATACGTTTCGTGCTGGCGGATCATCGAGATTAGCGAAATGTCGCCCGAATATTCGTATAAACCGTCTAGACTTTGAATTGCAGGTGTTGGCACACCATCGCTAATATTGTTCATCCCTTGGGGGGACAGGCTAGCCGACTTCGTCATGATGTTTGTATCCTTCCATTCTGTCCGATTGATTCAAAACTATACTCCGCGGTCACGTGAGTGGATGCAAAAACCGAGGCACCTCTAAAGGTCTACAGTTGCACATTGGGGGTGCCAAAGTAGCTGAAAATGTCGTATATTGCGGTTACATGTGAGTAGGTAGATACCATAGTTTTTTGATGAGCAAATAGTTGTCAAATCTCGATTTTTTCTTTGCGTTTTTCAATCAAGTACGTTGCCCATGACCTATTTGACACAACTCCATTAATTTTTCTTCTGAAGATATTGTGCAAGCTTGTGGAGATTTATATGAAGTCATAAGAGCCTCTTAGGCGTATTTATTCCATCAATTTTTTCAAACTCTCTAATGTAATACTATCAGAATTTAGATGAGAAAATGGTGCATGCCAACTAATTATATCAGTTAGGATGTTTACCACCTGAATAAATACTATCAGTTTGTTTCCTGTTTAGTATATACTGTAACATAATCTGACTTATTCTATCTAAAGACGATTGAAAGATTCAAATTCGATCTCAACATCTCAAATTTTTTGATAGTATCGATTATTCGTCCAAGAATCTACTTAGATCAATCATGCGAGGTACCAGAGGTACTGGAAATGCTTGAGACCCTATTCTAAAAAGCCACCAACACTATCCTTATCTCTTAGTTGCAATCAATGACCTTTAATAGAGTTGAGCGATTTTTGCAACCAATAAGATACTATCGATAACTTGAAATTGCATTCACTAAACCTTATCAAGGTTGAGTGAATTTTTGCAACCAATGAACTTGTCGAAGCAATAAAGCTTATCGACATCAATGACCTCCGTAGTCAGGTTGAATGACGTTTACAATCAACTAGGTAACCAGCAACTAAGGAGAGTCATTGATATCAATAATCCTGTTAACAACCGATAAGACTTATTGCAATAACCTATTGGGAACCCCTTTACAATCGTTGCTCTTTCATGGTTCCACACCGAATATAAATGTACCTACATTTCTCTTCTAGCTAGATTTGTCTTTAATCAGTTTTAGCTAACCAACTTGTTTTAATTAAAGAGTATAAAACCTAACAAATCATTAGATATATGTACCTTAAAAGCTATCTTTTTCACCTTTAAAATTGTATGAATGCTCAACTAACTCAACTTTGAAAATGCAAAGTTAACGCATGATGTGGGCAAGAGGGTTTATTAATCTATCCTATCTAGCCTGATCTCGGTACTACCAATATATTGACAATTGCTAGCAGTAATCGAGATTGGCACTTTCTAAGATCTATCAGACCAATGTAATAGTCTGCTATGCTATAAGTATGCAATAAATAATGTACAAATATGCTAAATGGTGAGAGGTAAATGGTGCTGAATGGGGTTTGATTGTGTTTAATTGCTACAATATTTTTCGGCGCTTTGATGGAGATCTTGGCGCCGGCGACGAGGGATGACTCGGTCTTGATTGGCGGTCAAAGTCCTGTTTAGGACTGCGAGAAGGTGGGCTTTTGAGGCTGCGAAAGTCTTTCTTGAAATTACTTCTTGGAGAGTGTGAACTTTGGCCTCGGCTGATGCATAACTGGTTGACCCCATTGACGCTTTGGTTAATATCATCGGAATCGTCAGTTTTGGGGTGGGATTTGGGCTCAAGGGGCTCTGCTAGAATTTCCTCTAATCCTCCACTACTTGCATGGAAGAACGAAGGAGATTCTGAGCCAGAAGGTTGCTGGTGTTCAATACGAAAAGGCTGGTCCTTGGGCCGCACAGGTATGTCTTTTTGCTGGTATCTCTCTATGGTTTGAGCAAACTTTAGCCAGTTTTGCTTGACAGAATCATCGAGCTGTGTAGCTCCATTGATATCCTTGATCAACGTAGCAGCTGCCTCGGCCTGCTCATGCGGCACATCCACATTTCTTTTGGGGAATACCTCGTTCAACAAGTCTATCACAAGCTTGGACAAATGGTGCCCTGCAAATTTTTGTCCCAAACCTATATTGGTGAGGGTTGCCTTTGGATCAAGTGTACGTATCGTAGCATAGCTTTTTTCAATCGGCTCGGACTCATTTGCATT
Source organism: Suhomyces kilbournensis (assembly GCA_030563685.1). Classification (NCBI taxonomy): domain Eukaryota; kingdom Fungi; phylum Ascomycota; class Pichiomycetes; order Serinales; family Debaryomycetaceae; genus Suhomyces; species Suhomyces kilbournensis. Next base: position 224,990 of record JAJMJN010000014.1, read on the forward strand.
TTCTGTTTGCTCATTCTCTTTTGCTTCTGGCTCGTTTTGATCACTCTTTTTCTCTCCAGAGTGTTTTTGTTCTGTCTCTTTTTGCTCATTCTCTTGTGGGTTTGTACACTCAATTACTTGGATATCGTCTTCCGATTCGTCCTCCGGAGTCGTTTCTTTTTGATCCTGTTGTTCATTTTGGCACTGTTTTCGGTGGAGCTCCTTCAATATATCCTTGAGCTGGTTCCTCATTCCATTTCTCTCCTCGGCCAAAAACATCTTACGAGTGGCATTTTTCAGGTACGAGCCTCGCCATATTTTTTCACACTCAGAAATGTTATTAAGCCACTTCCGGACGTTGTAAATTACATGTATTCCACAGTCGTTGAAGTTGTTTTGCTTCGGAACTCGTGCTGACTGTACCCGTATCTGGGACTTGGAAACATCGATATTATACTTGTCCTTACAATAATCGATGATAAACTTTTTGAGCGGCCAGCTAATATTCTTGTGCTTCTGGCTCAACGAATCGAGCACAAATATTTCAACAATGGGCTTGTTTTTGATTTGCGACTCCTCCTCTTCCTCGCTGACACCGTCCGCAGTCTCTTCGTGCTCTGACCCAATATTGTCATCAGAAATATTAAACTTATCATACTTTTCCTGACTTTCGGGAAGCAGCATAGCTTTTTGCAACTGTTGTCTCACCAAATCCACATGGTCTAACTTCTTCTGATCTTGTGTATTTTCGATCTCTTCCTTCTTTTTTGCTTTTTCTTGCTCTTTTATCCCAGGCATGCCTCGTATTATGCAGCAGTACCAGTGGGCGTTCTCGTTAATGGGCATCACTATGTATGGGTACTTTAACAAATCAAGCTTGCTGACCCACCGTCGAATATTGGCGTAGTAACCTGGCTTTTCGGACGTATTACTAGTGACTAGCTTGGTGAAGAAAAACGAGTTGAAGGCGTAGATCTCGTTGGGGTCTATTAAATGCTTCTTGTGCGTGACATTATCGATTTCGTACTCAATGAAAAAGTCAATCACCGAGTCGTTGATCCAGTCGTTGTTGTACAATGTTTTGAAGTCCGAATAGCCAATAGTGAACGATTTGTTGGATCCAAACTTGTGCTTGAGATCAGGAGTAAACTCACTAGGGGTTTCTCGCGGGGTCAAGATCAAGTCTTCGTGGAACTCTTCGATACTGATGGGCATGGCCGAGTCGTTTCCTACTGTGTTTTTACGAGACTGCGACCGTGTGGCTCGCGCTGATTCAAGGCTCGAAAGACGTTCGGCTGTTTTTCGAGGTGAGACACGCTGGAGATCAAGAACATGGCTGCTCAGGGCCTCCCTCTGGCTCTTCACAAACCGCTCCAACTGGTCTTCGTCGATATTATCGTTCCAGCTCACTTCCCAGTACGTCTGGTTCTTGAAGTAGTCTCGCAAATACTGGTCTCTTCCGGTGTGCTTGCCCAATATGAACCCTGCGCTACCCTGGAGCTGAATGAATATAGAGTACTCCGCGAAGTAGAACGCTGCCACTTGTTCCTTGCTCATTACTAAGTTGGGAAGGATCCGTTCGTTCGACGTCAAATAAATGTATTTTTCCAGCGCTGATATCTGAAGATAGAGCGTCTCGAACCGGTTGCTACGATACACTTTATCGTTGTAGGTGATGGACCTGAGCTCGAGGTCGATTTTGCCAGGCTTGTCCAAACCAAGTCTGGTTATGCTTATAGTGCTTCCAGACACATCTGTTCCCTTCAATTCATCACGGGCTTCCTCCGATTCACCACCCTCTGTAGTTTTGTTGTCTATCTCTTTGTTGTTCATAGTGTCTACTTCTTGTCGTATAAGGCCTATTTCGCGGGTAAAGTCCGACTTTGGCGGGCTCTTGTCGTCGTCAGAGCTCGACGTCTCATATCTAGTGGTTTCTGCCCGTTCCAACCGCTGTCGAAGCCATTGGGCCCTTTCGATCTCGCTGCTCTTGACGGGGCTTGAAGGAAGATCGGGCTTGGGAGTAAGGTTGCTGATGGGCCTAGCACCACCGCCCTGTTTCTTTCTGTTGATACTGAGAGAATTGAACGGCTTGTCTCGTAGACTAGGCCTATTACTCATCGTGGTGTCCGTGATGTGTAGTGTAAAATTTACTTTTCGATGCGATCAAACGAAGGGAGAAACACCAAGAGAAAGCACCAATATTAAAGACAAGAATAATCTCGAAGGGGGCCTACACATGAACCAGTATTGGTATCGCCTTACAGGTATACGTAGTTATGTAATATAATTTATGAGTCTACGATGTTGTGTGTATTGTGTCCCTGTGCTATGGTGTGTGTGAGATTGAGTGAGAATTTGAAGATTAATAGGTAGACAAAAGATAATCTGAGGGAGGGGCTACTGAGAATACACCAAAAATTCTTATTACCACATACTGAGAAGAATACAGTGATAAATCTACACCTTAAAAGCTCTATTTAGTCGGCTTACCCGGAGTCGCACTCTACTAAATCTCCACTGAGATGGTACAGGTTAAATATTACGTAGTCTGACAGTCGCTCTGCTGCAAGACTTGCGAGGAACATTTTGGGGAAAGAAAATCTAAGTTGTGCATTTGAAGTTTAGGAGGTACTGGGCAGTGTATTTGAGGCACATACAAGCCACATGCAGAAGTAATTATATGCAATAATTCATCTGGTACTAGAATAACTTCGCCAAGTAAAAGGATGTCTCAGCTCTTTGCGGCCAAAGACGTGTAGTTCTTCTTTTTCTCGACATTTTTGGTGTACACTTGGGCGCACCGATTTTTTTCTCAGAATCCTCAAATCAACATCTCTAGTGAAAGTGTCTAGTGAATACGTAGTTTAAAGAGGCAAAATAATAAAGCACAATAACCAATTTGTTTTGAATAAAGAGTATAAAACCTAACAACGTTAAGAAACTAGATACCTAGTGAGGCAGTGTCAAGCCTAGTAAAGGAGCAATCCCCATCAAAAGATACAGTACACGTATCGAATTACTCATTGGTTTATAGAGCTATCACAAGACGTGAAAAGCCAAAGTGCCTTACTTCACCAGAGGCTTTCATCGATCTACGGCAGCAATCTTTTGCAACCACGTCGTGCGCCAGAAAAGCGCACCTTGGTTTTTTTCACGTGACCCTCTCTGGTGGCGACTAGAAAATCACCACTCAATCGGTATCAACCCACAGTCTACACAGCATACATCGATAAAATGGTAAGTATACTGACTAGGATCGATGCGTATGGGTCTTTTGATCATTCGCACCTGAATATTTGAATAAACACTAACTTATAGGGTCAAGGTCCATCTGGAATGCCGGGAGGCGACAACTTGAACAAGAAGAAAGACGACAAGAAGAAAGAAAAACCAAAGTACGAACCGCCTGTAGAATCAAAATTTGGTAAGAAGAGAAGAAAGGGGCCAGACACGGCGGTCAAATTGCCTGCTGTATATCCCAATACCAGATGTAAGCTTAAGTTGTTGAAGTTGGAAAGAATCAAAGACCACTTGTTATTGGAAGAGGAATTTGTCACCAACCAAGAAGCGTTCCAGCCCACAGAAGCCAAGCAAGTGGAAGAACGTGAAAAAGTGGATGAATTAAGAGGGTATCCCATGTCAATTGGGACCTTGGAGGAGATTATCGACGACGACCATGCCATTGTTTCTAGTACAACCGGCTCCGAATATTACGTGGGAATCATGTCGTTTGTCGACAAGGGCTTGTTGGAACCAGGCTGCTCTGTTTTGTTGCATCATAAAACCGTTTCTGTGGTGGGTGTGTTGCAAGACGATGCCGATCCAATGGTGTCTGTGATGAAGTTAGATAAGTCTCCTACAGAAACATATGCCGATATCGGAGGCTTGGAGTCGCAGATCCAAGAAATCAAAGAAGCGGTCGAGTTGCCGTTGTCACACCCTGAACTATATGAAGAAATGGGTATCAAACCCCCCAAGGGTGTCATATTATACGGTGCACCCGGTACCGGTAAAACGTTATTAGCAAAGGCGGTGGCCAACCAGACAAGTGCCACGTTCTTGAGAATAGTAGGATCTGAATTGATTCAAAAGTACTTGGGTGACGGGCCTAGATTGTGTAGACAGATTTTCCAGATTGCAGCCGAACACGCCCCCTCGATTGTGTTTATTGACGAAATCGACGCCATTGGTAGTAAGAGATACGAGTCGAGTTCAGGTGGTGAAAGAGAAATCCAAAGAACCATGTTGGAACTTTTGAACCAGTTGGATGGTTTCGACGACAGAGGAGATATCAAAGTCATAATGGCCACCAACAAAATTGAATCGTTGGATCCGGCCTTGATCAGACCCGGTAGAATAGATCGTAAGATTTTGTTCGAGCACCCAGATTCCAATACCAAAAAGAAGATCTTGACCATCCACACGTCCAAGATGAGTTTGGCCGACGACGTCAACTTGGAAGAATTGGTCACCTCTAAAGATGACTTGTCGGGTGCCGACATAAAGGCCATGTGCACTGAAGCTGGTTTGTTGGCATTGAGAGAGAGAAGAATGCAAGTGAAGGCGGAAGATTTCAAGCAGGCAAAGGAAAGAGTCCTTAAGAACAAGGTGGAAGAGAATCTTGAAGGTTTGTACTTGTAATCTATAAGAAATAGAAATCAGAAAATCAGTGAAACATAGAGAAATTCACTTACACCTTGTAGAAAAGAGATGTTGAGTCTCATCAACTTGTAGAAAGACGACGAATTTATTTCACCTACAACTTATCGACCCGGAGAATGTTTGAGTCTCATTAACTTGTAGACCCGGAGATTTGAGTTTCATTTGTACAGACTAGAGGCTCAATTTCGAATTCACTTCTCTCATACTTTACATGTCCTGGATTTTGTATTTCACTTTTTATGCAGTATTAGTTGCAAAAAGTGTTCTTAAGCCCGGTCTTGAGGCTGTAATTGAAATTCGACTGCGGACCAAAAGCGCAGATAACATGAGACTGATAACGACAGCTACTACTAAACTAATCTGAGGCTTTTTAAAACGTGGAATACATATTTAGAAACGGGAGCTGTCACTTAGCCTGCTAAGCCCAGCAAAAATGTGTAATTATCGAATATATACACTTTCTAAAGTGTTCACTCGTGCTTCTGTTTCTTTGCTCGCGGAGCCTCTTCTTCCAGACCGGATTCGCGCGGGTTTTCCGCATCTACTTTGGTCGCGATTTTCAACTCGTGTTCGCACTCTCTCGCAGGCAATTGGGGCTTTTTCGCCACGGACTGCTTCTTCATTCGTAAAACTATCGTATCTTTAAAAGCAACCTGTTTACGACATAGGGGACAAAGCCCTATACCTCTACGCCCTCTTACTTGGCCTCTGGCATGTGAACTAGATATACTCTGCAGAATGCACTCGAGACAAAACACATGGCCACATGATGTGGTGGTGGCCTTTGAGATCTCATCAAAGCAAATGGGACATTGTATATCGGCGAACCTTTTGGCTTGAGCAGGCGCCAGCAGGGCTGGTTGCGCCGGGTTATCCAAAAGCTGCTGGGTCTGTTTCCTGAACTCGACAATCTCTATATCGTCATCTTGTTCTTCATCCTCCGACAGTATGCTTATAATGTAATCAGGTGAGTCCATGCGTAAGATGATGAGAAACTACTGGCTTGCCACTGGTTTTAATGATGTGATGGCAGAGTGTATATAGAGCCAAAAAAAAAAAAAATCATAGGGAGGCGACAGTGGCACTGGCGCAAACAGACGTATCTACAAAAAGAAAAGAGTTTCGTTCGCGTAATCAGTGAATATACTAGTAACCACGCTTTAACCGTGGATCAGCCTTGTATGTGAAACCAGTCCAGACGAATGCGAGGGTTGTCCAGACAAACAATCTTGATAAAATCTGTAACATTCCGAAAGTGTGTGTTTACGATGCGCAGTAAATAGGGTGAGTTTGAGGTTAATTTTTTTGGCTGTTAAAAGAGGCAGCTTCGGGCTTGCTTGATCCGCTTAGCACATGATATCTCTAAATGCACTAAAAGAACTGGCGCAAGTGATCTATACTAGTCAATACTAGTCACCAGTACGCGGTGAGATCCGCCTGAACCACCCCTTGGACATCTCTCCTTTCTTTTGGTCTTTTCTTTTGGCTGTCTTCCCAATATCCCTCATGCTAACCTCAGTTACCCAATGAAGTAATAGCCGGATGATATCATAAGCAGTTGAAGATTACACAAAACCCTATGACGTAATGATCTGGCCCAAAGCAGACACACGTGAGCATAAAACCAACACAAACACACCACTTTAGAGGTTTCCAACCATCCCAAGCCATGTACTACATTGATTATGACGTAGAGGTGTAGCGCTCAACGTGGTATTGTGGGACTTGGGATTAGGACCCAGTCTAGATTGTTAGTCCCGAATGCGTCCGGACAGTGTCATTCGTCTTCTTGGCAGATTTCTTTTCCTGGTCTAGCTCGAGCAACCTTTGCACCAGGCTGACATCACCTGCTGACCTTAAGACTGCAAAGATCACTCGCCTTAACGGTGCTCATTAATCCCCTTTGCCCCTGGCCTGGATGCTCACCCTAATGCTGTCCTGCATCCACGAGCCCTCGTCCAAAAGGAACGACTACGTAATCACACATTGCTTTTTTATTTTTACCTGAATGTACGCGATGAACAATGCAGCCTATATGCAGGCTTACGATAACCTGTTTTCTTAGACTACTTTTCGTTGCAATTCCATGGGTAAGGGTATTCCCAGATATATAAGGGGCATGATCCGCTGCTTCGAAACGCAATTTTGTTTAATCCAAACTTAAGTCTATCTTACTAAGTTCAATATCAACCATGACTGTTCAAAAACAACCAGCTGTCTTTTACGTTAACGCCGCCTTATTCGACTGTGACGGAACCTTGGTCAACTCAACTGGTGCTATTTCCGAATTCTGGAGAGATTTCGGAAAGACCAGACCTCACGTTAACCCAGACGAAATCATCAGAACTTCCCACGGATGTCGTACTTTCGATGTCATCGCCAAATGGTCTCCTGAAGACGCTATCCCAGACCAAGTCACCGAATGGGAAGGTTCTATTCCAGACTCTTTTGGTCAATATGCTAAGCCGATTCCTGGTGCTGTCGAATTAGTCAAGTCTTTCGACAAATTATCTAGAGAACAAACCCATGATGGTAAGCAAAGATGGGCTATTGTCACCTCTGGTACTTTACCATTGGCCACCAAATGGTTGAAATTGTTGACAATTGAAAAGCCAGACTGCTTCATCACTGCCGAAAAGGTCACTAAAGGTAAACCTCACCCACAAGGTTACCAATCTGCCAGAAACACATTGGGTTGTGAGGCTCCTCACAAGAAGGTCGTTGTGTTCGAAGATGCCCCTGCTGGTATCACTGCCGGTAAGGGTGCAGGCGCCGTTATCGTAGGAATTTGCTCCACCTACGACCCAGAAAAGGTTAGAAAATCTGGTGCTGACATTGTTGTGGATGACTTGACATCTTTCAAGATCGAATCCTACAACCCTGAAACTGAAGAGTTCAAGGTGGTTGTGAGTGACTACCACTACGCCAACGACGAATTCTTACAAGCAGTTTGATATATTTATGTGATTATAGAGTATGTATATTAGATTAAGAGCAAATATCAGAGAAACATAAGAACACCTGTAAATCCCAAGATGTCGTTTTTACGAAACCATGTAAGATCCAGTGTGATCCTGCAACTGGTGATAGAAAACGGTCGCTGGTTCGGGGCCAGGCTCTGCCCGGCGTGCGGATCATGCGATTACATAAGCGGGTGCCAACGGGTGCCAACGGCTGAGCGATTTCCACGCCTAAATAATCCGAAATACAGTTTTAAATAGACAAGTAGGATAAAATAAACTAGCTCAAGACTCGTAGGCTCGGTCCGGTCTGCGTCAACGTGGTGGATCTCTAGATCTAGATGCATGTAAAAAGAAATTATCTCGCACGTTGAAAAGGCGAACACGCCATGCGAGTCTTATCGGTACTCTCTTTTACGAACGGGGTCATGCCAAGGTGGTCTGCTCTGAGTCAGCCCACAACAGGCTGTGCATGTTTCAAAACTACACCAGTCGGCCGTTCAAGGCTAAGCCCTGCAGCATGCTACAATGGGTTGAGGCTTTCAGACTGGAACACCGGTACATTGCGCAGGATGACACTCTATATATCCCGATGCAACAACAGCATTCTGTAACACTGAGAGTCTAGCATGATATCGATAATCTGCTCTATACTCCCTTTCTCTAGCACCATTTCTCTCGTCTTCGCGACCTGCACACAAACTTGTCACGTGCACGAGATGCCATCTTGAAATTTTTCAGTTCTCCGTACTATTAACATCAAGCACCAACATGAACGACTCGACCCCAGCATTCGAGGAGCTGTACCCGCTTCTCACCCTTCCGAGAATCCCTGATTTGGATCTTTCAGAGAAAGTGTTTATTCCCAACATTAGTTCCATCGATTCCACCGTCATCGACATTGGCATTTCCAAGTCCATCATATCCAGCTACATCATAAAGCCAACCCCCAAGTTGGTCTGGTCATATGCATTGAGTCCTACTAGCACATTGGAATGTATGGATGTCATAGAACAATCCAGCGGTGTAAAAGTGTATGCTATAGGTATATCTGACCGCAAAAAGCATAAGTTAATACTCTTGGAGCGCAATAGCACTACCACCAATGATAATCAAAATGGTGTTGATGCCAACACAAATGTTCGGGCACATGAACTTAAGGTATCCCGCCGTATCAAGGGTGTCAAGCTCTTTAATGATGGCTCGATAATCGTGGTTATCTACGAAAATGGTAACATCGAGGTGATAAATAAATCTGAAGACGAGCTGGGCGAAACTGTCTTGGCCAAATCGAAACACTCTTACAGTCAAGCTAACAACTCGGAAAAATTGGCATTTTATGAATTCATAAACGATATTGAAATAAGCAATACTATTCAGGCAGGAGGTAACAAAGAGCTCTTGTTTTTAGTGTTCGACCACGCTGACCATGTCACCTATAAATTATACTCGCTCAATTTCCAAACTAGCTTGTTCGAAATAAACTCGCTGGTGGTATCGAAAACGGCACCCAAGTCTACAAAATTGAGTTTCGCCTACAATTCCGGTCACTTATACCAATTGGACAATGCCACGGGTGTTATCCATGATATATCCATCACCAACTTCAAGAGACTCAGCACCACTAATGTCGCGTCATTAATCGAAGATCAAGCCTTACCTGTCACCTTGTATTCGCCATCTCCCGAACGTCTTGTGCTTTCGAACGGCAGCAAGATCCACCTTATCAATGTCAAATTCGTGAGTTTATTGGCTACGTTCGAGTCCGAGACCGCAGCCAATCCAGATGTGACCTTGGTGAACCAAATTGTCAAAGTAAAGGGTAATTCGTTGAGAACATCCAGATCGATGCTTTGCTACTTGAACTCCAAAAGCAAAGAAAATAACGTCGATTTGAACGTAGTCAATGTCAATGTCGGATTGAACAAGTTGAGCGAGTGTTTGGGCAAAAAAATACCCATAACTTCCGAAACTGTCAAGCCACCATTCCAAGGCTTGCCTAATTTACTTGACGAAAACTTTTCACAACAGCTCCAGAGTTTGACACAAGAACTAAACCAGGTTTACAAAACTCTTTGTGAAGCTCGTGATGCCAATGATCTCAACAAGTGGGAAAGAATACTTGTTCCTTACTTGAAGATGGAATCTTGGGACTCCATCAAGAAGAGTTTGAACAAGAAAAGCGGTTCAAAGAAAGACTACACATTCCAAGAGTTTGACATTGAAAACGATAGAACCGTCGATTGTAACTTTATCAGTGAAATCTTGTCGCTCATCTTTGAAATAGACTCAGAACTGAACCAGGTTTCATTCAAGAGTCTTGAGTTCATTCCCGAATTCACCTTGATCTACCTCTTGACCAACCCTATCTTCCCTGCCGAATACACCAACGGATTACTTGAGTTATTGGACGAGACCAATCAGGACATTTTGTTGAGACAAGCTATCATGACATGTCCAAACTTGTCAATTGTGGAGATTTTGAAGCAAATCTTGAACCTGAAATACACAGAATCAGAGAATAACAGCCAGATCTTTGAAGATTTACTCAACAGAATCATTGGCGAATTCAGTGTTCATGAAATTACAGTTAAATTCAAGCAATTGTTAGCCAACGAAGTCAACAAGGACGATCCGGAATCGGTTTCCATTAACTTGGATCACCTTTTGAACAAATTATTACAAGTAAAGAACAACAACAACAGCTGGTATTTCATTGAATTACTTATAGATGTTGGTGGTTTGTTCAACTGGTCCATCAGTACCATTGATACATTGAGTGAGTTGATTAACACCAAGGTCGACTCATTGGTGCACAACAACTACAATTTGACCTTAGTCAACCAGGCCATTTTGCAGCAAGAACCAACAAAGAGAAAGAGACCAGGCAAAAAAAGCAAAAAGGGCAAGAACGATATCGTGGCAAAGAATTCTCTGCATAACTCTCAACTAGACTCGATCTTGACCATCAATAACAACACCACCAACAGAAACTTGTTGCACAACGACGGAGTATCGAGAAAGGTTCCAAATTACTCTATTGAGCGTTTGGTTGTATAGGTGTAAAATAGACGTAACGTGTAAACCCACTAACCTGTAAAGTGCAACCTGCACTCCCAAGCTCTCTCAAAAATTCATCAGTCTTCGTAAGGTGATTGGAGCTGACCCCAAATCCACTTCGAACAACTACATGAGTAATCATCTCGCTATACAAGCCTATAGGCAACTGTTGAGAGCAACAAAGGTGGCATTTCGCTCCGACATCCCAGTTTTGACGGCCGCCAGAGCCCAAATCAGAGAAGGGTTTGAAAAGAACAAATCCATACAGGATGCTGAGCAAGCCGCTGAAGAAATCAAAAAGCTCAACGACGTCAGCACATTTTTGATCAAGAATGTAGTGCAGGGTGAAAAGCAAGATAAAGATGATAGATACTATTTGAATTTCCACGACAAAATCGAGTTGGGTGACAACGAGACCATCAAGCAAGGTAAGCAGAACATGGGTTCATTGGCGGGAGTCAAAGCCAAGAAACGCCCACAGTAGCTGAGTTAGCCACCATATGTATATAGTCAATAAACAAATCCAATGTGTCTAATGTAGAAATGGTGCTCGATTATGGCCAATTAGAGTGTGTTCAATTGAGCTTACCAAACTAGAGTGATACAATACATGGTCATGAAAAATACTTCACTTTCAATAAGCACACTATAAAATAAAGAATGTATGTCTGCACATTAAGGCGCATCTAAAAATATTTTAATGAGGCGAAGCATTTGATATTTGCAGTCAAGCCTAGAAATCCCAAATACGAGGCATTCTGAGACTTGTACGCGTAGTGTCGATCCAGCTTAGGATACAGTAGTCTTTGTTAGAAGCAGTAGTGACCAAGGTGAGTGAAGAAAATACAGACTACGCTAGGATGTAAGATAGTATTCATTATATAATAGCGAAAACCATGATCATTGTCCTTTCCATGATCAACCAACTTGTTTTGCAATCTTCGGAAGGGTTCCACCAGCCTAGGTTGTGGTTGAAATCTTACAATCTTTAGACAATTTTGTGAATTATTTGCAATATTTTACAAAATCGTGTAGTGGTTTCGAACCACCAGTATGGAACCGGTCCATGAAAAATACAACTAGGAAATTGCCATATAGTTTATTGCATGTGTTGGCTTCGAGCAGAGTCTCACCTATTACAATAAAGGCCAAGTTATTTTTGTCTCACAATAACGCAGCTATCTACAAGAGAATCTCCATTGCACCGATTAATTTCCTGATATAGCAGAGTAAAGTAAGAGTACGCCACATTCATGTCACCTTGAAGCTTTACGTTCACCTGTAGTAAGCTCGTCCGTTTCCATATAGGATGCTGTCTTCAATAAACGGCTGCAATCATTCGTGCACGACCCAATCCACCCCAGAATTGATGCGATGGAAAAAATAGCTCCAAGATTAGACAACAGCCATGGATCCTAGTGCAGAAAGAAGAGATACTACCATTAGTAAAGCTCTCAGTAAGCTTCTCAGACACAAAGCAGTGGAAGAAAATCTTCCTATTGATAACGAAGGATATATAAAAATAGACGATATACTAAAACATCAGTACCTCAAGTCCAAGAAAGCCACCAGAGAAGACATCGAGCGGATTGTAGCCAACAATGCCAAACAAAGGTTTAGCATAAAAGATGACAAGATCTGCGCCAACCAAGGGCATTCCATAAAGACTGTTTCGGATACCAATCTTGTGAAATTGACTCGGGAAACTATTCCTTCAGAGGTGTTTCATGGAACGTACATGAATAAGCTCAGTGCGATAGTGCAATCGGGGGGACTTAGTAAAATGCAACGTAATCATATACATTTCACGAGTACATCAGCATCGCTCTCAAATATCTCGGGCATGAGAAACAGTGCAAATTGTCTAATCTACTTAAACATTGATAAATGTTTGGCGAGTGGCATTGAATTCTATAGAAGTGCTAACGACGTCATACTAAGCAGCGGCAACCCTGATGGGATCATAACGGTTGATTTGTTTGACAAAGTAGTAGACAGGAAAACCGGCTCTGTTGTGGATATCACAAAGTACAAACAACAACAATAGAAGTACTAATGGCCATGTAACATCTTCACTAAATCTTCGATTTCTTTTTTATTTTTTCAGTTGAAGCTAAATTTAGAATTATAATAGAAACAAAAAATACGTGAGCAACAGTTAAAATCAAAAAGTATACGAGAGTTTATGGGGTATGGGTAGACCAAAATGCGTGATACCAGGTATACACACGAAGCAGGATACGGCTTATACAAGCATGAGAAAGGAAAGAAATTTAGAATAAATATGTAGTGCAAAAGCGAAACTAGTCTAACATTATGTGGCGCAGAGCAAATTACATTTGGGGCGGAAATTTGAACGATTACTCCGAAGGAATTAGCTTACATTCAGTTGAAAGTTTATTTGGAGAACCAGCCTATATGTCAAACCTAAAAAAAGAAGCACTGAAATTACAGATTCGTTAGGAAACTGATATACGGGCACAACAATTTCGGTAAATGCGTTTTGTAATGCACGGTTGCAAACCAGAAACATCCTGAGCAATCATCTACAAGAGGCGCCCCAGCCTTGCATTGTCAGCTGACTTGCCCGGCCCGATTGCTTAGGGAGGAGGACCACAGATGGCGGGGGGCCGAGGCTTTGTAAGCTGAGGGGCAAAAGAATATGCGCAGGACGGTAGTTCTCAGTATTGCCACCCGTTTGCCACCATAGTCAGTAAAGTACTTCGTCTCCCAAATTCAGTTTTGGGGAAACTCACCAGTTTCCGCTTATCATTAAGGTGCTAATTCGCGCTTTGTGACTCTGACTTTCCAAGAAAAAAAAAAAAGGCTGTGCAGTCCATCTGTTTACGAAAAGTGGTAAGGCAGCGTTTTTGTGGGTTCGCCTTGCACTTCATGGCCCAGCCAGGAAGTGGAATTTTTCGGCAGCAAGTGAATTATTCTGTGAGATCAGACCTTTGTTCTAGAACGCCATATATGTAGAATCTCAACCGTTTCCGCTTAAGTAATAATATATACATCTCTTTATATATATGGACCTACGCCGTCTCATCGAGGGTTTTGATTCGCAACGATGATCATGACAGTTCATATGAACCAACCTTCGCAGTTGGCACACGAGCCACATATGGGCCACTACAACGACAACCAGATATGTCAGTGGTACTGTTGTTCGTGTGGCCAGAGTTACGGTTCCATAATATACAAAGACACTGGCGACAACTCGACTTCAAACTTGTCCAATAATGAAGATACATCTTCCACTTACCAAACACTCAACGACTACTTACTTAAATCATTGAAGCACTACAGTCAACTAATCTATAATCACTACCAAGAAGATAATGACAGGGCCGATAACGCCATGACAGAAACTTGTAGCGCGCATGAAGGTGCCACAGGCTCAAATTCGGCCGCGGTGTCGCCCATATTGGAAGCACACCCCCAGTCTGGTGCGAACACATCTGGAGAGAACAACTACGTTATAGACTCGCCTTCTCGCAACAACACCACCACGCCTGTCTCTGAGGACTCATCTAGCAACTACAACTTTTCCCCAAACTCCAAGCTGACCCCTCATAAATCAGACTCAAACATCTTGCTCCAAGTGCCCACCAGATTCACCTGCCATCGCTGTGACCATATGATGTGCCCATACTGCCTCAAGGTGCGATACAAGGATCTAGCCAATAATTAACCCGTCATCTAGACTTTTGGTCTGGCCATTTGATCCGACCGGACCGCTAAATTGTTATTTTTTGGGAAATTTTCGCACCATCCATGCCAGTACCCCTGTAAATGCGCAATCATTACGATGCATCACACACCCCAGCATTTGAAATAGCGTGCGCAGAAAATATGTCCGCATGCTCACCCATCATAATCGAACTTGACAATCAGCAAGTATGATCCGTTCTAGATCATTTTAGTTCTTGTACTATAATTAAGCAGGACTTAATATATTTAATTGTATGTAATAATACTATGGTAATGATTATAACAAACACCACGTATCTGTAGGTTCCTTAATAGAGCATGAATCACTTTGTTGCTCCAGGATAGAAAAAAAAAGTAATTAGACGACCTCGGTGAGGGTCGAACTCACGATCTTAAGATTAACAGTCTTACGCCTTAGCCAACTTGGCCACGAAGTCTTATTTCTTGACAACCAAGAATGCCAAAATTGCTAAGTGCTGTAAGCCGAAATACTATTACTAGCTAAGACGATAGTATAGCCATTTGAAGTGGCGATTCGATAAGATAAACTTGGAATAATGCTACAAGTCTACACGCTCCAGGTCAGGGAGGAGCTTGCTAAATGACATACATACATTATTGATCTACATTGTATGGTGCGGAAAGGCTAGTGACCTAACTAGTGAAGATTCTGTGGTGGAAGCTCAACGAGACTAAGCTTCATTAACCAACTTGTGGGCCCATTTCTGGGCTCAGGAATTACACTACCACGGTTTTTCATCCGCTCAAAAGTGTCCGCATGAGAGTTATTTCCGATTTTCGCTGCCAACACATAAAATAGATTCCGCTATTTACAGGCATGTGTTGACGCGCCTCTCTTCCTATTCTACTATAGACTTACATGTCCAGATTGGTTCTAGATCTCACGCCCTAAAATTTATCTCGTAAGCGGTGACAATCGAGACCCGCCAAAACTCTTTCTATTAATGTAGTAGACGAGGTTATACTAGCGGGGAGTGAAAATTAGAGACGCTGAAACGCTGTAACAGGTTGCCTTAAGTTATAGTAAATTTCACATTATTCCAAGAATATTCCGATATTGCATTAAATTGACGGCGTACCCCTGAAAAACATCTTCAAAACTAAGTTTAGACAGGATATACAAGATAGCACCGTGAATTAAAGTACAGCTATTTTTAGACTGGCACGGCATAATCGAGAAAAGTCCGAGTGCTTATTCCAGGGGATCAATAAAAAGAAAATCACAACTTGCATCGTAACTGCAGAGTACAGGCGATGGTTGCAAACAATACCCTCTACATTCTCGCAATTGCCAAGACGTGGCATGATCCAATACTTTACACAGCGTAATTCAGCGACTGATTAGAGTAAAAGAAGATTATAGACTTTTACTAAATAATTAAGGCGCTTCGGAGCTTGTATGACTAACTCTAGTTCTAGACTTGAAGCAGCACGAATTCGAATCTGATACTGATAAGCGTTGGTATCGGTATTGAAAGCTGAACAGGCCCAAGTCTGTACGGTGAGGCCAACTTAAAGTGTGGTTTGAATTGTGCGAGTTGCTCCAACATGCAAAATCACTTTACTGGTTACTCTATCACAATACACTACGAAATAATCCACAGACACTACAAAAGTCTCCACAAGTAAAGATGTCTAGCGAGAAAGAAGTGGATGTTGAGGTCGAAGCAAATGGATCGGACGATGAATTGACGAAAGAACAAAGGATTGAAGCGGCAAGAAAAAAGTATGAGGAATTGAAGAAGAAAAAGAACAAGAAGAAGAAGTCTAAAAAGAAGACTGACGACGATGGAGAGGACGCCGATAGCAAGGATACCACACCAGCTATCGAAGACGTAGAAGTCAAAGATGAAGTCAAAGACGAAGTCAAAGACGTAGCCAATAAAGAAACCAAAGAAGGTATAGTTGAAGAACAATCAGAAGATAAACAACTTGACAAGCAGGATGAACCAATTGAAAAGGAACCTGAATTAAAAGAAAACGACGATAACAAAGATAAGGAAGTCGCTAAAGAGGCGGAACCTGTAAAACATGATCAAAAGAAAGAGGAAAGTACAGTAACAGACAAGAGTAATGTAAAAGACGATGATCTTCCAAAGAATACGATTGATACAGACTCTGCGGCAGAAATCAAGGCATTGAAAGAAACTATCGAATCTCAAAAGTACACAATCAGAGAATTGAGAGATACCAATACCGATTTGAAGCTCACAATGCACGATTTACATGACCAGATAAAAAGTCTTGAGGACGAAGTAAAAGCTCTCAAGAGCGGCAGCACCTTCCCTGGTACTTACACTCCAGAATCTGCTGTTCCAGTTCGGGCAGCTACCACAGCCGAACCTGTATTTAAGAACAACGAATACTCAGATCAGCAGGTTACCCAGACACAGACCGATGACTTCAGAGCTAAGTTGATGGTGTGGAAGGGCTGGCAAGTGGATATGACCAAATGGAATGGATCCGCGCAAAGTCAGAAAATCGCTATATAACTAATGTCTATAAAATCTGACATAAAGACAGGACATTTATACGTGTATAAATTTGGCTCGAATATTCTATATGCTATGCTACTGCCTGAATAATGTACAATTCTTGGCTCATCACTGAACTCCCCTAAAAAGCAGTGTTGCTGCTGAGATTTAGCTCTCGTCTTTTCAGTTTTATTTCTTATTTAATGACTTTCTCGATAACCACAGCTCTTTGGTATCGATCACTCTGGATTCGGCTCTGGGCACGATCTTTTTATTTATATCGAAAGATTGAACTTTCACATGTATAGGCCCCTTTTTGACAGAAGTGGTTTTGGCTTCTTTGATTCTTCGGAGTTTTTCCTCCTTGAGCCTTTGACGTGCCAACTTGGCGCTTCTTTCGTCCAATTCTTGTGCTTTCAAGTGTCTGCCTTGTGCTTGGTTCTTTTCCTCCTCCAATGAGCTGAATATGTCCTCGGGAAGAAACTCAGGAAGTTCGCTTTCTGTGGCTTTTCTTTCCAACTCTCGTTGTTTCTTTAATTCTTGTTGTTGTTTGTTCTTCAAATCTAGCTGTCTTCTAGCTTCTTTGGCTTCTTCCTTGGCCTTTTGTAGTTGGAGCTGCTCTTGTTTCTGTTTCTCTATTATGGCTTTCCTGCTCAGAGTGGTCGATTCTTCTTCTGGGGCTTCATCTGAGTCCGAATCTGATTCTGGCTCGGATTCCATTGGCTCCTCCTCCTTTTCGGTTATGGGAACATGTTCTTCAAAATCGTCATCAGTGAACTTCTTCTTAGTGGGCTGTTTGTGCGTATCCAATCTACTTCTAGTTACCACCATCCTTATTGCTTACTTACTATTACTACACCACTCGTCTTAAGCTCATCTCATTTTTCAGTTTGAGCCGCGCACGCCCCAATATGGAAGAGCTCCATTTCTATGTACTAACTGATTACTAGAGAGTTGGTTCCAAATTGCCTCCAGCGTGGTTTGGTTGCATTATTTTGGAACTGTTGTACAAGTTCGTATTTCACAAGCATGTCCAACGTACTTTTGCTAATTTCTATCCCGTCGATGATTAGCAGGTGTAGTTTAAAACTACTTAGTACTGGAGTGACAGTTTTTGCTGCCTTTTTCCGAGCGCGCCCAAAGGGACTCGCCTGATTAGGCGTAGAATGCGAGTTTGTAGGTTTTGGTCTGAACAGATATGCGCCGAACAACTCAATGAGCCCCAAACCTTCAACTTTGGTGAAGCTCAAGTCTAGGAGCTTGAGTTGTAAGTTTTCAACCCCAAACCTTTGAAGATCATTATGAAATTGCTTCATGGATTGTGTATCGAGTTCAAGATCATTCAAATACAATTTTTCAAGACGCGGTACTTGCATCAAGATATCATAGAGAGATAACACTGGTGCCGATCCTGCTGCGTGGAACGTATCAGTTTTGAACTTTAGAAATGGCGAGTTTCCAATCATAAGAGTAGTTATGCCAGAGGACCTACTACCGCCGATTATAGTCAAGAGTTTTATAAGCCCTTTAGATGTTAATGAACATCCTGTAAGATCAAGGTAATTGAGGGATTGTAGCTGCAGTAAATCGTTGTAGACGAATTCGTTAAGGCTACTGGAATTTTTGATCCCGTCCTCTCGAAATACCAATTTTTCAAGACGAAATTGAGGGCTATAGTTATTTAGCATCTGAAAGAATTCTACCAAGCTAAAGTTGCAGTTATTCTCAAGGGTTATTGTACGTAATTTCGGAGAGCTGAGGAAGAGCTCTCCAAGTCTGGGCAAACGGTTATGGAAATCGAAAGATGCCAACGTTAGTTCTGTGAGATTGGGAAATTGGTATTTCAAGAAAGGAGGATATGGATTGTAAGTATCCCATTTGGCCGGAAGCATTATTTCTCTTCGTATAAGCATGGGATGATTCACGAGAGTAAGACTCTCTAGAGATTCATAGCTAGTATCAGTCGTTGATGCCATGAGTTTACGTAGTCTTATATCGTTAGCTGGAACAAGTTCGTTATATCGTCCACTCATCTCTGGTGAAAGTACCACTATTGAAATCACTCGGAGCCTTTTGAACAAAGTTAGAACTAGTTCGTCGTACCTCAAAGATGAATTTAGTCCTAGCTTCAAAGATTCGATGCGGCCAAAATTGTTCAATCGCCAACTAGCTTTGATAAGTACCGATAAGAATAGCTGGAAGTTGAAGTGAGTGTCGTATAATTCGAACACTCCTAGAGGAAAATTGGGCTCAGTGATAATACTGCTCAATATGCGGTGGAGATGAGTAGAATTGATGGTGGAGCGGATTTTGAACGACTCGAGCTTCCTAGTAGTATTTCGAAGGATCTTCTTTATCACGCTGACACCTGCAGTAAACTCATTTACAGTAATGCTAGGTCGAAACTGGATGCGGTTTATGTATAGAGCTGGAATTCCCGTGAGCTGTGAATACCATCTCTTGCTGACAAGGTGGCATGTTACTAAGTTCTTCAAACTGAGCGTTTCAAAGATAAGTTGTATTATTTCGGGTGGAAATCGCACCATGGGATCCGTGGTTGCCTTGAGCCTTTTCTTTTCCGGCAACGGCATGCTAGCTGTGCGCTTCAAGGAAGCTAGTTTGACGTGAGGGGTTTGGCCTACACTGGCCTGGCTTGCTGATTGGAACCGAACCTGCAGGCTGAGTGTACTTGATGAGACTTTTGTGGTGCTTTGAGAAGTTCCCGTGGTTGTGCGGGCCTTTAGTTCCCTATTAAGTTTAGTGTACTTGTCATTCAAACTCTGGAACAATTTGGCGGGAACTTCGATCTTGTGTTCTTCAATTGCTTTTTTGATGGTACTGATACCTTTCTGATAGCACTTATACGCTCCGATTTCATTGCCTTTGGCCAATTCGAGTTTGCCAACCCGTAAGTATCCTTTACAACTGATGGGCTCCAACTTGACTAGCTCGCGCCCGTCCTTTAGTGCCCGTTCAAATTGGCCCAATTTTTCATATGTAGCAGACCTCTGGTCAAGAGCCAGGCCTAGCTTAGGGTGTATGATAGGTCCGACCAAAGGAGTCTCCCTCAATTTGTACTTGGACGTCCGGATCAGCTTGATTCTGCTGATGCTCATCGCAGAAAGATGTCGTATTATGCCATTATACGTCTTGAGAGCTTGCTGAAAGTCTTTGGATTTGAAGTATAAGATGGCAAGCTGCAACTTATCCTCAATAAGCTGCTCATCCCACACTTCGCTGTCCATTACTATGCAAGGAGTAGTAGGACGAGAACGGTGGTTTATGTTATCGAAATCACGTGTGAAGATCAATACGCGTCGGCCGAAGATGACATACCCGGAGAAATAGTTGGTAATGCAATTGATAGCTCGAAACTGAGAACAGGTCCGGCGGCTTACACAGAAGATACATACTTGAACATCACCCTGTTCTTCCGGGGTCTCCGTGTAGCTTTTATCACCATTGTCCAGGCTTCGAAGCCTGTCAAAAATATGCGACCTGCATGCAGACGTGTTCTCCACACAAAATTAAGCGTGCTGAAAAATGAATCAATTGCTTATCGAAGTCATGGCCCAAGTACAGAAGATAGTGGAACTTGTTGTTCTAGCCATTGTCATGGGGGCTGCGTCCCTTGCTGGAGGCTTGTTACCGCTTAAACTCGCTATAAACCCCACCAAAATCAACTTCATTTCTGTCTTCAGTATGGGGATATTGATTAGCACGTCACTAGTGATGATTATCCCGGAGGGTGCTCTGACTCTATATGGCTCATATTCGGACACTGATGACTTGGAGCTGGCTCTGCGCTACATGGGTCTCTCGATGTTGGGAGGCTTCCTTCTTATGAGTTTTATCGAGGGACTACCTTCTCTACTAAGCACTTTCAATATATCTCATATATATGACCTCAATGATCCGAGAAGCGGTTCGACTATTGGCATATTCAACACTATAAAATCAGTCTTTACATCTTCATTGACCTTAGGTTTGTTACTCCATGGTACAATTGACGGAATATCCTTGGGATCTTCTTTTTTTGCTAGCGATGCCTCCTTTCAGATAGTCTTTTTTGTGGCTATAGTTGTGCACAAGTTACCGACATCCTTCAGTTTGACCTCCATTTTGATCAAAAAACATCTTGAGCACAAGGTGATTCTTGTGCACCTAGCTTTATTTGCTTCAACTACTCCATTGGCATCCATTGCCACATACTTTATAATTTCTTTGACCAATTCTAATAATCAGTTTGTTATTGGTATTCTTTTCTTGATATCGGCTGGAAGCTTCTTGTACGTAATAGGAAATGTCATCACCAACATAGCCAATCATTCAAAACAGAAAGAAACCAACGAGTTTCAACCCGTGTCGACATCGTCTATGGAAGTTGAAGAACCTGAAGAGCAGCATGGTACGAAACTCTCTGGCTCCGAGTTTGGAATCGCTATTGCTGGCATGATGATTCCTGTTTTAATGAGCTTGATCAGCGATATTTGAGGATCTAAAAATAGGTTAAAAATAGAGATAGAACCACAGCGAAAGCTAAAAATTGAATGATAGTTAGGGTATATATTAGTATTTAAAGAACATTACGATCTGCGCCTGCAATAATACTGTTGTACGATATAGCTTGTCGTGGACTAGAGGAGCTAAGAGGCATGTTCTCGGACGATAGTCTAATCGCCCTATCTCTCAAACTATTCTTTGAGTATATTCAGACCCCACCATTTGAAGAAGGCTAGAACACTAATGGAGACTGAAAAGGGACATACCTAAGACCTAGAATTGCGAAAAATAGCTTTACTGTGGAGGCAGCATGTGCTTGTTTTGTTGGAAGTGAAGTGAGACTGTACTACATAGGCCTTTCGGAAATACTTCACAACCTACTTCACAATAAAATATACACTACCGCGCCCTTATCTTTTTCTTTTGCCGCAAATTGGAGGGCTCGATGCATGAAATTGTGTCAAATAAAAAATATTTTTTTGGTTATCCCGCACCAATTTGGAACCATGAGCCGAGATTTTGCAACTGAACAATGCGAATCAACTCGGCTTATTTATTGTTTTAAAAGTTCGGGAAAATTATTCAGGGCTGAAAGTGCTAATTGTGGGTCGTTTTAATGGTTACCGTATTACTTACGAACGCTCGGTAGTGACGTCGCAAACGACTTGCATGATTGACATTTTTGCAAGGTAGATATTTTACATTATATCCAATGATTTGACCGAGACTAAACACCAGTATCAATATGGTTTTCGTCTCAAGACTTACCGCTAGCTCGTTGTTAGCATTGACTACAGTTACGTCTGCCTTGTCTATTCCAGCCAACCATCCCGTCAATGGTGTCTTTCAGCTCCCCTTGAAAAAAATCAAGGGAAACAGCAGTTCAAGTATTAGAAACACCGTTCCTGTTCCTATTACCAATGAACGAGAAAATATTTACTTTGCTGAAATTTATGTTGGTAGTCAAAAGTCTCCTGTTAGTGTTTTAGTTGATACCGGAAGCTCTGACTTGATTGTTGGCTCCAATTACTATAATGCTTCTGAATCTTCAACCTCGAAAAATTTAAACATCACAGGAAAAGATTGGAATACGTTGTTCAATTTCTATACCGATGATGTTACTGTATCAGGTGCCACCACCAACGTCGAATTCGGTATTTCTCAAGGTAGATTCTCGCTCCTTGGTATTGGCCCGCTCAAAGGAGAAGCTGTGCCAACTTACAAAAACTTTCCTTACGCTTTAGCTGATAGTAACTATATCAGTAAGCCTGCCTTCTCAATTTACTTGGAAAACGAAGAAGCCACTTTAGAAAATCGTGAAAAATATATCACCAATGGTGAGATTCTCTTTGGAGGTATTGACCATGCTAAATACGAAGGAGAATTGGTTACTTTCCCAATTATCAGCGATTATTGGGCTGCAATTCAATTGGATAACATCAAGTTTGCTGATGGCTCTGTCTACGAATTTAATGCTCCTGCCGTTATTGACACCGGTACTACTACTGCTGTTCTCCCAAAACCACTTGTTGAAAAGATCAATAATATCTTCGGTCCCCTCTATCCCAATGGTACCATCATTCATTACAACGAGTCATGGAACGAAACAAACTTCGAATTCAATTTTGGCTCAAAACTTATCACTGTTCCTTACTCCAACTTCTTGTATGCTGATGGCGCTGGTGGATGGGGAGTTTTCAAACTCTTCGAGCAGTCTAGTAGTGGTATCTCGGTAATCGGTGATATCATTCTCAGAAACGTTTACTCCGTGTTTGATTATGAATCGAACACCATTCTGATTGCCCAATCAGTTAAAAACGCTTACGATGGCCCTTCCAATATCACCAATATTCCTTAACTTAACTAAACCTCAATAAAATTTATGCCATATACAGTACAATCTCTACATACACTGAAGCAAAATCCGACTATAGTTCCTTGTCTTCATGTCAATTAACGACTTGATCTACTTTCTGACCTTCGTGCTTAAAATCCTTCTCTATGGCTCTGGGCTTTCGTGCTCTTTCTCTTCATCGCTTGTGTTCTCGTTTTCTTCTTCCTTTGGACTTCCAGGAGACACTGATTCGTCCTCTGAGTCGTTCTCTAATTTGCCGGTTAGCCCATAGCTAACCGAGCCCTCTTCTGTATCAAGCGAGCTAAGAAGATAGTTCGACACTTTTGTACTATGCGGCCAGACTTTGCGAGCTGAAGGCGAAGCAATTGGCTTGGTGGACTCGTGGGCATTTCCAGGACTAGTTACATATGAATCCTTAAGCCTATTCAAGCCGATATATGAGTTTCGAACCGAGTTCGGCTGGCTGATTTTGGGGAAGTTAGCTTTGTTTTGGTCCACCAAATCGGAAAAGTCTGGTTTTTTCGGAGGCCCAAGATCGTGTCTATAGTTGTTCCACGAGGCAGCGTCAGAGTACAGGGGCTCTTTATACCTAGAATATCTATCATTCAAGTATTTGCTCTTCATTGACGGAGATCTTCGGAAAGCTTGACTGAACTTCTCAGAGAAATTGGCTTGGCTTTTTGCCTTTCGAATATCTCCTTTACCGTCCATGGAGTTGGATCTTTTAACTAGTGCCCTTTCTTTGTTATCACCTTTCCCTTCGTCATCGTTAATTAGCGTATCGTCAGACAGTGGGGAGTTCTGTACTTTCTTATCAGTCAAGGATGAAAGAGAGGTGGTGGATTTTCCCCTAGGAAAGTTTCGCTTACTGTGCTTGCTAACACCTAACGACATCCCGGTGGATTTTGACGACCCGTTGCTTTTTCTTCGAGTGATATCGATGCTTGTATAGTGCCTTTTGAATTCAGGTGGAGGCTTTTTTCTAGAGTTACGCTCTGGCGTGGAACTGTTCGCATATTGTTTGATAGCATCGTCGTTTAATACCGGCGAGTTCACTAACGTGTAGAGATTTTGACTGGCATTGGCACCAGCGAGCAATGGAGGTTGTTTCACCTTGGTTTCTATCTTGTCTCCAATACTAATTGATTTACGATGCTTGTTGTTGACGTTGGGAAACTTTACCTGCGAGATAATCCTACCCCTTAACGAACCAATGGCTTTATCCAAAGCAAATTCTACGCCACAATAATTGTTTATTACAGTGACTTTCGGCCACGAAGCACGGACACCCCGAGTGATAAAATCGAGCAAGAATTCTGGCGTAGGATTGTCAAACACTTTGAGAAAATCACTCGGCTTGTAGTCTGCCAAGATAGTGATATCTCCAGAATAGTTCTGAGACAATATCGATATGGCTTTGTTGGACAAGTTTTTGTAGATGTCCATTTCATTGAGAAGCTGGAGATAATGGATAACTTCACAGCTCATGAAATCGTAGACGTTATTGAGAAAATTCTTGAACCGACTGCTTAAATAGTTTTCGATTTCTCCTCCAACATTTCCAACCGATACTTTCAAAATAGGAACTACATGCGGATTAACTTGCACCGCAATAATGTTGTCTACATTGAACATTTCCAGTAGCCTGGTGATAGGTAGATCATTATCGACCGAACCATCCACAAACTTCATTGAAGTATCGTTATTCCACTCACGAACCTCGTTTGTTCTTGGGATCTTTTCGTAAATTGAGTTCGAAGGAAAGAATCCCGGCAATGAACAACTGGCACATACTGCTGACCAGATAAGACAATGCGGCGCTGTGAGGTAGTTTAGTAACCTGGTTTGTTCATGAATAGAAGCTGGAGAAACGGTGATATTTAAAATTTTCCCCGTCCTATTATAAGCCTCTCGAAACGTCAAGTCGCCAATAAAGTCAATCATGGTCTTTTTGAGCCCGCTCATATCAAAAAAGGTACCATACTTGATCAAGTGAGAAAGATGATTAAGTAAAGTTTTAAATTTGGTTTCTTGCGGATTCGATCCAGGAACTGGGCCTGTTCCTTGGTCGTTATCCTTCGGGTCCAGAGATCCAAAGATATTGAAGCTTTTACTGGTGATTCCATTTAATAATTCAGGTGTCTCTTCATTAGTGTGACAGCACAATATACTGGCCATAATAGAGCCAGCAGACGACCCGCTAATTATTCTAGGCAACAAATTGGCCTCAATAAGAGTGATAAGAACTCCGACATGAAACACCCCAAACGTGCTTCCCCCAGAGAGAACTAGTGCAGTACGGCCAATATTACGACGAGTTTGAATAAGTGTACCAAGTAAGTAGCTATCCTCCAAATTAACGCCTTTCCCATTGATCAAATACTCCAACGAAAGCTTACACTCCTCGATATAGTCCTCAATGAGCTTCTTGGTGCCCACGTATGAGTGACGGTACAAATTGATGTCATTCATGTTTCCGAGGTTTCGAATCCACTTGGTTCGAATTACATAAAGCAAAAGTTTATAGTCATTAGAAAGTCGGGCATTTTTCATTTCCTCTAAGTTGCTGTAGATCAAGTCATAATCATAGATGTCTGACTCGGGCTTTTCTTTCCACGAGTTGTGATCTTGAAGCTCGTCCAATTGGAGCGATATTTCGTACCATCTCTTGTAGCTAGTACATGTTTTTTGTTCTAGAAGTAGGGCCTGGACCAACTCTTTGGTTTCGTCCTTGGGGGGTAGCAACAGCCTTAAGAGGGGGATGGAGTCGAGCCGAGGAAAGTAGCGGAACGGCGAGTATTGCTGCAGGGCTTTTTCGTTCTGAAGCGACGTGGCATTATACTGCTGTATGAGTGACTCTAGGATCTCGAGATCCAGTGTCGTGGGCAGAATGGCCGTACTCTCCATACTGCTGACTACCATTTAGCACCGTCACTGATCTGGGGTAATTGACATGTGAGAATGCCGTCACGTGACAAACACATCACGATTCCAGCGATGACTATAATAGTTGATCAATAGTGGTTGAGTCATAGTAGCTCATTAGTATCCATTGTGTTGTCGTTCGTGAGGCCGTACTGCAGCAGCCGTAAAGATCCGCAGCACGTCATCAGAAATCTTCTCAAGAGCTTCGACAGGCCCCTCAAGTCAAGCCACAAGCGGAAGCCCAGTACAAGCCCATCACACGTAAAAAACAGGCCCCAACCCAGATCTGAACGAGAAAACGGTGTTATAAACGCTCCTGGTGCTTCTACAAGTCATCTGAACCGCACCCTAGCACAAGTTATCCACCCGCAGCACTTTTCGTCCGAAGCTCATCGGGCGCAGTATTTTTCAGGCTTTGTCGAGCATAACCAGAATACCTCCGTCATGTACACTATACAGACACTAGCCCATAAAAATGACGACACCAGTCATCCTCTCATTATGTTGACCAACAAAGAAGGCTACAAGTACTTTTTCGGCAAAATTCCCGAGGGAACGCAGCGTGTACTAAATGAAAATAGAATGAGACTAGGCAGCTTGAAAAGTGTCTTCCTCACGGGGATTCTTTCGTCGTGGTCAGATATTGGTGGACTTCCTGGATTCTTCTTAACTTTGAGTGATTCCACCAAGAAAGGCATTGACGTTTTTACCAACTCCAGTCCTATTCTCTCGTACATTGTAGCTACTTGGAGAACGTTTGTGTTCCGTAAAGGAGTAGAACTAAAAATTCTAGAGACCAATGCTGTCACTGGAATTATTGGCGACAACAACATCTCAGTAAAACCTGTATTAATAGCCAGTGAACAGTATAGTTTGGTGAAAGCGTTTGTGAGCAATTTAGCAGTACAGGTCCAAAAACTCGTTTCATTAATGTTCCCAATGGACACCTCTAGTGCTAATGACAGGAGCCCATTTTCTTACAAATCGGATCCCAGTGAAACAGATCTTCACACGCATGTGCAGTTGCCACTGCCAGACCAGCTTGTGCCGCCACAGCACCAAAAGTCGGCCAACTACATCGTCCGGTTTTTGCCCATTCGAGGCAAGTTCGACCCTGCTAAAGCCAAGCAATTGGGTCTAAAGCCCGGAGTGAATTATCGTAAGCTTAGTCAGGGTGAACCTGTAGAGAATGAAGACGGTGTGACTATATATCCTGAACAAGTAGTCGATCCGTCGAGACCTCTTCCCAAAGTATTGGTTCTTGATATTCCCAACCTAACATACTTGAAACCGACTATTGATAGTCCTGAGTGGTTTATTTGTGACCAAAATACCGGTCCTGAACAGATCGGTCTTGTGTACCACATGTTAGGCGACGAAATAGACTATCAAAGCCCCGAATATCAACAGTTCATGCTCAAGTTTCCTGCTGATTGCAAACATGTTATAAGCCATTCAAACATAGCCAACAATACCTTAGTATTTAAACGGTTGGCAGTCAATGTTTTGACGTTAAAGAGTGTACAGAACCGCCATTTCAATCTTCCACGCTTCGAGCAATTTGAACCACTAGCAGTAAGTGATAATGTGTTTAAGCTCCAACAATTGCAGACGTTTAACGTGTCAAACACAGGTGTGATCAGCAGTAATGCTGATGTTAGAACAGATACATATGACACCTTGTTTAACGAAAACATCGTGAAGCTCGAATTGGATGTCGACAAGAAAGATATCATCAACGATAGCCGTGTTTCATTAGACTTTGAGGCGACCAAGCTCAAAGACCAGGTCCATATAATCACCCTTGGAACCGGCTCGGCCATTCCTTCGTTGTACCGTAACGTGATCTCTACCCTCGTAAGAGTGCCATACAAAGATAGTAATGGCAATTTGAGTGTGAGATCTATTTTATTAGACGGTGGAGAAAACACTCTTGGCACCATACTTCGTAATTTTGGATGCGATTCCGAGCTTCGCCAAGTTTTCCAAGAATTGAGTCTCATCCACTTGAGTCATTTGCACGCGGACCACCATCTCGGAATCATTTCGGTGATCAACAAGTGGTTTGAGCTCAACCAGGACACTTCCAGAAAACTCTACATGGTGGTGCCTTGGCAATTCCGCAACTTCGTGACTGAATGGTACGATCTTGAAGGTGCCTTTAATCCTTTGGTTGATATAGACAGACTCGTGCTTATAAGTTGTGAAGAGTTCATTAGGGATCGAGCCCCCGAGTACGAACCTCTCACTATGGACGAGTTTGAAAGAAGATTCGATTGTCACGAGTATGGCCGTGTAATCCCCAAGAAACCATTGCAGCCTCGTGATACCAAGCTCATCAACCAATTCTTTGCAGACTTGAACATCAAGTCACTCCAGACTGTGCGAGCCCTTCACTGTGCGTGGGCGTACTCTATAAGCATAGACGTCATGTTGAGCGAAGACGAAACATTCAAAGTATCGTACTCGGGAGATACAAGACCCAATCCAGCGTTTGTTGAGATAGGCTACGGCAGTGACTTATTAATCCACGAGTCTACATTGGACAACGACCTTATCGAAGAAGCGTTGGCCAAAAAGCATTCTACCATGATCGAAGCCATCAGTATGGCCAAGTACATGAACTGTCCCAAGGTGATTCTTACCCATTTCAGCACAAGATACTCCAACAAGTCGTACATCTCATTGGATACCGGCAAGTTGGAGACGTTAGCACGCGAATTGAATGAGTACATGGAGACGTATTCTTCGGGTACTGGGCAAAACATCTTTTCTCTTGAGCGTATGCAACGTCCCACAAAGCTGTACGATGAGCTCGAGATCTGTTTCGCGTTTGACATGATGAACATTCGCTATGGAGAGGTCGACTGTCAGAAGTCGTGCCAGGATATCGTTGGGCGGGTGTTTGCTGTTCGGGAAGTGAACGATGAAAAGAAGGAGAAGGAGATCCAGAAACAGAACGAAAAGAGAGAGGCAAAACGGACCCAAAGATTGAGCTATACCCAGCCCAAAAAAAGAAAGACTCCATAATGAAGAAAATCTGCTGAGACTTTATGGAAATGGTTGAGTTTGTTTAGAGTAGAGTAGTAGTAGAGTAGTATCTTCTCATGTGTACATAGGTTGGTAGATTAATAGATGGATCAACGAGATCAAGTTGAGCGAGGGCGCTATGTTTGCAACAAATAATAAAGGCTGAATTTCGTCGTGATCGCGCGAAAACAGACCAAGAGATAGTATGGACGAGCATCTCCACACGTTGTACCAGCACAGCTGGATATTCGAGTGCATCAATCGGGAAACATCGCGGAAAAAAGGTTTCTCGGGCCAGGTTATCAAGCCTAGGGTGGTCGAAAGTATCGGTGTGGCACCCATAGTTCGAATTAACCGGTTCGTCAAGTCGTTGCCCAACAACGACATCTCCGCCGTGGTGTCGGACGCCACGCACCGAGTGTTTGCGGTGTTCAAGTACAAACCTGCCATCATGCGATTTGAAAACAAGTATCGCCAGCGTGTGACCGACCAGACGGTCAATTGTCTAGTTCACATCACCAGCGCCAACCTCATCTTTGTAAGTCGTTCGCTGGCCCACAAAGACTACGGTGTGACTCTGATGGACTCCGATATTGTAGTGTTGGAGATAATGGAAGTGGATATATTTGATCGCGACCAACAGATCCTCACCACAAAGGCCGAGCGTGGTCTCAAGTATGTGTACGAAGAGGCTAATTATATGCGGGGTGGAGAGCGCGAGGATGGGGATGAAGATGCCGATGAATATCTGGATGTAAAGTCCATATGACATATCCCCGAAAAGTATCTGAAAGCCACATTCGCTGGAATTCAATCAAGATGTGTTTCAATACATCAAATAATATTTACGGTTCCACTGATACGATGAATGTAAATGGAGTCAGTAAAGTGACATGTTGCTCGGACACTTCAGGACGAGTCATGCCCAGGATGTTGCTAGAACGTTAGATTATTGTATTGGCACGTTAACCGTAACTGTCAACATTTTTGTACATATGTATTGAGTAAGTATAATACAAATCGGACTATTCACTATGATCATAGCTACCTATACGGTGTATACTGTGAGTAACTCTTACTATTTGATTTTCTTCTCATTTGCATTTTTTCGCAGCCAATTCTACTTGATTTCTTAATCAATTTTTATGGAGCCGCCGTCCCCCATATTCTTGACTTCCGAGCAACTTACACGTCAGTTGGACGACCTTGCCAACGAGGCAAGTGTTTGGAACGACTCGGACCTGCTTTACTCCACTTATGCCAAACATCTGAATTCTTCTCCTTACAAATTGTCGCGTGAGGCTCACCGGCTGCAAATTCTGTTCCACCTGTTTCACGAGCTTCACAACGAAACAGGGCTTCTCGATGTGGGTCATGCACCGGTGCCTTGCAACCAGCTCTTTAGCCAATCTACTATGCCTACTTATTCGGAAGAGACGTTGCTTCTTCCTTTGTACAACCCACCTCCCATCACTTCGCCGCCTTCCGAACCGCAGTATTATCCGAAGATAATTGCAGCCGCGCTCTCAACGTTGATCCCTGCCATATTCTATCTAGTAGGCACTGACAAGCTTCCGGTTTACGCAAAGCATCTATTCTGCTTTTTTATGGCCTTCTGTGGCCATTCATTAAACGTATGTCAGTCAAGTGGTGAATAACCTACCTAGCCTATCTATTTACTAGACAATCTAGCACCATCTCAATGTCTGATAACTTGGCACCCTAGCTGCATCTATGACTACGTACTCTGTTAACTTGACAATTGCTACCTTTGCTGCCCAAAACCTCACAATGTGGTTTTCAAATACTCTTAAAAATATAGTACTAAGTCAATCAAATTGTTTCACTCGCTACACTCAATTTATGATTACTCGCAATCCATGGTAAGTGCTGGTGTTTATTTACAGATATATACATTAGGCCTCTCTTCTATCCTTGACCTTCATCTTATTAACATGCTTATGCTTTCTGGTCTTTGCAAACTTCTTGATACCCCACATCGATTGCGATACCTTGTTGGACTTGGACTTACCTCTACCACCACCATGAGGATGGTCGAACGCATTCATCGCCACACCTCTGACCATAGGTCTGCGGCCACGATGACGACTTCTTCCGGCTTTACCCCAAGAAATCGACTTGAATTCTTTGTTGGAAACAACCCCCAAAGTGGCATGACAATCCAACTGAACGTATCTGTGTTCACCCGAACTCAACTTGACTATAGCCTTATTTTTGTCGGCATGTTTGGACAAAAGACGTCCGAAAGTACCAGCAGCCTTGACCAACTGGCCCCTGCCTCCACGATGAAGTCCAATGTTGTGAATAATAGACCCAACAGGGATCATGTGGAGCGGCAAACAGTTACCTCTTTGCATGATTCTGGATGTCAAAAGAGCATCATCGATTTCGCCGTTGTTGGTTTCCTTCATTTCTTGAATAAAATCTTTTGGCAATCCCGATCTGAACGACTCAACCGAGTCGCCAGCTCTCAAACCGGCGGCGGCCAAGATGTACGACAAATCGCCAGTCTCGTTGTGTTTCACAAGAGCAATGTGAGCTGTTCTGTTGGGGTCGTATTCGATTCTGACTACAGTTTGTTTTCCTGGCCTTAATCTGTGACTATCCACCAATCTGACTCTCTGCTTGTGTCCTCCACCTCTTCCTCGTATGGTGATTCTACCGGTGTTGTTTCTACCCGAAGTCTTACGCTTGGCCACCGTCAATTCTCTAACAGGGCCACCTTTGTGCAAATGCTCGTGCACAGGCTTTTTGAAGTGGGTTGAACCAGGTTGTAAGTGGCCGTTGGCGTAACTCTTGATCTCAACGTTACTCATGGCCAATTTTCTCTGTCTCTGGTAGGCGTCTTCCTTCAGCTCCAAGTCCGTGGACTGGGCCGAACTTTGGAACCTGGTCCCTATGACTCTCAATCTGGGAGTTAATGGACCCACTTGGCGCCCAATAAGGCCTACCAATCTTCCCGACAACATATCTTGGTGTATCGTGAATCGACCTTTGCAAGAGATATAATTTTTCAGCTAGAGATCGGCCCCAGATTTACTGCGACCGCCAGTATGGCCCGATTTTTCACGCGTACATTTTGTCCTGCGACACTGGCCAATGGCAGCACGAGTTGAATCTAATGCGAACGAGGCCGGCAAATATCGAATAGAAAGAAGTAAAATTTACAAGCCTAGAGACCCATCCGAGTTTTAGTTAAAATGCTTCGTACTTTTACTCGTTCATTAGCCAGCGCCAAGCCACCTATCCAATTGTTTGGAATTGACGGTACCTACGCCAGTGCTTTATACTCGGCCTCCGCCCAAGAATCGTCAATTGACCAGACATATCAAGCATTAACCAAGATCAATGGATTGTTGGAATCCGACCCTAAGGTCAAGGAAATCTTGGTCAACCCTGCATTGACCAAAGAAGACAGATCTTTCGTCATCAAGACCATCAGCGACTCCTTAAAATTGGACAAGACCACCTCTAACTTCTTGAGTGTTTTGTCTGAAAACAACCGTTTGAGCAACTTGGGAGGTATCTACGAAAAGTTTGGTTTGTTGAACGATGCCAACAAGGGTATTGTCGAAGCCAAGGTCACCTCCGCCAAGCCATTGGACTCCAAGATCTTGAAGAGATTGCAAACTGCTGTTGGCAAATCGTCCTTTGTTGGAGACGGCAAGACCTTGAAGTTGAGCAACACTGTTAACCCAGAGCTTTTGGGAGGTTTGATTGTTGAAGTTGGTGACAGAACCGTCGACTTGTCCATTTCTTCCAAGGTTGCCAGATTGAACCAATCTTTGAAGGAAGCTTTGTAAGTACAGTCTAAAATAGTACAAAATAAGAAACATAGAAAACAAAAACACACACGTAGAATACTAAAGAAGCGTAGCATATAGTTGGAAGTGTGATGACACACGTCTAGCACTGTAGTGGTCACAACTGTAGCTGATAGTGGTTAACAATTGGCTACAAGACATGTGTTATACTTCTTAAGGCTAAACCACTGGGATATTCTAGCCACACGTCTGCAAAAAACTGAGTTTCTATCTATTATACCAGATCTAAAATGATAAGATTTTCTTTCATGTATTGTGATGAACCAGATCATTAAGCCTCTTTCCTAGTGAAAAATTACATACAAATACTCCAAAATAGTCTATTCGGCTACACAGATCCACCAGCGACTCGGTAGATACAGTGGTGTGAACCACCACTCTCTATAGTGAGAGACCCTCTTTTTATTCTCGCATTATTCTAATGTAACATGGCCCCTTCCTTCTCGCACTAATAATTCAGTTGGGTGTTTGGATCTTCTTGTCTGGTGTGATCTTTTCTATTCTCACTAAATCAATTAAGCACCACCAAATTAGGGCCATGCTACGTCGTGCTACACATACCATCACGTTCTTGGCAGCGGTGCTCAACATCTTGATATACTTCTATCCTGACATCCTCAATCCCACCGGCCAATGTGACTGGCACAAATCACCCAACTCCACACGTCTCCAAAGTAAGGTGAGCTTGATCAACCAGCTCCCTCAAGACATTTCTCAGCCTATACTTCTCAACTTTCCAAGCTTGGTCAACAAGACCAGTCCTCCTGATGATACTATTCGCATGTTGACGTTTGGCGACCCGCAGATCAACGGCAATTGGCCTCTGACCAAGTACATCAAGCGTCTTGACAACTACGGGAACGACTACTACTTGGGCCATATTTACAACACCATGAAGAATAGACTCCGTCCGAGCCACGTAGCGGTTATGGGCGACTTGTTTTCTTCACAGTGGATTTTGGATTCTGAGTTCTACAACCGAACCAACCGGTTCGTCGAGCGTCTCTTCCCGCGTCCATTGGAATATAAAAGGAATGTAGTGGAAACTTGGCAAAAACACCAAGACTACGATTGGCAAACATGGCTCCAGCAAGAACTGGATATGGACCCATTGCACCGGTTTCAATCGCGTGTTTACGACGGTGTTTACGATTGGTTCTATAATCGCACGCTGCCCAACTACGACAACCCGTTATTCATAAATTTGACCGGAAATCACGATATTGGATACAGTGGTGACGCTACTTGGCAGCACATGGCACGCTTCCACTATTTGTTTGGCCAAAACAACTATGTAATCAACTACAACAAGGGCACCCCTCTCGAATGGCGTCTTGTAGTAGTAGACTCGCTCACCTTAGAAGGCCCTGCTTTACAAGACGAGTTTGTCAACTACACGTGGTCGTTCCTTGAGCATCTCAAGACCCTTGAAAACCCATCATTCAAAGGGTCTACCATCTTACTTACCCATATTCCTCTCTATAAAAGAGCCGGCTTGTGTGCTGACGGCCCAGAACACAAGTATTATGTCAATTACGAAAAAGAACCTTATAAAAACGGCAAGTTAAGGTCGCAAAACCACTTGTCCTACAACACTACCCAGCAACTCTTGGACATTGTATTTCCTAACGAAGACAAAAACGGCATTATCTTGACGGGCCATGACCATGTGGGGTGCGATGACTGGTACAGCAAAGTGGATGGTGAATGGGTGGCTGCGAAGGAAAAGGATACGTCCCAAAGACTGGCGGTCCGTGAGATAGTTGTGCGTGCTATGATGGGTGATTTTGACGGTCAAACAGGTATAGTTACTGGATGGTTTGATGAAGCCAACAGCGGATGGAACTTTGAGTTCTCCTACTGTTCATTCTTGGTTCAACACTTTTGGTGGGCCAGCAAAGTCTTGCTTGCTTTATCGATATTGTTAGAGTCGTTAGACTGGTTACATAGCTAATGGTCCTGATCTAGTTTTGATTATCGAGCTAGTCTTGTATTTAGAGTCTTGCATTAATTACGGAGCTAGTCAATATTACGAAACTAATCTAGTATTGATACGAGGAATTACCGTGCTTGTTTTGTACAAAGCATGCAGTCAGTCTTGCCTTAGTTCCAGACCTAGTTCTTGTACTAATTATGAAGAGCTAGTCTTGTATTAGTCTTATTGGTTATACTGAGCTAGTTCAATATTAATGAGTTCTTGTATTAGTTACATATAGACTAGTCTTGTAGTACACTATATATACCGAGTTTTTTCTTGTAAGAACTAAAAAGTATGAGCTGGCACAGGGTAGTCTCGTATTGACTACAGGGTTAGTTCTCTTGTTTATTAATTTTTATCAAGTACAGAGTTAACTTTTTGGTTCTTCTACAGAAGCGTCTTTGTCCTCTTTGGGCTCTTCTTGTTCTTTGGGTTTTTCTTCCCCTTTTGGTTCTTGTTCTTTGACCTCGCTCTTTTCATTTTCACCAATAAACTTTTCGATATCCTCCTTGGCACCACTGATACTGGCTTCAGGACTGATCTGGATCTTCTTCACCTTCAACACACCATCCACAAAAATCCAGTGAGATCTTTTGATGCCCGTAGGAGACTTCTTGGCCCCAAGAATACCAATCAACTCTCTCTTTGGGTCGGACAACAACGAGTATTCCAAGTGCTGTTTGGTGATGAAATTCTTCTGCGAGCTTGGTGTGTCAGCAGAGAGCCCATACACGGTAGCATTGGCATCTTTCAAGAACTTGTGGTTGGTCTGGAACCCACATACTTGACGAGTACACCCGGGAGTCGATGCCTTGGGGTAGGCAAAAATCACCAAATATTTGGTAGCAGCAGCGGCCTTAGCAAGCGAAACTGGTTTATCATTTTCGTCCAAGAGCTCGATGTCTGGCACCTTGTCGCCTACTTCAATTTCTTCATGAGAGCCTTCGTTTTCTTCGGTTTTTGGTGCTTTCACCTCCTTTTTGGGGGTCGTCTTGGCTTTTTTCTCAACGGGCCCTTCGTTGTGGTCAACAATTGGCTTGGAAGCCACTCTGGCTGAACGACGTAGTTCTGGCATTGTAATAAGGTATAGTTGGTGGAATTGTCTGTTCCGCTTTTTACCAATTGCTTGGTTGTGCTGCCCCACGCCGGGTCATAGTGGCTTTGTGCGTACACGTGAAAGGAGGTGGCACTGCGAGGCTACAAAGCGACAGCAATACAGCTAATAGACAATAAATGCACATACACGAACACCTGCATACACTGCATACACCTGTTGATGACGTTAGCTGTAGGGAGACGACTTTGTACTTAAAGTTTCTCCACTTTAGCTTGACTACACTCGTCTTCAATTGGGTGCAAAATGCCTCATTCTGGTGAAAAATTACAAAATCGTCACAAAATAGATGTACTATATAAGAGTTATCAGCGAGAGGTTAGCGCCCAAGTTTGTTCGGGTTCCCTCCGTATTTGTTTGCCTTCTCTTCTAAATAAGACTGTTTCAACTTTTTTACGCACTTCTGCTTCTATTCTACTCCCTTCCTACTTGTCCTTCGAATTCCACTGGTTTCCATCGCATTCGTCACCCCGAGACAGTCCCCACAAAGAACTAAACAATACATCCTAGCCTCATTTTGAAACGGCCTACCCAGAATCTAGTGAGTTTAGGACCCAGCACTTATCCCCCTCTCGTTCTGTGTACTGAATCTCTGGTTTCTATAATTTCCCTGCTTTTCTCCGCTTTTATTTATTTTCTCTTCTTTGTGCGAATTCATCTCAAAGATCACTTCACATCAATATACCACTCAGATGTCTGGGGACGACTCCGGCAGGCTATCGCCTGATGCATCTTCTCGAATAAAGCTATCAAACGATGACAAGTCTGATACGGAAAAGTTCACACCCGAAGATATCGTCATCGGGTGTAAGGTGTATGTATCCAAAGACGGTGTGTTTAGATTGGCAGAGATCTTGCAAGAACACCTTAAGAAAGGCAAAAAAGTGTACTATGTTCACTACCAGGAGTTCAACAAGAGATTGGACGAATGGATCGGCACAGACAGAATCGACTACACCCGTCACTTGATCATTCCGGAAGTCAAGGCTGATAAGAAGGACGAAAAGAAAGATGGCAAGGCAAACAAGAAGTCCAAAAACTCGAAAAACTCCAAGAATTCAAAGAGCCAAAAGGCTCCGGCCACGGGCAGTAGTACCCCTGTAGCTGAGGGTGAAGCTAACAATGGTTCCAATACTCCAAATGACGACATCATGGATCTAGATAATTTGAACGTTCAAGGGCTTAAGCGGCCGGGCGAAGAGGTCAACCGTGAAGAGGAAATGAAGAAGTTGAGGACAGGAGGCTCGATGACCCAGAACCACTCAGAAGTAGCGAGAGTCAGAAACTTGTCTACGGTCATTTTGGGAGAACATATTATCGAGCCATGGTACTTCTCACCGTACCCTGTAGAGCTCACCGAAGAAGATGAAATTTACATCTGTGACTTCACATTGTCGTACTTTGGCTCACGGAAACAGTTTGAGCGTTTCAGAGCCAAATGCTCCATGAAACACCCACCTGGTAATGAAATTTATCGAGACTCCAAGGTGAGTTTCTGGGAGATCGATGGAAGGAAGCAACGTACTTGGTGCCGTAACTTGTGTTTGTTATCCAAACTCTTTCTTGATCACAAAACATTGTACTATGATGTGGATCCGTTTTTGTTCTATATCATGACCATTCGCGACGACCAGGGTCACCATGTGGTGGGCTACTTTTCCAAGGAAAAGGAAAGTGCAGATGGGTTCAATGTGGCGTGTATTTTGACATTGCCATGTTACCAAAAGAAAGGTTTTGGTAAGCTCTTGATCCAGTTCTCGTACATGCTATCACAAGTGGAGAATAAGGTGGGTTCGCCCGAAAAACCGCTTTCGGACTTGGGATTGTTATCGTACAGAGCATACTGGACAGACACATTAGTCAAGCTCTTGGTGGAAAGGAATAACCCACAATTGTATCGTAAAAACAACCCAAGAGTAGACAGTGATGATGAAGGCTCAGCTACGCCCGCAAGGTCGGCAGGGCCCTCCGAAATTACCATCGAAGAAGTTTCGGCCATAACCTGTATGACCACTACCGATATACTACACACTCTCACGACACTTCAGATCTTAAGGTACTACAAAGGTCAGCATATAGTGGTGGTTACAGACCAAATTATGCTGATGTACGAGAAGTTGATTAAGAAGGTCAAGGAAAAGAAGAAACATGAGTTGGAGCCTTCAAAGTTAAAGTGGACTCCGCCGATCTTTACTGCAAACCAGCTTAGATTTGGTTGGTAAAACTAAAACTACAAATTATAACTAATTCCGGTAACATGAACTGTCACGAAACTAGGCTGGTTTCTCACTCACCGCTAGTATTCAGTAGCTATTAGTTTCAATCACTACTGAGTAACGTTGGTTTTCATGCCAAGGGGCTTCAATACATAGACATAAGAGATACTTTTCGATTTCACCAAGAATACTGAGCCTGTATAGGTTGGATGCTAACAAAGATATATTAACGAAAACACCTAGAGAAGATACGGTATTTTGAGTACTAGGATGTTATTCTCTCGCGAGCTTGGTGGTTTTTTTGG
Organism: Suhomyces kilbournensis; assembly: GCA_030563685.1. NCBI lineage: Eukaryota > Fungi > Ascomycota > Pichiomycetes > Serinales > Debaryomycetaceae > Suhomyces > Suhomyces kilbournensis. The sequence goes on from JAJMJN010000014.1 coordinate 263,631, forward strand.
AATTATCTGTGGTGGTTTTCTGTTCATGTGATTCTTAGTCGTCCTGGCCCCATATCTTTATACTTTTATCTCCTTCTGCAGTGATAAGCCGGAGACCCAGCATATCGTGAGTCGAAGCGTAGATGGCCGACTCAGACGAACCCTCTAGGGGCGGAGTATAATGCAGCTGCACCAAATTACCTGATACATAGTCATAGTGTTCCATTCTTCCGTCGTCATACCCCGCAAATAGCTGGTTGTTGGCAGGGTTGATCAGAAGCGTGTTGATGATTTTGGAGTTGGCCGGATGGCCCATTTCATTGAGTAGATCGCCTTGCGGCAACAACCATTGCTTGAGATGACCATCTGAATCGCCTGAACACATGGTCATTTCATGAGGATGGAGTACCAACAGACGTATACTTTTCGTGTGATGGGTAAGAGTCAAGGCAGTAGACATTTTACGAAGATCCCAAAGCCGTATAGTCGAGTCCATCGAGCTGGTTATGACTTGTGGATCGCCAAGTTGACTGACTATAGATGTAATATCGTTTTGGTGCCCCGTTAGCACCATCACCTGGTCTCGAGACCGTATATCCCATACTCTCACAACAGCATCTCTTCCTCCAGTAAATAGCAAATCTAGTTCAGGATGTAATGCCATAGTGTAGACCCCGCCCACATGACCGTGGTAGTTCCGAATTTGACACCCCGACGGCGAATTGGTTTTTTCCAAATCCCAGCATCGCACCGTCTTGTCTTCGGAGCCTGAAAACAAGTACGGGTTGCGTTTGGACACCGCTAGCGCCCGGACTCCCATTATGTGACCTGTGATGGTGGCCTTGAGGGCCAGACTGGCCAAGTCCCATACTTTTATGGTAGAGTCCGACGAGCCTGTGACAAACCATCCGTTGGTTACGGGATCCACTGTGACCAGCCGTACCCATCCTTGATGACCTCCCGCTATGACTCTTTTAAGTTTCCACTCAGAAGTATTCCTGACTTGTTCTGTTCTCTTGGCTAGTTGTCCTTGCTGTCCCTGTTGTGCATTCACTGACTCACTATCAGTCTCATCTTTTTCATCTATCTCATCGTCATCTTCTAAATCTTCATCGTCATCTTGAGTTTGAGCGAGATTTCTAACAAGATATCCGAGTTTGGTACTATTGTACATAGCCTCGCTGATGGTATCTGCCGGGGGAACTATATCCTCCTCCATCGGTATTGTTTGCGCATACACCTGCTTAAACATAGAAAGAGTAGTTTAGGAAATTTATGTAGAGTGAGCTTTTAATTTTTCACTCTGGGGTATAATTACTACTATGAACCAACCGGCCCAAGTCACCACCGAGCCCTTGGCGCTTATTAAAGAGCTCTATAGTACTCTAGTCTCGTCCAACCATACGTCCAAAACCATTCTGATCATTCCTTCCAAAGAGATCGGGTTTACAGTGGTGGAAGATGGAAGTCTTGAAATCGGGATGTCCAAGCAAACCTACTTGCTACTATTCAAACAATGCCATGATTTATGGCATCAGGATCCACAAGAGCTAGACCCATGGGATGCGTACTACATGACGCTTGGGTTTTTGATTACAACCAACGAAAACCATACCATTATTACCTTGCACGAAACACTTACCCAAAAGCTTGTGGAGAGAGAAGGGCCGCAGTTCTTACACAGAGAGATCGATATCATCAGTGCGTTTCTCAGCAGCAGATTAAAGAGAATCAACAAGAGCTCGTCGCTCTGGCTATACATGAAGAAAATGATGGTCTTGACAGACGACTACCAGCTACACGAATTGATGATCAACAGGGCCTTAATCAGTTGCCAGTTGCACTTTGCCAATTACTACGCGGCCAATTTTTTGCGATGGTGTATTTGCGTGGGAGCCGCGCGGTCTAGCCAGTTCGAGAATCGTCTTACCCAGCTTTGCCATGCCAACTTTAAGGACGTATCGTTGTGGGGTCTACAGGAAGTATGGTACTTGTACAATGGGGGATACACAGGCACCGTGGTGAGTGAATGTATAGACGAGTATAACCGGTTAGCAGGTGCCCAGTCGCGTCCCTCATTGTCAGTGGTGCGGCCAGAGAGTGACGTTACCGCGCGAATCCGCACCGAGTTCTCGTGGCTCTTGCAGGTCGAGTGCTGCGCAGCGACTCCATACCAGAAGCTCATCGATGCGGACGAGCAGCTCACGGGATCAGAAGAAGATCTCCTTAAGCAGGCGAAAGAGAAGTTGAAGGAGCATCAGGAAAAGTTGGAGGAAACCCACGGCCAGGTGCGCGACGTCTCGCATCTGGCGCTTCTTCTGCAGCGAGAAATGTTCACTAGGACATTGCAAATTCTAGTGAGACATGCTGAGAAATAGATTTCGCACCCAAACCATATATGTAGTATATGCCGTATTCACATCCTACAACGCCAGGCCCAATATAAAACAAATACATACTCTTTAATATACATTACTCCATTAGATATAAATGTAATCATCGTGTCGAACTCGTGCGGTCCTGGCACCTCGTCAGTTGGTCCCTTCTTCCTTCTCTCTATACTCCTTCACGTGACACAGATATCCATTACACTATAAGAGGAACTGATTAGACTAAGCAGGACTTCACTTCTCAGATCATGCTCAAAATACGCCAGTTGCAGAAGAAGAAACAAGAAGAGGCCCAGGAGTCAGCCAGTTCCAGCTCGTCCGAAGCCTCTCCTGTCACCGATGCATCCAAAGTCTCCTCTGCCCAGATCAGACTCCAAAAAGACATCACCGAATTGGATTTGCCAAAGACAATTTCGATCAAGTTCCCCGACCCCACAGACTTTCTCAACTTCTTTCTTCAAATATCGCCGCAGCAAGGCTACTACAAAGGCGGAACGTTCAACTTCAAAGTGGAAGTGAATAACTCGTTCCCCATCGAGCCTCCTAAAATCAAGTGCCTCAACAAAATATACCATCCTAATATCGATTCAGCCGGAAACATCTGTCTCAACATTTTGCGAGAAGACTGGACTCCCGTTCTAAACTTGAACTCGGTACTAATCGGACTCAACTTCTTGTTCTTAGAGCCAAACCCAAATGACCCGTTGAATAAGGAGGCGGCCAATGTGTTGGTGAGAGAAAAGAACCAGTTTAAGAGAAACGTGCTGGTAGCCATGCGGGGTGGCAGTGTAGAGGGAGTGCACTACGACCAAGTAGTGTAATATAATACATAATATTTACTCGTTATGCTATAACTTCCACATACTATCTACATCCATAGAAAACCAAGTACTAGCTCCAAAGTCTGAGGGTGTTGTCAGAACCACCACTCACAAATAAGAACCTCATTTTCTTTTCTATGGCATTGAGGATCTCCTTGTGTTCTTCGTCTGGGCTCTTCTTTTCATCGTTCTTCTCACCATTCTTCTCAGAGCTCTTCTCAGAACTCTGGTCTATGCTAAACCGGGCAAAATCCAAATCGTTGATGAATCCTTCATGCCCACTTAACGTTCGTATACACCGGACCTTTCCTCCTACATTCAAACTCTGTAGATCCCATATTTTTATAGTTTTGTCGTCTCCAGCACTGAATATAAACCGGCCATTTGGATGTATACTTATACTTTTGACCCACGACTGGTGGCCTATGAGGTCAGCAATGAGCCATGCCTGCGAGTTGTTGACTTTGGCGGGCAAGGGGTGCCTGTGAGGCATGATGACGGGAGGTGGCAACAACCAGAGTTTGATGGTGTTGTCTCTACTGGCCGTTATACAGTACTTGTAGCCAAGAGCTTCTCTGTAAATTGGATCAGCAATGAGTTCTTCAGATATAGAAGGGAAAAGCGTCAAATTGTCTTTGAGGTACTTGTCGATTATGATATTTGAGACAAATGGCAAGAACTTGATGGCTTCAATGACATGGTTGTGGCCGATAAGTAAAGCCAAACCGGTTCCAGACTCAGCATGGGATAATCTTGCCGACTGATCGTTGGAACATGTGAGGAGAAAATCGCCCAAATCGTTGCTCAGCTTGACAGTTTCAAACAGAATACGCGAATGGATACTTATAACGTCTATATCTCTGACCCATTCACTATGACCCACAAAGCTCTTGAGACAGAACCCGTCGACCAAGTTCCATATTTTGACCGACTTATCTCGCGAAACCGAGTAGAGAATATTAGGTTTGTCGGGGGAGAATTTTATGGACGAAATGGTGTGTTCGTGGCCGGTAAGGGTACGGATGTGCTTGTACGACAGGCCATTCCATATTTTGATGGAAAGGTCCGAAGAACAAGATGCAAGAATGTATGAAGATGAGGAGGAGAGGAGAGTTAATGGAGTAGGTGCTAGTGAAGAGTTTTGGGGAGTTTTTGTCAAATCGACAGGACTATTTGACCATACCAATTTGTTGACTGAACGGGTATGTGCTTTAATTATTTTATCGGGGATAGAAGTTTCGTCATTCACAAGATTCCACACAAGAATAGACCCATCGGAGCACCCTGCCATCACCAGGGGCAACTGTGGATGAATACAGCCTGTTTGGATCAACTGGCTGGCTTGGGTGGTAAACACCTTGCTGGCGTTATAAGGCAACCAATTGATTTTATCTTTGGATATTATGGACTGTGCGGGCGTGGATCCTATAGTAGATTGTTGAGAGTCAATGACTGTTCGAAGGTTACTGACTTCGTTCTCCAAATCAATGATCTTACGCTGGAGCCGTAGCACCGTGGACCATTTTTTTTCCAAGTAGTTGGAGACGATATTTTCTTCCTTGGAATTTGGCGGTATTCTTAGCACTTCGGAAAGCTTGGATAGTATTTGGGATTGGTCATTTTCGGTCAAGATGGGTTCGAGGTACTGGAGAAGCGCTTTGTTGAGCTCGAGCAGCTGCCGTTCGGTGAGGATGTGGGACTTGAACATAAAACGCCTGGTTTCCGGGATGATAATGCTACAGACGTGGAGTCAACACTGGAAGCAACACTGACGTGGTATCGACACTATGGCGTGGGTTGCGGTGAGTGTTCTGTTGTGAAGCGGTTGATTAGCCGTCAAGCGCGTTCCAACGTCATGTGACGAGACATCAAGAAGGAAGAGGAAGCACAGTATAGAAGGATTTTCTTGAAAGAGGTGGGGAGGTGTACAAGTGTTTATGGGGAAATCTTTACTATTTACCTTTCAACGCAGCAAAGCGGGCCTTGAGGGCATCGAAGTCGGTCTGTTCCTTGGTGACCACCTTGCGAGAATTGGCTGGGGTGGCACCATCGGTAGCGCTCGCGGGAGTCGCACTGGGGTCAGCGAGAGCCACGGCGGGCGTCGCTGTTTTTTCGGGTTCTTTCACACCCCCGCTGGGGGAATCGTCGTCGCTGGGCGGCTCCGGGGTTACTTCTTTTAGTCCAGAGTATGGCGCCTCATACGCCCGTGCAATCTCTTGTAAGTACAAGTCTACCAACGTCTCTTCAGGGGGCTCTACCTGACACCTCTTGACGATCTTTTCAGGCACAACGCCCGCCGAGTTGTCCAACGCAGTTTTTCCCAATTCGGGCCCGTACTTGTACACCAAAATATCTCTGATCGATACCATCTCTTTGAGCTCCGAGTGCGACGCAGCGTAGATAACAGATTGAACTGCTTCGGCGATGTTGGTGTCACAGGACGTCCGCGATGGATCCAATATAATGGATATACGAGCAAGAAGGAGCTCGCAGTACAATTCCAAGTACTCGAGTAGTTCGATGTAGATGTCGTCCCGAATGATGTTTTCCACTCTTATCTTCGCACTTGTCTCTTTGCCCTGTTTCAAGAGATCGGCCAATTGGCGACGCTGCTGCTTGGTCAAGGCGGTCTTTTTTTCTTGAATGAACTTCAGTTTGCTTATGGCCATCTTCAAGGCCGTCTTAAGCCTTGTAACTTGTAGATGTGGTGGTGCTGGTGGCATGGTGATAGACAGTGAATGTAGAGCGAGTTTCTGTTGAGTCGCACAAGTATTTGAAAATAGATAAAGTTGACGCCTCAGTAGAGAGAAACATTTACGAACTATATTGAAATTACTATAAGATCATGTCTCGTAAGGCATAAACCAAAACTCATTAACAATGCCAATTGGCACCATGATAACTAACATTATTTGAATACCACCTACCGAGGTCAAGTAATCAGACCTATGTCTACAATGGTCATGGCTGGGGATTAATTAGTGTGTAAATTGCAACATTTGTTCAGTGCGATATTAAGTTTACAAGTTGCCTTGGGCTTTTTAGTGTTCGCAGCCAGTAGTGCCCCTCTCTAGGTAATATGTAAGCGTACGACCGCTGCCAGTCGCTGCGACTGTCTCGCTAAATTTAGGGCGCGAGAAAAAATAGGATACCACGCCGTCGCGCAGACAACCAGCTTTGGGGTATCAGGCTCAGAGCTCGCAGAGTGCACCGAACGCTGACCACCATGTTCTTTTAGTTTATATACTGTCTTCGGCGGCAGCTTCGAATAAGTCTATAAAGTACTAGATGATTTGTTGATCGGAGTAGATTATGTATTTTTTAAAGTATCTCGTTGCCAAAGCAGTTTATTGCCGATTAAATAGTATACAGAATATTGTCGTCCGTTATGCATCAGTTATTCACCAAGCCAATTTATTATGCCGGCTCAACTACAACAGTATGCTCATGAGCCGGGCTTCCCTTGACGAGAATATCGTCCTCATCCTCATCAATGTTGTTCCCTACATTTTCAGCACTGCGAGGCACTCGCTTTAATGTACAGCAGTCTATGTCGCGAATCCATTCGTCCTGAAGAATCTCCTCCAAGGTAGCTCTCTTTTTGGGATCGATTTGCAACATCTTGTGGATAATGGGCCTAGAAGCATGAGGAAGTAATCTCATAAGCCTGTAAGGCCCGTGTATTTGTTTGTGAGATGACCTTTTCTTGTGTGATTCTTTATCATCGTGTGCGGCGTCCTGCTCGTGGTCACTTACCTGTTCATGTTCCTTGAGTTCGGCAAATTTGGCTTTCATCTCGTTTTTGGTATTTTCATACTGCTCAAGCTGGTTGTCGATTTCTTTGAGTTGGTTTAAGATATCCTGTATTTGATCCTCGTCGAGAATTTCCACATTATCCAAGTTCTTCTTGCTCTTATCTTCTCCCTCATTCACGTCCCCTGTAGACTCCCCTACAGCCTTTTCTTCTTCCATTTTCTTTTTCTTATTCAGCCTGACAATGGTGTTTTTGAGTTTACGCTGGTGTAGCAACAACTTATGGCACTCGTTGCTCAAGTAGTAATCGTGCCAATTATCGTCTCTCATGGAAAAGAGCTTGAAACTATTGTCTTTATCAGGATTAGGTATCTTCCACGGGAACCTTTTGAGTGTCATACAACAGTAGATAATGGCAATCGACCACAAGTCAACTGGCTGGGGATTATACGATACTGAGCTTTTCAACACTTCAGGCGCGAGGTACGGATCTGAACCGACTATACCGTGACAGTAATGGATACTGTCTTTGGAATTTCCGTAGTGATCGTAAGGGTACTTGAAGATAACAGCACTGCCGAAATCAATGATCTTCAAGATACCGTCGGTGGTAATCACACAGTTATCCAACTTAAGATCTCGGTGAGCTAAGCCCAAACCATGAAGATACGCTACACCTTTTATGATTTGTTTCAAGCAACAGTTGATTTCCTGCCTGGACATCTTTCCACTCATGACTACGGCAAAAAAGTCGATGGGAGCATACTCCATAATCTCAAAATACCTGTTGTTTTCAAGTATGATATCCAAGGTCTTGATGATGTTAGGATGTTTGAGGGTGGATCCTATACAGTATTCGGCTGTACATTTACGAGTATAGTCCTTGAGGGACTCGGTGGACCGACGGGGCCTAAACTCTTTGACGGCAAAAGTACGGTTATCAGAAGGCCTCACGATGAGTCTGACAGAGCCTCCAGCCCCAGAACCTAATTCTTTGCCTATTTTACCGTATTTCTTCACCAAGCTAGAGTTTTCGTCCGTGAAAGGGTCTTTGTTCAGCGGATGGTTGTTGGAGGCATTGTGAAGAAACTGCGACAGGGTTTGGTTAATTAACGTGGCTAATGATGTAGAAGAGTGTTCTCGAGGGTTGTGATGGTTAGGAGAGACCGCAGGAGTAGTTCCTGGAGTAGCTGCAGGTGGTGTATTCAAGACTGGCGGTGAATGGAGATGATTGTTGTAGGTGCCTTCTTTACGAGAAATCAGGTTTTTCTTTGTAGGTTTGAAGAACCGCTTAAGTTCTGCCATAGAAGGTGATTTCATGAACCCGTGGTTAGAATCTTCTTTGTTCAATGCATGGTGGACTGGTTGGGGTGAATGAAGGGGTGCTTCCATCTGATTACCTAAGTGAATTGATTGACCAGTAACACGATGCAGCACCGGTTCTGCATCAATTTCGCTTTGATTTGAGTGCTTATGATGAAGATAAGGCTGGTTTGGGTGATTTTGGTGATATTGGTGGTCGTACGAATGGGTCAGTGCAGGCGACGTCAACGACTCGCCAGACTCGTGTTTGCCTATATGAAAGCCCAAGAACGACTTGCGAGCTGTGTTGTGGGACTGGTTTGAGGTGGAAGGCGTCAAGTCGTCGTCGCGAGAAGACTGCTTAAAGTGGTTGAAAAGCTTGATCTTGTGTTTATCAGGCATTATGATGAGCTAAATAAAGTTGAATATGGTATAATGGTATAAGTTTATGGGAATATATGTTGACTTTTAATAACTTTCAATATTAGTTGGATTTCTCAGGTGATTGTTGCTTCTGATTTGATTACCCTGAGCTCCGCTTATTTGCCGTACTATTTCGTACTATTACTGATTACTGAATTAGTTGGTTGTCCACTATTTCATGGATGTGCTTGCGATGACTATCTCTGAATATCGCTATGTTTCGGTGATCCGATGTTATGTTATCTTGGTGACAGCTGCCACTGTTATCCCTCGGGTACACTACCCAATAGCTAGTGCTTAGTTAGATGCAATATTTCTATACGGGACAACTACGCATACGCCTGCAAAACCAAGAACTCTCAACACCGCGGAGATCCGTGTTGTTTGATACTATCGTGTTGCCTGCTTTCGAGGCTGCTGAGTGTTTCTTCCGCCAATAAACGGCTACACAATTGATGATCCGGCACGTGACCGAGCCCTTGAATGACTGAGAGGGGAGCCAAGACAGAAGCCTCGCGTCCCCCGTTATAGCTACACTAAGGGAGAATGTATCTACACTGAGAATACACCTTGCGTCTGAGAATACTCTAGGTGTCAAGCACAAACGTTGTTGACGGAATGGAGAGTCAAGATGGAGGAGTGATACCACTGTATCACGTGACAACTGACCTCTTCGGTGGCCTGTCCGTTGCGCGGAGCTGCACAGCAACTAGTTTGATTTGATGTGACGGACTAAGTCAACAGGCTTTCCCTAATTTATAGTGGTTTTTTTTGAAATGATAAGCCAGGAGAGACGCGACTGCACGATTTTGAAGTCATCATCAGAACTTCGCTCCATGACACCAGCGTAGTGAAACGTTAGGGTGACCTTGGGGGCCAGTGTATCATCACGTGGTTTTCAAGATAATAGGCCGAATTTAAAAAGGAAGGTTGCAACATGATTCCAGAAAAAGCGTTTGCTGCGCTGGAACTAATACTAAAACTTCTCTGTTTCGTATTCGCTAACCTCTTAATCTATACTCTTACCATAATGTGCTGATTAAGGGTTAGTTATGGTGTAGCTAGCGTAGATCATATTCTATATAACAATTTAAGTACATGTAAATTGCTGCGAAAAATTGGGCAAATACTGACTATGTTAATATAGCCATGTTGGTCACATACTAAATAAATCGGAATGTTCTGGAGAAAGATCACTATATTCTTCTCAGGTTAGCGGTATCCAGACTTCAGTGCAGTGGCTCATCCAAGAATGTTTAACTCAGTAATCTTACCTAGAAAAGTTGTCAACGTTCAATGACATTATCTGGGCATCAACTTTTATCTTCTTCAGTAAGTTATTCCCATGGCGATGAGGCGTGAATAGCACTCGCTACTATTTCAATTGTACACTCGTGTACTGGCCCTAGCCGGTAGCCATATCTATCCCTTCAGTGAGAGCAGATCAGACTGATGCCATTGTTAAACTTGGCTTGACCATCAACAGGACCGGGGCAAATGAAATTCCAGGAACAATTCTGGAAACAAACTCAGATACCCCCCATTGCTACTATTTTTACTTGACCGTTGTTAATGAAGAGATTCTCATTCCTGCGTTTGTGAATACTAGAAGCGGAGATCTGGTCCTTGACTACGACCCATTTGATCCTAGTCAAACCACTTCCGCCATGAATTTACATCACGCATTCAGCAAGTGGGCAGAAAATTAGAGTACGTACACCGGCAAGTCCGTAAGCGTCCCGTATACCACTGTCTCTCAAATTATGACAAGAGATGGGTGGAATCAGATCTGCCAATGGCACCTATATCCCTTTCAACGAGTGGCTGTCGACAGCGGTGCTCCCACCATGGCTTTGCCTCAAGATACAGCCGCTTTTATTTCAAGCTGTTTTTGGACCATTTAAGGGTATCGACTTCGTGGACTCTTGAAAGACCGCCTACTTTTCAATTGAGTTTGTTCATTGATTTCCTTTATCCAATCTCCACTACATAAATACATACGAGTACATAATTCTCTTGGGTGATATCTCCATCAAGAACGCTTATAGTAAATTCAACTACGAGGATGAGGTGATTCAACTCGTGCAGACCAGCTATGCACCATGCGGGGCCTCGAACATCACCATTATATATTTTTTTTTTCGCAACAAAACATTATCTTTGCATTGTTAAATGTGAGCTGATGATCATGCTTATAGATAGAATATCAACATTGCTTTGAACTATGTACTGAAAACATATCCCTGATTGCATAAGTAGTACTACGATTGTTATGTTGAAAGTGAACGTTGTTATTTGTTTACACTAACTGACTATCATTGATAAGCTAAGTGTCTCTTCTACTATTTGAAGCCATGTTTATGTTCAAAATACTCTTTGCCAATCTCTTTACTCTTCAACTGTTGAATCAGTCCATTGATCAAATTTTGCGTGCGAACATTTCCAATGGCACTAGGGCCACATGAGGGGAGCGCACCGCAAGTGACACTTTTACATTTCCTGTATATGCGTATTATTTTAGTTCCTACTTATACACTGTGTATTGCCCTAGTCGTCCTTGAGAGCTGTGCCTCTGATATGCTTTTGTCTTTCGGGCACAGCAGCCTTGGAGCCTGGCTTACTGTGCCTGCGCTCATTCTGCTCTCTCTTCTTCAAACTGTTGATCTCCACAGACTTGATTTCACGAGCCTTCTTGACGGCAGTAGGCAAGTGACGGTGTCTGGAAATACGCTTGATTTCTGGCATGTGCTTGTAACGTTCCTTCAAGGCCGCATCGTATTCCAACTTGGATCTTTGACGAGTGGACTTGACGCTGGCTCTCTCGGAGGCCTCGGTTCTCCACAACCGCACGTTGGTATCGTCGGACCCAGACACTATGTATCTGGCATCAGTAGTGAACTTGACACTGAAAAGACGCTGCATACGCTTGGTATGGTATATGTCTCTCGAGTGGCCTTCGCGCGCGCGGAATATTCTGATGGTTTTATCGTACGAACCAGTGACAATTTCTTCACCTGTGGGTGAAAAGTCAAGATCCATGATGGCAGCAACGTGGTCTTTGTAGACGTTGAACGACTTGTTCAAGTTTCTCATGTCCCAGAGATAGGCATTGTGGTCTTCTCCACCTGAAACAAAGTTGAAAGCTTCCATAGGGTTCCAGGCCAAGGCATTGGTACGAAGATTGGTGACCACTTTTTGTATGGGCGAGTTGGTTCTGGTGTCGTACAATACTATCAGATTGTCTGAACCAGCAGATGCTATGATGTTGGTTTCTGTTTTGTTGAACTTGACGGAATGTACGTTGTCTGCACCCCACGATAAGTCACTGATATGCCTGGATCTTTGCATGTCCCACAATTGGATCGACGCTCCTCCGGTGACAAAAGTGTCGTCGTCACGATGGTGGTCTATTCCTTTGAAGGCGTGTTCTCCCAAAAAGGTCTTGACTAACGCACCACGCTCACCGCTATTCAGGTAAAGCTGGTCATCGCTTATGTTGTGGTCGAACTCATCGGTGTTGACCGACCATAATTTGATGGTTTTGTCGTCTCCACAAGATAACATATTGTTGGTGTTGGGAGTAACCACAAGGCCACTTACCATACCATAATGAGCTTTAAAACTAGCGGTTTCTTGTCTAGATGTCATATTCCAGTACTTGATCACACCGTCTCCCGATCCAGTGGCCATTTGGTTGGTGGTTGAAAAGTTCTTGGCTATAGTATAAACCCCGTCTCTATGCCCGTCTCCAAGCTGCCCTACAAATGGCTGGGCAAACATACGCTCCATCTTGGTGGCCGTAAGTGCTTGGGTATATTCTCTGGCTCTTTCAAAGGGATGTAATGCTGGGTTAAGGTTTCTGGGCAATGCTGACTCTTGGGTATTCCGCACAGGAATGTACGTATCTGACGATCTACTAATAGTTTTGATCTTCATACTAACACTTGAGTTTTCTGATTTGTGTGGGGACTGTAAATGATCTTTGAGACTAGTGTGTACGCGGTATGTCTATGGACTATGCTTCTTCCGTTCTCTCTTGCGATGCTCATCGTAAAATTTATCATAGAGGGTCGTGCGAAATACAAAGAACCGTCAACTAAAAATTAAAGAGATGTACCACCCAAGAACTAACTATAGGATGACTTTGTAGATGGTTTTTAGACTATAAATACTTTGTCAACACTAGGTTGATCCTGTGTTAATACAGATAAGTGTTAGTTCGTGTAGGTAATTAGTATATTAGTAGAGAACAATGATGGCAAGACCCTGTCTATAACAGGCTATAAACAGCAGATTCACCCCAAACACCAGTCCTGCTAATGTTTGGACAGTTTTTACTGGATCCGGTTAAGATTTAGCCTTCTTTCTATAGTAGTAGTGCAATTTTATAATAGTAGCATGGGATGGTAATGGGGACGAATGAAGGAATCTATGCAAGTAATTTTTATAATGTAATATCCAATACTAACTCAACATCATCTACATTGGGTTTAGAAATGTCTTCCAAAAACGGTAACAAGTCCAAGAGTTCATTGTCGTGGGTGTCACTGAACCAACTCGAAATGGGAATGGAATGCTGTGGATGGAAAATGTATGATGCAGGCGAGTTATCAATAATTATAGAGTCGGCCAAGGGACGGCCGATTTGCGACAAGTTTTTGATGAAGTTTCCTTGGTAGTTGTAGCATGAGTCACGGAAAAGACGGTGATGCACGGATCTTGACACATCTAGCTTGTCCAACAACGGGTCACCGTATTTAGCGACAGATGCAGTAAACACCACTACTTCGTACCACTTGCCCACTTTTCTCAAGAACTCGTCCACTCCAGGTCTTTTTATCACATAAACATGGTGCACCTGATTATCTATTTCGACTGGGATGACAAAATCGGCCGTCCTCAAATACTTGAATGACGAATGAACTAGCGTTTCGTCCAAGTCCAATATAAGACACTTCTTGTTGCCAAACTTCTTGTCCTTGTGGCCCAATAAAAAGCCTGTTTCTGGATTGAAAGCCTGTCCTTCCTGAAGCTTGGTGAGATCCAAGTAAGATTCTTCATCCAAATCCTCATCGTAGTCGTCTTCGTCCGTGTCTAAAGGCGCGTCGTCATGTTCATTTACAGCCGACTCTTTGCACAACGGGTGTTTGGACTCAGTCGGGGTGTTATTTGACTCGTCGTTGGTATTTGTAATGGTGTCTGTCTCGTTTATCGAATTATCCTCGTCAAGCAAGTCTTTTTTAGTGGGGTGGTTGGGGAACGAAGTATCCGCTTTCGTGGCTACAGAATGGGCGTTTTGGGTTTGTTCAGACGTAGGTTCTAACTCTGTTCCTTGGTCTTTATCTCTATTAGTTTGGTCATTGCTTTTACTTGGTCGATTCCTTGAAGCGCCGTTGCGGTTGGCGGTGTCAGTTTTGTATGCGCCATTGGTCCTTTTGGACGTAGGTGAGCGCTCAGTCGACTTATCGTTAGCATCATCCCTGCTATCGACAGAACAGCATAATAAGGACGATATTAACTTATCCATGGCGCCTTTTGGTGAATCCTGTTCTGGCGGTTAGTGGAAGTTCGAAAGGTTGGAATTTTGGGGGGAATTTTGGGATTAGCGACAAATCGTGTGTGAAAACGCGTCGAATGTGGGAATATACCGAGATTCCACGGCAAGGGAATGTATGTTGACGGATTTTAAACGAAACTATCGATGAAGAAAGTGGTTTGTTCACGTTGAAAACAAATACTCCCTGTTCGTTTTTCACGAAGGTTGGTCGTGCGCGCGCCCCAATGAGTAAAGAGCAAAGGCGGTGGGGTGGAGCAAGGGGAACGACCGTAGAGAAAGCCCCACAAATGGCAGACACATGCCGGTCAAAAAGAAACAGACGGGAAGTCTGGATGGTTAGAGAAGTGGGGTGTATGCGTAAATAGATGTGTCGATTGAAGAGGATGAATTTGTCTATTAGAGCCCGAGCGAAGCTTTCAGGCTCGCTTTACCATAGGCGGCAGTCGGATAATGCGGCCCCGAACAGCTATGGCACGAAAATACTTTGCTACCGGCTAAGCTCGGGACGAGGCGAATTTGAAGCGTAGAATTAAATGTAGAGAAGCTGTAGGACCTGTGGGTAGGACCTGTGGGTAGGTTCAATATAATATTCGGTTGTGGATGGTCCGGGGCTATGCACCCTTGACATCATGACTCAATGCAGGGACGACTCAAAAAACACAATGCAGTGGTCTTTTTGGGAAGTGAGACATCGCTAAATAGCCGAATTGCGCGGCGATGAACCTCAGTTCGACCAAATAGAAGTGAACTTGTACAATCAAGGAAAGATAGAACATCCCCAGGGTGGTGTATACGTCTGGGGAGAAGCAATATCCCCGACGACTACTGCCGGGTTCTACCTCGTATGTTCATTGAGAATCTGTAGTGTGAGATCTTTGTGCGAAAACTCGGATCGGTTCACGGCTGTCGCACCGGTGCACGGCCAAAACTACAGCTCGAACAGTCAGATAAGATTGGTGGGCGATCCAATAGGAGTAGCAAGATAACATCAATGAAAAAAAAAAAAGGAGGAAAGTAGAGGCGAATAGGAAGATAGAGGTATAGGCCTTGATTTGTGATGTGATATGGTCGCGGTCCGAGCACTTCCTCTTCTGCACCGCTAAAATCCCCCGCGCTGTGATAATCAGTAGTGAGCGATGGCAGGGTCGTGTATGCACTCTTCTAGTTTGTAAGCAAAGAAGCTCAAGTGAGATGGAGTTGGGATAGTAGAATGGCCGATTCGACCAACGAACAGCAGATCGCAAGGCTTACCAATGAGTTCCTCCCGCGGCTTCCGGACGACATTCTCTTGAAAGTGGTCAATTATCTCAATTTCGACTATATCACCGAGTTTGTCTTGCAGCACCCGCAGATTCGCAAGGTAGTGATCGAAGAGTACTTTGCCAAGGAAGTTCATTTTGTCATATCGCCGACCCGAAGACCGTATGTGACCACGTTGCTGCCGTTTAGGCGAAAGTACGTCACGTTCAAGAGTCAGTTTGAAATCACTCAGTTTCTTGAAGACCATCCCGATATAAATGCAGCAAAGATATTGTTGGTGAGCGGAGGAGATTTCCAGTCTATGAGAGAGATATTGGAGAGGTTTGGGTCTAGATTCACGGAGCATGGCCTGTTACTAGATATAACCTTGGACGATATCCAGATGCAGCCTAGGGATATGGAGTTTCTCCTTTCTTTTCCCAACTTGTACCGACTTCATCTTTCGGGGGTCGATCTCAGTCACGTCAAAAAATATCTCTCGAGTTCGCAGGCTTTTATTTCCCATCCCGGTTTGCAACAACTTATTATTTTGGGACATTCTTGGAACAAATGGTCCGCCATCACGTTCCCTCCGAACATAAGGCATCTCGACGTGTCATGGAATACCTATACCGATCCTACTACAATAAACCTACAGGAGTCTATTAGGGAACTTTACTTGAACAACTGTGGAGCAACAAGCTCGTCGCTTCTTGAAATCAAATGGCCCACTTCCTTGCAAACTTTGATGCTCACGTACAATAGCATAGACAATTTTGATGTGTCGATTTTGCCGCAATCGCTAGAAATTATCGACTTGTCGCACAACAAAATCCAAAGTTTTGAAACATCCGCGGTCGCATGGCCGCCACATCTCAAAACCATCTCTTTATCAAATAACCACATCGGAGACGCTGGAATAAACCAGCTTGCGTCTGTACAGTGGCCATCGACCTTGACTGGTCTCTCTCTAGAAAATAACAATTTTTCCGAAGTCAGTTTCTTGCAATCTTTACCAGCGAGTTTGGTTTTTCTTGATCTTTCTTTTACTGAAATCTCATCGCTAGTCGATAAGTTTTCTACCGAGTATATAGAATTTCCTCCTTCGCTCCAGTACTTGCGACTCTCGGGATGTGCCAAGCTCAAGTTTGAGAACAAACAGGCTCGGTTCAAGTTCCCGCCGTGCCTCTACGAGCTCGATATGACCTCCAGCACATTCAAGCTTAGTGAACTTGTATTTCCCTCGTCCATTTGCAAGTTGGCATTATCTGGGTGCGAAATTGACGATTTGGGTGCGTATGAAGATAGCGGTGCGAACGAACCTGTTTTGTGGAGCCAGCTCGAGAACTTGGTCGATCTCGATTTGTTTGGAAACCACATCATGAGTCTCGACAACTGGGTACCGCCAAAATCGATCCGTGAGTTGAACTTGTCGCGAAATTTGTTGATGGAAATAGGCCCTTCTGCGCCTACATTCAACCAGGAATACGCATTTTTGACGGATTCGCTCAGATCGCTAAACTTACAAAGCTGTGGCATACGCAGAATTGATCAAAATATTTATATACCGCAGTACGTTGAGTCGATACAGTTAGGAGGTAATGCATTAGGCGACTTGGTGATACCAGCTAGTCTAGGCACGCACAGAAGCCTCTCCTATTTGGATCTTAGCAGCAGCAAGATTACGTCGATTGGGTTTAGCACCAAGGGTTCGGCATCCAAACTCTGTACTCTTGACTTGTCTAATAACTATATAATGAAGCAGAACGGCAGAACGCCGCGAGAGGCGTTGGGGCCGTTTTACGATGCATTAGAGGCGGGGTTTGGAGTCAAGGTCCACACGCGTAAGTTCCATATTAATGGTATCCATAAGTTTTAAACATATGGAGACTTAAAGGAGGTTGTAGTTAAGTAGTAATGGTGTAACAAAGAGACTAGCGAACAAAGACGAGGGTAGCATGTAGGCATGCGACGGCTGCGACAGTCGCACGGTTGAGAGACGCGAATTACAGAGTGTTGCAGACAATGGAGAAGACAAAAAACAATATCTGAGCATTCAAGTAAGGAGGTCAGTCGGAGGTATCTCCAAGTGTAGCACTACTACTAGTAGTATATTACAAGTTACCATTGATGTACTCTGTATTTTATTGGCACGGCACTGAACAGGAGAGAATAGTGAGAAATGTGTAGATTCGGAAGAAATCGTGTAGTAAATAGTAGTGTTAGGGAGATATACCGCGGTAGTGTCAAATGACAGTAGTATAAAAGCAGTTAGAGTCTACTGGGGTTCACCATCGAACGGTTGTGCGACGCGCGCCTAAGCTGGCTCGCCCGCTAATTGTATTTGTTCGCTGTCGCTATTTTTTCGTTCTATTGTTAAGCCAGATCCACTAACGCTCCGCATTGGGAGAAATTCAGCCAGCCTCCAGACGTGTCGTGCTGGTAAAGTACAAGAATACAGAAATCGCATCTCCACTAGGATCTGAAGTATTCAATATTTAGCATTAGCCCATTTACAAGGGAGCAATAAATATGACTCCACAAACACCGCCCCCAGTGAGAAGAGGCCCCAAGACCTCGAGACTTCCTGTAACCCCACAAAAGAATGGGTTAATGACGCCGCAAGCTTCGTGCAAGAAACTTGCCGACCCATTTACGTCTCGCACATCTTTGGAAGAGTCTGGAGCAAATCATGAAGACACTGTATTCAAAACTCCTTCCAGCATACTAAAGAAACCGGTGGTCAATTTGAAGTCCACAAATGCGTCTGCAACCACCAACTCTACATCTAAATCTAGTCTTTTGACACCAGAATTCACCCCGCAGAGGTCTCCCAACAGATCAGCACGCAAGCGCAAGATTTTACCTGACGACATATTCAAGCATGCCACCAACACCATCTCCAAAGTCAACGACCGCCTCTCGTTTGGGCTCCTCCTTCCCATGCCATCTACAGTGGGTTCAGGTCGCAAAACACAGTCATCCAAAGGCACGCGTCTCTTGAGTCCTGCGAACGAGGCAAAAGATACTTTTGTACACGACGATATAGCTCTTGAAGAGGTGGACGAGGTCTTGGATGATGAAATCGCGAGGGAAGATGAAATCAAGGATGAAGTTAAAAAGGAATTGCAGCCAAGTTTGAAAGAACCCATTACTCCTGCCAAACAACTCATTGACGACGAGCTTGTCAGTCACTGGCACGGCAAATCGTTCCACAATTACTCATCTGATGAAGAAGACGACCTCTTCTTGAGCGACGATGAGCTGTTGGCCCAAATGAAAAAAGCGCAGCCAAAAATAGTCAACCCGTTCATAACATCTGCCACGCCCCTGGTCAAGACTAGAAAAGACACCGATCCCTTCAGAGACCCGTTTTCTTTGCCTACATCTGGCGACAAAGTCAACTACAGAACACACATGGAATATATCAATAACAGAAGTGGCGACAAGCGGTTGGTCAAGTTGACTGCGAGCCAGTCCAAAATCCTTCCAAAAAAGCTCGATTTTCTGAACGTGTGAAAACATAAACCACCCACGAGTATGTGTTCATGAGCAGGTCTTCATGAATAGTAACAGAAGTCCAAATCAATGACCTGCTCTCCGAGTAGGTATCTATATAGGTAGGAGCTTCTCATTTCAATAGCATTTGACATTAGTTTCATTAATAGTTCACAACAAGTAGAGTAGAGTGTATATTTGTGGCTCATTTTAGTTTAGCTTAGGGTCAGAAAATGGCTGCGAAATAGACCGCGAAATGTACTATAGGTTACAGATCAGTGCCAATGTGTGCCAAGAGCTAACTGAGAACAATAAAGAATAGATTGAGTACCTACATCTGCCAGCACAACTGCCAGCACAACTGCCAGCACAACTGGCAGCACCAACGTATTTCCCTCCGTAGGCATTTTGTTGTGCTCTCTACTTATTCTTGCAAGGAATTGCGCACTCTCTGGCGAGCTTTCTAATTTTTCTCGCTATTTCTCTACGAGCTCGCTGTAATCGTTCTCACTGTTTTTCGCGACTCATCATCAAAGTCTATTGCACCATCAGTACAACGTCATTACGATTACTACATCTTCGTAACTGTTAGTACCATCATACCATAGTACACTAGACTCACTATGTCTCTCCCTGGCTTTGGCTCTAACGAAGAACATACAACTTCCTCCATCACCGAGATTGACATTCCCGGTGGGTCAGAATGGAGAATCGAAGTGCCGTTTAGAATCCTCTTTAAATTCAAAGTTATTCTGGGGGTAGGTGAAATATTCGGCACAGAGCTTCCGCTCAACACAGAGCTTCAGTTCTGTGGTGTCAAGTATGCCATCTTCGCCCCTCTTGCCGAAGGGTGCAAGATCCAGTACACCACCAGTGCCAACAAAGAGAACATGACCAACGAAGAAGACGCTATAGTGGAGTACCTCAGTGAAGAAACTACCATGAAACAGTACACGAATTTACATTTGGCATTGGAGGGTTTGCGTCAGCAGGTTTCCGACAACAACCTTCTTCAGCCCAAGCAGCTCCGCAACGGTCCTCGAGTATTGATACTCGGTGGAAAATTTAGTGGAAAGACCAGTTTAGCCAAGATATTGTGCTCGTATGCCAACAAAATGGAAAGTTCTCCTGTCCTTGTCAACTTGAATCCTCGTGACGGTGTTTTTGGCTTGCCTGGCTCTATCACTGCCACCACTATAAGCGACTCGTTTGACTTGGAATGCGCAGGAGGATGGGGATTTACCACCACTTCAGGTAGTTTGCTCCATAATCCAAAGCAGCCAGTGGTGAAGAACTTTGGATTCGCCGACGTAGCTGAAAACGTAGACTTGTACAAGTACCAGGCGTCCAAGCTAGGGCTCACGGTGATGTCACGAGTCGAAGAAGATCTCAAAGTAAAGTCTGCTGGAGTCATTATTGATACTCCTCCGCTCACCATCAAGGACTCTAGTATCATAGAAAACATAATATCGGACTTTGAAGTCAATATCATTGTTGTCATAGGCAACGAAAGACTCACTATAGACTTGAAAAAAAAGCTCAAGCACAAGCTTTCGACGTCGCAGTTGGAAATCGTCAAGGTACCAAAGAGTGGAGGTGTTGTAGAAGTGGATGAGAGTTTTATTCGTAGAGTGCAGGAAGAAACCATCAAGGAGTATTTTAACGGCAATTACAAAACACGGTTATCGCCTTTCAAAACCGAACTCGAGGTCCGTGACTACACCATTTACAAAGGTGTACTAAGCCTGGATGTGGCCTCGGCCCTAGCGTTTTTGCCTGCTGGTGATAGTTATACTGCAGATAATGACGGCGACGAGTCGGGCGACAAGAAAGAAGATACTTTGGACAAGTACTACTCGTTCTTGTCGGAACCCAGTCCCTCCAATTTAGACAATTCCATTTTGGCCGTCACCCAATTGCCCCAGAAAAATATGCTGGCCAAGGAATTGCTCAATGCCAGTGTGTTGGGATATGTTCATATCTCCAAGTATGATGACACCAAGGGTAAGTTGAAGGTGCTCATGCCATTCCCTGGTGCTTTTCCTCGTAACGTTTTGATATCGACCAATATCGGATTCTCTGACTAGACATTTGTAGTGGTGATGTCAGATACAATATCTATAAGTGGATACGAAAGTTGTAAAATAGAGTAGTATAGACCTTTCCAGGTGTTAAAAATAAAACATATCATATTGTTCAAGCTGTAAGAGAGAAATCTTGACATTCTATACGCTAAAGTCGAGTTCTACTATACAAGTTTAACATCGAACAAATAACTCTTCTTTGTCCTAATCTACAGATTGCAAATAATGTGTTATATATTTCGAAATCATCATCACAACCATATCATTAGTTACAATGTTAATATAAGATAACTATTTTACATATTAGTCAAAAGGAACAGGCTTTGATCTTTGAAGTCTGATACTTTCTGACGCAGCAATGGCACTGGGTATTTTAATCCCACAACAGTCTCCCCAAGTATTGGCCACATGAACATGGCCACAATCGTCCTCGTCATGAGCATGGTCACTGATTCCCTCAGGACATGGAATGGTCTGACCAAACATAAAATGCTGGATGATAGGAAGCTTTCCCAACACTTCGACCTTGTACATTTTGATCATACCATCTTTGATCTTCTGCCAAGACCGGGCCAGCGAAATATCGTCCAACATAGGCGAGTGCCATCTTAAACTAAGCTTTTGTTCTTGGCTCTTGGGAAGAGTTTTGATATTGTTGATAAAGTAGATACATTCCAAGTACATATACTTGTCGTGGTACATTTCCACCAACTCCTCGTTGTGAATCAGCTTTGGTTTCATGTGAGGGTGGCCGGCCAACTGCGCAGAGCCAAAGAGAAAAGGAAGAAAATGGTAGTCGTCCAACCCCCATACTCCGTGAGAGCCTGCGGGCTCAAGCCAGTATGTCTTTTGAAGCTGTCTCATTACAGCAATGTACTTGGTGAAGACCTTGATCGTAATGCATGCATAGTCTTGTTGCCCTATAAGCTTATGAGCATCAAGACAGAGAAGAAACGAAATGAAATTAAGTTCGTGGCCCGACCCATAATCTATACGAGTACGGTTTCCCCATGATTCCACAAAGTACACAGCCAACTCATCAATAAATTCTGGCTCAGTTTCGCGTGGCACTATTGCAGCCATCATATCTTTGGCCTGCGATGCCAAATCATCGTAGAAGTCTCGGAACTCGGTCTTGCCAAAACGAGATATATCTTTCTCTAGCACAACAGGGTGGGCTTCAATTATTGCTTCTACTTTACTCAAAGTATCGAGAAGTGCCTGCGAGGTGGGCGAGATATCCACAGGGGCGTCGTTGGTCAAGTTCAGGGCCAGATCCTGGAGCCGCTGGACAAAGTTAAGCACCATATTGTAGGCCGGTGAATCTATCCATTTCTCCAAGTCCTGTGCCGTAGTCACTCGTCTTGTGGGTATAGTCATTATTGTAGTTGTTTTCGTTCTTCTTTATACCTATTGCAGTTGCTCTCACAACCACAACTATCTTTAGTGGAGATTAGTGAGAGTCGCGCAGTGAAAAAGTTGTTCTTGCGAAGGCAACGCGCGAGTGAAAAGTTGGCAGCTGCGAAATGACTGGTTGTTCTTTGCCATGTCTTCTGTAACTCGAGCCTTAGGCTTCTATGCTATTCCGTCGAGCAAAAGTCGGTTTTTGACCAGTGTCAAGGAATCTCAGATTTTGTCGTCGATTCTTCGCTCGGACTCCTTATCCAACGATACCCTCAATGCTCCCTCCACACTTCCATTGAGTCTCAAGCCTAAAGCTGAAATATTCAAGCAAACAGAGCAAGAAAACCCAGATGCATCAAAGGTATCGCTCAAAATCAAGCAATCATTTGCCTATGCCAAATCGTTGATCGGATTTTACAAATCGGGTGTTCGTAACGTCTGGAATAATCATAAAGAAATGAAGCAATTGATGAAAAATAAGTACAAACTCACCAAACACATTGATTCCCATGGAAACGATGTTGATATTCGTATACCAGGATTCACCAAGTTGACTCAGGAAATAAGCCAGGCCATATATCTTAGCCAGGTCGAGCACAAAGCCAGGAATCAAGCAACTGAGGGCGATGTCAAAAAAACTATTGCTACATCTGTGGACCAAGGACTCTTTAGTATGACAAGATCCGAATACCAGCTTATCAAAAGGACACCCTCTGACTTCTATAGGATTCCCTTTTTTGCTGTGATATTCGCTATATTCATGGAAACCACCCCCATTGTGTGCTACGCCATACCCGAAATCACTCCTCTGACTTGTGTATTGCCATCGATGTTGCCAAAAATGTGGAACTCTCAAACCGTTAAACAATTGCGCGACTTGAGACAAAAGCCAGATCTTGATTTGGTAGACGAAGCTTCCAAAAACGCCTACAACTTGCCTCTCGAGCAAGTCAGGTTGCTCTGCAAGTCCTTGAGATTGACTTCGAAGTACGTTCCGTCGTTTGCATACCCAGAATCGTGGTTGCGCAACAAATTACACGAATATTACAATTATTTACGAGTAGATAACTATTATCTTGCAGGATTAAATGGAGATGGCAACATCTGGAACTTGTCTCATCAAGAGCTTCAACGGGCTGCATTGGAACGTAACTTGATTTTGGATCTCAATCAGGGCTCCAAGCATTTTGACCTGATCACTGACGAGGCCACCAAGGCAGTAGAGGAGGAAAAATACTTTAATGATTTAAAGGTCAAGTTGTTTCAGTTCATCGTAGACTTTGATTCTTATAATATTGGATACTTGGGAGTAGCTCATTTGGGTCTTGAGAATCCAACCAAAGTATTAGAATGGAAGGAATAAATTGTTTATAAAAAATAAAACTAGTAAGTAGGGTCTAGACAATGAATGTATATACTTAGTTCAAAGAGGTGAGTTGATTTTCTACATGTTTGTAAATAATACGTCAAATAATTTTCGCAGCCAGTACTTAGTACTATCTCTATATCGTCATATCTATTAGTATTTCCACGGGTTTTGGGGTACGGTTTGGGAAACCTTTAAGTGTGCCCTCTTGAAGCTGCCGTTTTGAGAAATGTCACCTTCAAGCAGTTTCTGATGCTTGAGCCGAGAAATAAAATTACCTCCGTTACCTGTAACGTTCGAGGCCGACTTATCAATCATGCTGGACATGGCTCCTCCGGGTCCGTAGGTATCGACTATGGGTCTAGGCTTGAGTTTGAGATCGCTTTCATCTTGGGCGATCACCAGCTCCTTGATTCCTGTCACTCTTTCACCTCGGTTAAACAACCCTGTGGCATCCTGAATAACTACTTCGAACCCCATGGACTCACGAGATTTGTCATCTATGAAGAAATAGACGGTATCTCCATTGAAGATTTGGATTTTTCGGCCCTTTCCAATCACAGAGTCATTGACACTACATGAGTTTGTACTCACGTCCAACAACCATATATCGTCAAGACAATGAGCGGGACTTTCGTAGATGGAGTTTCCAGCCACCGGGTGTCTTTTTTTGCTGAACAAGCAGTGGATCTTAGACATTCTATCGTCATTAATGAATGTATTACATACCTCGTTACGGCCCACTGAGTACGGGTTTATTCCTTGTCTCAAGTGGATGGGGTGCTGCAACATCGAGTTGGGCAATGGTTTGAGAGTAATGAATGTATCTGATGGAGTAGACGTCTTGGAGCGTTTTGATTTTAGTGGGGAAATGTCATCGGTGGAGTGTTTCCTGCTCGCTTCCTCTGGCTTGAGCGGGGTGGATTCGTTGAGAATATCATGCTGTTTTCCTTGAGAGTTGATATCTATGTGGGGTCTTCTTTCAGAATAAGATGCGTTATCCAAGAATTGCGATGGCTGAGAGAAGTTAGGAGGCTGTGAAGGAGGGAGTTGCGACTGTGGTAATGGGACCACACGCTTGGGGATTTTGAAGTCGTTCTTTTGGCCCTTGGTTTTACGATTTCGTTCGCTATCCAATGGTCTCATCATGATCTCTTCATCGATTTTACTGATAGAATCTATCGGCACACCATTATCTATTTTTCTTGATTGCTGTGATTGGGATTGACTCAAGCTAAGGGACTTTTCCTGATTAGAATCCTCACTAAAAACGCTTTTAATCCATTTATGTTGCAATGCCTCATCAGCAGTGATTCTGAGTCTAGGGTTTACTTGTAAGCAGCACTCCAAAAAGTCTCTGCCATCTTGGGATATTTCGTACGAATTGAGAGGAGACTCATGGTATTCGCCAAGTTTTATCTTCAGAAACATCTGTGCTTGGGTCTTTCCGTTAAACGGTAAATGAGATGTCAAAAGAACGTATACTAAACAGCCAAGAGACCAGATATCCACCAACGAAGAATAGTTGTTTTTGTCAGCCAGCTGAGAGGCCTCGTACTTCCCGGTAATTACTTCGGGAGCCACATAAGCTAAAGTGCCACAGAACGTTTTCATGAACGTGGAGTTGTCGCTGAACTTGGCAAGGCCAAAGTCGGTAATTTTGACTAGAATGGGATCGTCTTGCATAATCAAAATATTGTCAGGTTTGAGATCACGGTGAGAAATACCAAGCTTATGTACATAAGATATACCTTCCAAGATCTGCTTGGTTATCACCTGGGTGGCATCTTCCCCTATAGCCCCGTTTGCAGCTACAAAGTCCATCAAGTCTCCCCCTGGCACAAGCTCCATAATTATGTAATAATTGTCGAGATCCTCATAAAATCCCTTGAGGCTCACAATGTTTGGATGGTCGAGTTTCCGCAAGATCGAGAGCTCTCTATCCACTCCTACAAGGCCATTGGCAGCGCCTCCACCTGTGGTATTAAGGGCTTTTCTTCTGTTGATGATTTTGACAGCATACGCATTCCCAGTGGACCTTTCAATGGCTTTCTTGACAGTCGCAAACGCTCCCTGCCCAATAGTTTCATTCTTAATAACGTAGTCTTTATAGATACCTTGATCTTTTAGGACAGCAGAATTGTTTGAGTTTGACGAGGTGAACTTGGCGGGGTTGTAGAACTCAGAAAACAATACTACAAACCTGATGACATCTTTGGGTACACCCACACCAACCGCTATCTCGTCTCCTTGGTTGAGTATGTAGTTGGAACCCTTAACTAGACGGATATGGTTAAGATGGGTGCCGTTGGTCGAGGTGTCCTGTATCCACACAGAGTTGTCTGAAATATTGAGCCATACCTTGAAATGCTTGTTGGAGAGACGCGAGGACGATGCGAGGGTGAAATCACTCTCCAAACTGCGTCCTATCACCCATGTCTTCTTGCCATTTTCAGCCTTCTTGTCATGGGTAAGATCGAAGGCAGTGTAGGGGCCCTGGGTGCAAATTAGTCGACATATCCGATTCTTGTCGGTCTTCTCCTGGGTCTGTGTGACTGCTGACTGCTGGGTCGGCTGCGTCTGTGTCGGCTGCGTGAATTCCATCCCCTAGTGAATTACAACAGTGTTCTTAATAGTGATGGTTTTTCAGACGCGTTAAATCGTTTGGTGAAAGTCACGTGCATTACGGACCCTGTTGAAGACAAGCGGAGTAGCTGCAAAAAAAAACACGAATTAGTAAAAGGACATATATCTGTTCGATTAGTTAGCTTTACATCTTCTACTTACGTTATGTACATTATTTGAGTAAAGTATATTCTAAAGGAACTCAAGTGCAACGTGTTGCTCAAAGTATCTTAAGCCTTTAACAGGATATTCCTTGACAAGCGTATCGATTTCTGCTAGTTCAGAGTCAGACAACTCGACCACGCTTCCCAAATTCTTTTAAATTCTTTCCTTGGTTGAACCACTTGGAACAGGAATAATTTGACTGACCTTTTCGATTCCATGATAGTTTTTTGCACGAGAAATCTTGAGAATCCACGATAATGCCAACGACTCAAGAGTGGTTTGCTTCTTGTTGTCAGCATAGTGGTACAAATTCTTGAGCAAAACCAAATTGTGTTGGAAGTTGTCAGGTTGGAACTTGCCAAATCTCCTTCTTATATCGTTTGGATGCAACGATTCCAAAAGGTGTCGGCGTTTTCAACCGTGTAGTCAGTCAAAATGACTCTGCAAATAGGAGAATACGCAATAACTGGAATATCGTGCTTCGACAACCCAGCATGTACCATTTTCAAGAATATCTTGACTGAAGAGCGACAAGTCCAATTCGACACACGAAACGGTGTACTATCTCTGTGTGCTGCAACATAACCGTGACTAGGTGCAAATTCGGCTGGTTATACTGAGATCAGATGTGAAGACTCACAGTAGCACGTACTCTTGTACTGGGCTCCACTATCGGCACGGAATGTTTCTAAGATCTCACTTTCTAGCAAATACCAAGTCTATCTGACTTGGGCAAATGATAGAAATTGTTGATTTCGGTTTTTATTCCTTGCTTGATTTAAAAGTGTTCAATGACTTTCGGTCCGTGGGTAGCTGAGATTATTGCAAAAGTTATCGCCTGGCATGGGCGAATGAAAAAGATCTATTTTGAAGGACTCGTCACTTTCATGTAGACTACAAAACGTCTAATAAAATCTATATTGTCTAAACTTAGTGGCCAGGTATATAAACTTTTCTGTTTCTGCCAGTCATTTTCGCGTAAAGTGTTGGTCTTCAACAGTTACTGTACGAGCTCCATTTACCTCGGTTGATCTTGTTACTACCTAAGTCTGGCACCAATCACTTTCAAGTCTAAACTAGGATGATTCCATTTGAGTGCTGGGACGTTCATATTTCGTGAGATCTCAAAAGCCACGGAATTGATTGATCTGTAATTGCAAAATCTAGATGTTTTATTAATCAGTCATCTAAGTCAGTCATATTCTAATCTATATCCCTAATTTCCTAAGTCTAGTTTGGTGGCCAGTAGCCCGGGAACAAGAAATGCATCTTTTCCAAGACTTCCTTCTTGAGGCCAGCAGGAGCAGTACTAAGGGAGTACTTCATGGAGCCTTCCAAGTCTTTGCCCAAGTGCTGGCCCTTTTCACTGATAACGTCAATCAATTCGGCAGCAACACTACAAGCGTTGGCAGAGTTGGCCTTTAAGTTGCCAACCACAGTCTCGACAGTGACAGGCTCTTCATTCTCGTTCCATGAATCGTAGTCAGTAGACATACAAATCATTTGATAGGCAATTTCGGCTTCTCTGGCCAATTTGGCTTCTGGCAAAACAGACATGTTGATCACAGAACCACCCCATGAGCGGTACAATTTCGATTCGGCACGGGTACTGAATTGAGGGCCTTCCATACAGATGACAGTCAAGTCCTCGTTGCCATTGTCAGCACCTTTGGTGTGGAAAGTTGGGGTGACACCTTCCTTGTCCGAAGCAGTCAAAAATCCGGTCTTAGGAATGGCTTCGGAGATCAACTTATTGAGCTGCACGTCAAATGGCTCGCCAAACATGGCGTGTGCTACAAACCCCTTTTCAAAAAAGGTGGCTGGACGGTTGCCCTTGGTTCTGTCAATGATTTGAGTAGGCAAAACGAAATCTCTAGGCTTAATCTCCTGTTGTAACGAACCGACGGCCGAAAATGCAATAATGGCCTTGACACCCAAGCTTTTGAGCGCGGCAATGTTGGCTCTGGCAGGAACTTCAGTTGGTAAAGTGTCGTGTGACTGTCCGTGTCTGGCCAAAAATGCTACTGGAAAACCTTTTTCAGTCAAACTGATGGTGATTGGAGATGATGGATGGCCCCATGGTGTAGATACAACCAATCTGGCGACAGGCTTCAAGTTGGGCAAGTCGTATAAACCAGTGCCTCCGATGATGGCCAAAGTGACTTTACCATCGTAGGTTTGGGGCAATTTTGCCAAATCAATCTTTTCTCTGTGTACAGACATCTTCAAAATTCTGGGAATCCTATCAATTGGTGCTCTGATTCGTACCATCGACTCTTTATATATCTCACCTTGTGCCCACATGGTAGCATGAGACATTTCACGTGACGCTTGTTGGAAACCACACCTAGCATGCAGGAACAGTCACCCATGACAACGAGCTTGACGAACCATTCCAGAGAAACAACTCAAATTCTCTTGGACTTGTCAAGGATTTCTATTTGAACTTAAGTCTGCGAAGCAATTCATGTGGTTTCCTGCTAGTTTTCTTGAATCAATAGCCTTGACAGTGTAGTACACTACGAATTTATACGTACTACTCGCAGCCACCAGTAACGGTAGATCTGACGCGCGCTCATCCCATCGCCAAGTGCTACTAACGCCGGTTCACGGGATCAGGGCGGGCCCGTGCACTTATCCCAGCAGTCACCTGACTCGTGACCATAAAATCTTCAACTTGGACGGCCGGCGCCACCATCAACCACACACCATGCTCAAGTATATCGCAACAAACACCTTGCGAACCACCGAGGCGTGTTCGCATAGTCTTCTCAGAAGCTCGGTGAGGACCATATCGTCAAAACCTCCGAAAGATTCCGACGATATCTCCGGCCAGACCAAGAAACGGATTTCGGTCTACCCCAAGAGTAAGCTGACCAAATCAAACCCAAGCACCACCACAACGTCAAGCCATCCTTCTACGTTGCAGACGTTCAAATCGACTCGTTCTCATAAAGGAGACGAGAGATCAAAAGGTTCGCTCAGGTCCAAAAGACAAGCTAGAAAGATCGAAGACCCCCAACAAACAAGCAATAATGTTAACAATGTCAAGCCTAAACCTAGTTTTATCGCATTCACAGATTTCCCCAAAGCACCCGAAAGTATTTTGAATAAGTCGCTGAAGGAACTTTATACCAGTATTGACCTCCCTGAACTATACGAGCAAGCAGGAAGTTTTCACAATAAACAGAAGCATTACGTGGACTTTGCCATAGATGACAAGTATATCAAGTCCAAGGTGAGGAACCAAATCACCGAAAAAGACCGTTCTGTGGTGGCCGAACTCGACAAGTTTGCCAAGTCAGAAGAAGACGAAGAATCCAACCAAACCCAATTGAAACTCATCAAACTTTACTATGATCAAAGCACCAATACCTTACAGCCACTTCCCGAGCATTACCTCAAGAAGTCTTTACTGGGAATGATAAATATGAACAAATCCCTTGATGATATTGACGACGAGTATTTGTGGGATTTGATTCCCAGAGAAAAGCTTTTCGGAGTTCTGCCATTTGAACCCAAGATCGAGCCTGATGGATTCAAGAAGTGGGAACAGATGATGATTGAGAAGGAGCGTAAGGCCCAGAGCATAAAGGAGGAGGATACCCGTCAATATCGCGACTTTGAGCAATCTTTGTCAGACTCAAAATCTTTCTACAAAAAAGCAGGAAGCCGCAGAAAGGTGGACAGAAAATTGGTCAAGAGATACAAGAAATTGAAGGAGGAAGGCAAAATACCCACCGACTTGAAGAAGAATGGTTCGACTGCCGGAAAGGACAGTTTTAGTATTAACGATGTATTTGATGATTTTTTATGATAGCATGAATAGCATTTATGCATAAGAACTAGTAGATAAACTAGTTATATAAGTAACAAAATAAACAAACAAAGCTAAAAAGAAAATCATAAAGCCAAGAAGTCTATAAGTATGCTAGCATCATTATTGATCTGGATATTTGAAGTTAACGTGCTGATGTCCAGTATGGATAGAACGGAATAATTAAACTAATTTTGGGAAAAATCGGTAAATTTATTTCAAAATACACAAAACGAAATTTAAGATGTTAGGGAATATGTAAAGTATATTCATTGTAAGTAAATTACACACATCCCCTACTAGTCGTGTGACTATGTATTCCAATCTATTGAACTAAACGAGTGTATACACTAGATTAAGTCTAGGTGAACTTGATAAATATTCTGATAAATAGTTAATTTAAGTGTCTCCAGGACTACTCTTTGATAACCAACTCGACATCGCCATATCCAAAACGATGCTTATTTTCTTCGTACACCACCTTCAACTCGTCAATGTACAACTTGTGGTAATGATGCAAAAGATCAGGAGGAAATTTTGTCTTTACGGTTGATTTTTTGGGAGTCGTTTCCAGTTTGAACAAGTTTGTAATTGACCTGGACCGCGGGATATCCTTCCCGTTTGGCTTTTCTTCGGGAGCACTATCGAATTCCGGGTGTTTGGCTTTGTACTCAGCCAAGCAATTGGCAGGAATATGAATAGGCTTGCCGAAACAAATATTGATGGGGTTTCTGTAGGGCACGATACCAAAGTCATAAATAAAGACACCACGCGCACTGAAAAATGGCAATGTGAAGTTGAAAGTCGCTTTCATCCACTGCTGGAACGTTTCGCCCCACGAACCGTGTTCGGGGATATTTAACTTGTAGATGTCCACCTCACCAAATGCAAATACGGGCACTAAGGAGACGTTTCCGAGCTCAATGGCCAACTTTACAAAGCCCTTACGTTTGTTTAACACAAGCTGAATTTGTCTTTGCAGCGAGGCATTGGAAGCTTCTCCTTTACGTTCGTCTTTATCGGCCACTTGATTTTCTTCTTGATTTTCTTCTTGACTCTGACTCGTTTCGTCTTGGTAACCGTAACCCACCTTAGTTGATTTCGTTACCAGACTATTTAATAGAGATTCCTGAGCACCACCCACAACTAGACATATTGAATTATCGCCATTATTGATCAAACTCTTGATGTTCTTACCAGATGCACTGGTCAAACCAAGGCTCATGAGATAGTCTCTGTAGAAAGGCAATGTGAATTGAGTGGTTAACGTGAGAGGAAATATATTGCCAAGGCCAGGAAATAAGCGTTCACCTTTCGAAGGATCGTGGAATAGAGGCTTGAGAAATTTGGCAGGAGGTTCATATGGTTCGTTTCGGATGGCATTGGTGGCAAAAGTTCCCATGGCACCCATAGAAATGACTCCATGAGGATGGTATCCAAAGATGTAGCGTGGTCCAGTTGATACTTTCTTGAATCTGACGGGTTTGTTGTTGATGGTGGCGGTTCTGGTGGTTTCGGCCGGAGGGGGCGGGGGCCGAGAATGCGAGTCTGTGTCGTTAAGACGCTTTGAAAGACCCAACTTCTTGAATATTATGTCTATGAGGGTACGAGAGTTCTCGGAAATCAAGTCCTCTTCATCGTCGGCAGTCTCATCGCCATCTTCAACCACCACCTCTGAAAACGTGGGCTCCAATTCACAAGACTTGTGGACTCTGATGGGGAAGTAATTGACAAACCATTCCCACACAATGAGGTTTTTCATCCAGTTGCGAGTTCTGTATGCTGCCTTTCCATTTGTAGGGGTGTGCAAGTCAAAGCCGTACCACCATATAAAGTAGGGCAAGATGACGGTAAGCCAAAGGATCCAACCTAAGGATAAAACCGCCAAGAATGCACATACAAACACAGGGATCGAGATAATGTGCCAGATCACCCCGAACGTCTCCAATCGGTGCTGAATGGGGGTATTCAACGGGGCAATATGAAGCAACTTCTTCTTGCGCGTGGGGGTCGAGGACCTGGAAGACCCGGACTCGGAAGATGCCAGAGATTGCTTTCTCTTTCTTAACTCTTGGTCCTCCATGCTAGCAGCAAGCCAAAAGCAAAAAGCAAAAAGCAAAGAGCAAAAAGCTATGTAGTTGTGAATATCTATCAGTGAATAAATAAAGAGGTTATATATGAGAGTTGCTAAAAATTCCCAAATCAGAAAGTGTGAGGGGTCGAATAATTGAAGTGATAGAGCGGGGCGGGGAGAATTGAGGGTAGTGAGGTCCGAATTGAGGGGTCTTAGACCAAGAAAAGAGAACTTAGTAACTGACTAAACGTTAAAAGGAGAAAAGCTCGGGGAATTGGGTTGTGTACTCTAGGTAGGTGGCCCTATCTTAAAGGATGATTGCGCTGTGCATCACCAGATAAACCATAACCAAATGGTTAGTAGAGCAAACAATCGCCTTTTTTTACGAGCGCATCACAAGCATAGATGCGTTTGTTTCTCCAAGATATCAATAAGGTTTAGTTCAGATGATGTGGTAGAATTGTTTCGCATTAAATAATAAACTTTAATACATTAGCTTTAGCACGTTCACACACACACACACACACACACCCACCCTTAAGTGAGAGTGTGTAAGTATACTCTACAGTAGGCACTACTCTCGTCCAGGTACGATTTGACTATTTACTCTATTAATAAGACTCAATTTCTTCTACTGACGATTCCATACAAGTGCTGTTTCGCATCTAGTTATTGGTGATCCTCACATCTCCACATTTGATGCCTGCTTTGTGGCTCGCGCGAAATTTCAACTCATCATACTCGATAACCTTAACTCACTACGATTACCTCTTTGAGGACAATGTCTACCGATTATGGTCAAAAGACACATTATGTGATATCGCCGAAACGCAGAAAAGTGGCTACTTGTGACACTCCGCTTGTACCGCTCCTCGACGGCCAAGAACCACGCCAAAATGTCCTCCAGCGTTACAAGCTCTTTCAGACAGTATGGAACCACCAATTGAACAAGATCCACACCATTTTGAACAGCTCCAACACCGAAATCTTTGGCAGCCTTACCAGATTCATCAATGATCCTTCGAACTCTATAGAAACACAGCATGTAAAGATACCCATTGGGTTTCTTCAGCTAAGCTCCAATACCGCCAATAATCTTCGAGTGCTCACTGAATTCAATAGATATTTAGGATCACAGACTAGATATGAGTATAGAGCTATCAGTTTGTCGTCAAAGACATGTACAAATATCAAGTCGACCTTAAGAGATATCGTCAAGCAGTTTCTTCAATATGATGAGAAAGATGAAAGAGATGATGTTGGGGATGAAAAAGATGAAGATGAAAGAGATGATGTTGAGGATGAAAAAGATGACGAAAACAAAGAAGATGATAAAGACGACGAACTCGATGGTTTTGATGAGCTTTCAGAGTTTAGTGCTCAAGGCAGGGTCAACTACGATCTCGATATCATATTCGACTATTGTACCAAATACTATAAAGACAAGGGCTTGAACAACCTCAAGATCGTGATAATTGTTGAAGACGCCAACTCTATCAACAACCACGTGCTCAACCAGCTCGTCAAATTGCTTCATTCGTACTCTTTAAAACTCCCCATAAAAGTCATCATGGCTGTTTCGTCCAACAACATCAGCAGCTGGATCAATGCCAACTTCAATAACGAAAACAGAATTTTGATAGACGGGTACAAGTTCAAGAGCAACGACAACAAATCGTTGGGTCATATGATCTTGAACGATCTATTCTTGTCGCCGCAGGTATCGCTAGAAGACCCGCTTTTGCTCGACCCGCTCTTGACGTCAATAATTCTTAACCGGTTCGAAAACTCCAATAACTCTATTGATGCCTTGATTTCCGAAATCAAACTCAGCTACATGATCCATTTCTACCATCTGCCACTACTGGGCTTGCTTGAGACACTCAATGGCTCAGAGCCCCCGGCATGGAT
This sequence comes from Suhomyces kilbournensis, assembly GCA_030563685.1. Taxonomy (NCBI): domain Eukaryota; kingdom Fungi; phylum Ascomycota; class Pichiomycetes; order Serinales; family Debaryomycetaceae; genus Suhomyces; species Suhomyces kilbournensis. The sequence continues at coordinate 298,039 of JAJMJN010000014.1, forward strand.
GCTTCCGTCTCTTCGTAAACTTGGCTCGTTCAAGAGACATATCGAAACCAAATTAAATAAGTCACTAGAACCTGAAGACAAAATAGAAATCAGGGGATTGCTTCTTTCCGACGAGAGGCTTTCACGGCTATTCGCTCTGACCAAAAGCGATTTTAGAACATACAAGTTGTCGGTGATAAATGTGATTAATGTGGTGTACCAACTCCAGCAGTTAAAGACCAAAGCGTTCAAGCAGAAATTTGAATTGTACAAGCTTATTGTGGGCCACAAGCTCATCAACTCAACATATCTCAGCAACATCATCAATAGCATCCGAGACTTGTCGGAAGACCGTATTTTCGATGTACTGCAAGACTTGATAAGTCTACTAGTTTCCAATATTGAATCAGCAAACGACAGTTTTCTGGAATCATTACTCGATTCTCTCCACAAACTCAAGTATAACACATCCCTTGAGTCCCTTCGCACTACTTTCATCGATAGTCTTCACCAGTTTTTTGGCAATCCGCTTCTCAGTAAGTCCATAGAAGGGTTTGTATTCTTTGAAGTATTTACTATGAACGGCAACTCGTCTAAAAGCGCCAAAGAAGTTCCGATCTTTGAAGAAAAGTACGAGAACTTGATGATCAACTTGGTCCGGCCCAATCTCAGAGCCACCTTGGAAGAATCCCTCGAGGATTGCAAAGTATACTTGACCAACAAAAGCGGCCCAATTATGACTCCGGTCATCAACCTGCTTTTTCGCGTATACAAAGAGGCTCCGGTACTAATCAATATCTACGACTTTTATGTTGCATTCCGTCAATCTCTAGACAAAGCCGCTATTGCCGATTGGATGTCCTCGAATTACCCTGACATAAACGTGGAAAAAGAATGGGATTCCATCACATACTCGTGGTTTATTCAGTCTTGTTTCGAATTGATGATGATAGGCTTGCTCAAGGAGAAGCCCAAGGGTGACTTTTTGGAAAAAGCATTATGGAAGGGTGTATAGAAACTCAATCACATTCAAACTATTGGTGTGGTTCTCTAATGTACAACACAATTTTGTGAAGGACTCAAAGTGTATCTTTAATAGACATCTCACAACCGTCGCATCCGCGATATGCCACTCGCCTTGTAGCACTCCCTGAATGATGCCATTTGGTGACTATAAGTATTGTGAAATCCACGTAGTCAACCACTCGTCTTTGGATCCGTTTATTTATCTTCTTTGAACATTATTCATCTCACTGATAGGCTCGGTCGGTTGAGGTGTTGGCAAGCGTGCGATCAGCTTGTAATACCGATGACTGATGGTACCCAGCACAATCAATATAAGCAAAAAACACGCCAAGATAGTTATCATAATCTTTCGCTGTGTCTTGAACATCCTATTGGATATGTCGGTCGAATTGGCAATCATGGTACAAATAAATTGGTATAAAGTAATTAATCTTTGTCTTTTCACCTTATTTTTCCCCTTCAAATAAAACTCTAAATATACGAAGTGCACACAAGACTCTTACACAGTGTACAATATTTATAGACTCAAAGATTCCCGGATGTTTCACTTTATCAATTGTATTATGCAGCTTATAAATTCTACGTCAAGTTGATCAAGATTCACGGAGCTCAGTTTTTTTAGGAATCTTCTCTACTTATTCTGCCACGATTAGGGGAGTAATAACTCAGTATTGATACGTTTTACGTACATTACGGCCTACAAGGATTAAAGCTTGAGTACTCATGTATGTTTCATAGTAACGACACGATGTTTTAATACCTTCATTGGTAAGTTGTAAGTCATCACATAAATAGAATAACCTTAAACTAATAGCTATAATACTACTCATATGCAGGAATGCCATTATTTTAGGTTGAACTGAAACTGTTAAACTACCCCCTAATCTACTGGTACTTGATTATTTGTATTTAACTGAAACTATTAAACTACCCCCTAATGTTACTGGTACTTGATTATTTGTATTCGATATTTATTAACGATAGTCTATTAATTAGGGTATGCCAGTACCGAGTCTAACACCAGAAGGCATAGACCCTTCTGTAGAATGGTAATGAAGCAATGTAAGCTTTCTCTTCGGCGATTTCTTGCTTGAGCAAGTCCAAATCCAATTCTCTTCTTCCGGTATCGATATCAATATCCTTGGCTCTGATGAACAACTTCCAGTTTTTAGTCCATAATTTATGGGCAATGTAGAAAGCAAGCACCACGGGGAAACCCAAGTAGGATTGGAAAAAATCAGAGGCGTTTGGAGAGCCGCCGATTGGGAAAAGAGCAATCCAGAATTGGGCAATGAGAACAAGAATGTTCAAAGTAAGACCATAGAAGGCACCGTAGATACCGACTTGAGAAGTGTAGGTGATTTCGGAGGTGTCTCTTCCTTGGACAGAAAGAGCTCTTCTAAATCTCAATAAGGCAAGGTTGATGGAGCCCCAGGTGAAAATGGACGATAAACCGGAAAGTGCCAACAACCAGTTGAAAACATCTCCCGACTTGTCAGATGCAGTGATGAAACAAAGCAATCCAACAATACACTGGATCAAAATACCAACCATTGGTCTACCTTGCTTATCAATGTAACCCAAAAACTTTGGACCTTGGCCAGAAGCAGCCAAAGCAGCCAAAGTTCTGGAAGAACCAAACACCGACGAGTTACCAACAGAAAGCACAGCAATCATAATGACCACATTCATGACAGAAGGCAAACCACTGATACCTGCGTTTTTGATCGAGATAACGAATGGAGAAGCAGAGGCATCCACAGACGAAGACGAAATCAAGGCTGGGTCGTTGTAAGGAACCAATAAACCGACCAAGGTCAAAGAAACAACGTAGAATAAGGTGATTCTCCAAAAGACTTGTTTGGTGGCTTTTGGCAAGGATTTTCTTGGGTTTGCGGCTTCAGCAGCGGCAAGACCACACAATTCAGTACCACTAAAGGCAAACGCAGCAGTGACAAACACAGAACAAACACCCTTGAAGCTGTGCGCAAATGCACCTGGATGCTGGTAGTATCTTCCTCCGATGTAACCACCTTTGGGGCCACCACCGCAAACAAGCACAATACCCAAGATAATGTAACCACTGACGGCCAAAACCTTGATGATGGAAAATATAAACTCAGCTTCACCGTAACCCTTAACTCCAAAAAGATTAATGGCCACAATCAACACGTAGAAAATCACCACTAGTGCCGCCGAATTGATGCTCGAGTTCCAAAACTTAATCGTAATTGCAGCAGCCACCAACTCTAGCGGTAACACCACTAGCCATTGCAAGGCATAGTTCCAAGCCATGGCAAAACCCCACGAAGAATCAATAAAACGAGAGTTGTAGGTAATAAACGCACCAGCAACAGGGAAAGTAATGGCCAATTCACCCAAAGACTGAACCGTACAGTACATCATAGAACCAATCAAAATATAAGCAATCAACACACCAGCGGGGCCTCCGGTTCTCAAAGAACTACCGGAACCAACAAACAAACCAGTACCAATGGAACCACCAATGGCAATCATCTGCAAGTGTCTATTTTTAAGGGAACGCGACAATGGCGAGTTTGCAGTCAAAATGGCGAGCTTTTCGACATCGGTCATGTTGGGGTCCACTCCGTAGTCAGCGACATCGGCACGCTTGAACCCGTCCTTGAACTTGGCCCAGCCATGTAATTCAGGTTTGTTGTCTTGATCTTCGAAAGCGTCTATGTGGACGCCTCCGTTCTTCTCAGTTGAAGAGCTAGCACTCCTAACGTAGTTCAATTCCTTTTCAGGCATCTTATCTTAGTCTACTAGGCGAATAAATCTGAAGAGAGTTGGAATGTAAAAAAAAAATGGCTGATGCCCGCCTATTTATCAGTTGTGACAATCAGTAGCTGATCGATTTGCGTCCATTCACGAAATCACTCACTAATTAAAAAAATATGCGCTAGCAAAAACGCCCTACTGCAACCCAAAGTGGCAGATTAACATTTCTAGGCACATGAGAATGGAGATCCCCTCGCTTTCGGTGCTTTGTGCTACAGCAATGTGTCTACTGCTGTCACCCACACACCCAATTGTTTCTTGGAGGGTGGGCTTGGTAGAATGGGGATATCGGGATTGTTGGCTTCTCCCTGGTCTGTCACTATCAATTAGACACCTATGTCCCTCTTGTTGCTTCACCAATTAAGTGGACGAGGCTTCGCGTGCGTTATCAGCGATTTTGCGGCATTCCCATACTTACGCAAAGTGCTTATCTATTTTTTTTTTTTTTCTCACTGATAACAATAGCAAAAGTGCCGTACTGACCGACGTATATTACTGAGTGTCAATAAGGCGATTTTTCCACTATCGGATCATATGCTCACGTTTTTGACGTGTGGCTCATCCTGGTGATCACTTGACGGATTTTACACCTAGATAGCTTTTTACTTTTTTTTTCTTTTTTTATTAATTATTGTTTATACGTCTAATAATTCTTCCGCTCGTGCATTCATTTCGTCTCGCTTGTATGGCGCTCGCCACAATGTTGTCCCATATCAAAGTCTTTTGGTATCCCACGGAGCGTTAATCCCCCCACATTGATGTTTCTTCATCGTGTGCCTTTTTTTCTAATCGCATATCTGGCGTAATTTCGTATAACGCGTTAGGCGCCTGCACTAAATCCCCGGATTTGTCCTATTTTTGCGCGCGGCGTCTGTTATGTGGTTGCAAATCCCACGGCGTTATTGGTTGTGCAAAACTAACTTGGGGTTTTTTCAACGCGGGCCCCACCCGCATGTCCGTTAGGAGAGCTAATTACTCGCGCTAGTGGGGTATTTGTCTAATTTATGTTCCATCTACGGCTCAGCTATATTATTGTGATCTATGCAAATATGCGTATATCTAATTGTTCTCGTATATTGATGGACTGATTATTTGGCAACTCTGGACCAGTCCTTGTACTCTACAACCCCATACTGGATTTCCTTAATCCATTTGGCGAAGAGCGCAGTGAACTCACCAGCCGAACCGTCAATAACGGGGATTTTGATGTTTTCGTTTCTATATTCAATGTTGTCGATTGGACAAACAATGGCGGCGGTTCCACTACCAAATGCCTCCACAACTTCGCCCTTGGCGGCTCTTTCCTTCACTTCGTGGATAGTCACCTCACGCTCGTTGACGTCCCACTCCAGTGGGTCCAAACGCTCACGTGCGAGGGCCAAGATGGAGTCACGTGTCACACCTGGTAAAATGGTTCCATTCAAAGGTGGAGTCACCAACTCTTTCTTGCCGTTGCGTTGGAAAATGAAGAAACAGTTCATAGCACCGACCTCAGTGATGTAGCCTTCATCGCCGAAAAGCCACAAGTTCTGCGAGTGACCCCTTGCTCCTGCTTGAGCTTGTGGTTCAACGCAAGAGACGTAATTGGCACCCAATTTGTAGTTACCCACACCTTTTGGCCATGCTCTGACAGCGTATTCGGTGGCTTCAAGAGAAACTGGCTTGAAAGAACTGCCAAAATATGGACCGACTGGCGAAGCAATGAGGTATAACAAAGCCTTGTCTGGCTTGGCAATACCCAAGGTGCTGGTGGTACCTATCAAGGTTGGACGTAAGTAAAGCGAGTAGCCCTTTTCCTTAGGAATAAACTTTTCGTCCAAGAGCAAAAACTTTTCAATAACTTTTAAGAACTCTTCACCATCAAATTCAGGCAAAGAAGCTCTCTTGGCCGTACGGTTCATACGAGCCATATTTTGGTCAGGTCTAAACATTCTCACGTTATCATTCTCATCTTTGTAAGCTTTCATACCTTCAAACAACTCAAATGAGTAGTGGAAAACAACAGTAGCAGGATCAAGACTTAAGTTGTGGTATGGACTAATTTTTGGAGCTCCCCAACCTTTTTCAGCCGTCCATTCGACCTCGATCATATGGTCAGTAAATGTCTTACCAAAAACAAGCTGGTCATTTGGCAAAGGGTCCTTGGATGTGGATGACTTCTCTATAATGAGCTTGGATGAATCAAGCGACATGTTTATTATAGTGTTTGATAATTTGCCAAACCCGAAGATTCAGATCACTTATATAGATTTAAATTTTTCACTCCACTCTGAATTCGGCTACTGGCGGCACCTCGCTTAATGCCGGAACCGGCTTATTAGTCATGCTGTTGACCTGAAAAAACTTGGGCGTAGAAAAACTGTATTTCCGCGGGACTTCTTGGGTCCCTATTTGCAACCACGCGAAAAACAACATCCTACTGTACCACTTCCAAGGCTACCATGTCGCGACCCCTAATCTATACTGTACTGCTTGAGAAACTGAAAAGAAAAGTGCGCTGTGACTGTTTTTGCAACCATGTTCTGGTATAGCCTTGTTTGTAATGACAGGCACACTAATATGAGTCACTGTACATTTCGCTTATGTAGTGTATCAAAAGCGTTCACATGTACGAACACATCTTCTGCGCATTGCAATGGTGCGGAGTATTTTGTTAGTCATTGCGCATCGCATTGTTTCAGGTAGCGTCTTCAAACTTCCTTGTCATTCTCGCTCCTACTCGCACAAAGCTCGATCGTACAATGGTCTATCATTTGACTGTTACTTGAGCGTCTGTCATCTGATTAGACGAGCATCTACCGAATAGCTGCGAGTGGAGTATTTCGTGCATATATCTTTACTACTAAGCTCTTTTCATGATTTTTTATCTTGTCGCATTTGCTGATTATTTAATTCTATCTACTTTTGATACTCGTCTGGATAGAAGATCAACCTCTCAACACCTTTGGCAGTCAACACCACCAATCTAATTACACCTCCCGATGAACCATCCCATTTGATAGCCTCAGATAATGCGGTCTTAACAAACTGCACACAATCATCCTTTTCCATATTAGGCTTGTAGTTTTCGTTGCACCATCCATAAATAAAGGTCGATCCCGAACCTGCAATGGCATACTCCTGTTTATGTATGGATCCTCCAATGGGAATGGAATACACGCTGCCTCCATGCTTGTCGTCATATCCGGCACAAATAATACCGGCGGTCAAATTATCTTTGTTGTTGTAACAGATTTCTTGGAAAACATTGGCTGCTACTTGTGTGGTGGGCTTTTCGTCAAATGGCAATTGGGCGGCATAGATCTGCATGTGGTACTTAACTATGTCTGCTACGGCCTGAGTGTCTGCCGCAGAGCCTGATCTACAACAGTATATGGTATCGTGGATTTGGGTCAACTTATCGGTAACTCTGTTGGCGATGTAAGTCCCGGTGGTGGTACGGGAATCGGCTCCCAATATAACCCCGTCTTTGAAATTTACCGCCATAATGGAGGTCCCCAAATTGACCTCTCCCTTCTTTAAGTGATTGATATCCACAGAAATTCCGTTCATCTCGCTTGGTTGTTTTATTTACACCTGGGTCTCTTCTTTTCGACTTGTCGCCACCAGTCGTCTGTGTCACGTGGAAGAACCGGCACGTGAATATAGCCTTCTGTATGTCTATTTATTTTTACGCGCGGGTCGATCTGAAATACAAAAAGGACTACCAGGCGTTTCAGGACTGTTACAGGCTAGAAAGCACACCATGATGTTGATACATGCTCTACAAGTGCTTTTTTGGGTGGCTGCTGCCCTCGCAGCATCTGTAGCAAAAGGACCTCACAAGGTTGCAACTCCACTCGAATTGGAGGAGTTGGCGCCTTCACTTACTCAACAAGAGATCCAGTTTCTAGAGGGAGACCCCATTATCACCCACAAAATTGTATTTCTGATTTCACAAAAGGGTGAGAGTATGGAACAGCTCGGTGACTTGAGTATAGGCCTCTTTGGTACGGTGGTTCCAAATACAGTGGAAAACTTTGTACATCTTTCCAACATGACATATGGGTTTGGGTACCAAGACCTGATTTTCCACAGGGTGATAAAGAATTTCATGATACAAGGAGGTGATTTCGAGCATAGCAGAGGTACAGGAGGATACTCTATTTTTGACAAAGGCAAGTTTCCAGACGAAAACTTTGAGTTAAAGCACAGAAAACTAGGCAGGCTTTCCATGGCCAATTCGGGCCCAAACACCAACGGGGCCCAATTTTTCGTCACCAATATCGAAAATTGCGACTGGTTGGACGGAAAACACGTAGTTTTCGGCCAGGTCATCGGAGGCTTTGATACCTTGCACCGCATATCCAGTGTTCCAACGGCAGCTCACAACAGGCCTGCTCAAGACATAGTCATTAGTAGTATTTCTGTGATTCCGCTTTCCAAGATAGCTAGAGAAGGCCAGACTGTGGCTGAACCGGTTCAGCATATCAGTCCCCAAGAAACACCTGTGTTTGTGGTGGAAAAAGAAGGAACTGGTTTCTACGTGTATTTCTTTGTAGTCTTGTTGGTGGGAGGGTGTATTTTTTACTATAACCATTGGTATCACAAGAAGCAGTACATCACCGACATCAAAGATTCAGCATATTTTTAACATAGAAAATAGAATGGTTTCACCTATAGAATGTAGTAGTATGTAATGACTGCTTTTTATAATCAACTCATTTGCTTCCGGTACTGCAAATATTGCCGTATGTCGGTACCTGGCATAGTCGATGCTGCCAAACTACAGCCAACACTAGACTAGTCGTAACTTTTCAAAGCCGCACCAGAGTAGAGCTTCAGTACGAAATATTTCGGCCAAAGTAATGACCCTTATTCTTTCGCAGCTAGTCTTTCGTGTGCTGCACCGCAGAATTATTTAAATTTCGCGCTACACGGTTAAAATATGTGGAGTACCAAAGTGACTACTATGTCTAAGAACGCCAACTTCCCCATAGTTCTAGTCAAGAACTTGCCTTATGGCACATCCTCAGAATCTCTTTATGAGCTACTTGGAAGGTATGGCAACATAAGTCAGATCCGGGTCCCTGAGGCCGGCTCTTCGCTGGCGATGGGCACTTGTATAGTAGTCTACAATAACATGGCCAATGCCAATAGAGCAGTGAGTGAAGTGAACGGGATTAATTTCCAGGGGCGGTACTTAGTGGCGTCTCTATTCCAAGTAGATCCATCTCACATATCGTCAGAAGATTTTATACTGAGGAAGGCCCATATAGAGGAGTTGAAGAAAGAATATGGAGTGGAGTAAAATCTTACCACCACATACAAACCATCCTAGCACTCACACTCGACCAACGAATCGACAGGAATATACTTTACAACTAGGGTTCCGGTAAATGTGAGCCAACCATGAACTACCATAGAACTAACATGACCTACTCCTTGATATATTTGTTGGTAGATCAAAATTTCTACTACCAAATGCTGATCGTGTTGGCCCACATTTGAGTATAACTATCCAATTTTGGACTATCCAATTCTGGACCATAGGTTACTGCTGCAGGTATATTAGAATTTGGAAACCACGAAAGCAGACTGTAAACCACTTTAGTCATAGTAAAATTCATAATCATGCTTCAACTACTTAACGTACCATACATTGATTCTATAAAGTAATTCATTAATTCTAAGTTAACGATATAATCAATACATAAATGTTTGATTGTATTCATTCACTATACACTATGCAGCACTACTTGATGCCGAATAGATGTCTTGATGTATAATATACACATCCTATGACTTCATTTCATGGAAGGGGTATCTACAGGAATATATTCTAGTTATTGTATTCTATACTACTTTCTCTTTTTGTCAATGGTAAGATCGACTAACCCCAACAAATAGTAACTGACCAAGCCTACAAACACAAATCCCGAGATCTTGGCGATCTTGTACCAGTAGCTAGCCTGGGTGTAACGGTATTTGATAAACACATCGAGTCCGCCGATAGCATCGATGGTCTTGGCGTAGTGGAGAGTGACTTTAACGTGTCCTCCCGAAACATCCAAGTACGACAACTCGTTTTCAACCGAGATTGACTCGTACTCGATTGGCGAAGCCACGTCAATAAACTCGGCATGCTCCGGCAAGTAGAATTGCAAGTAGACGTTGTTGTAAGAAACGTCTCTCAAGGAGTTCACAATCGGAGCACGGGCAATGTAGGTGTCAGCAGCATCATTGACCTTGTGAATGAACTTGGACAACTGGTAGTTCCACCCCAAGGTGAAGTTGTAGTGCCAGCCTCCAAACACAGGGAACCTTGGTACCAAGACAAGGTGGTCTTTGACAATCAGGTGGGTCGATACCAAACCCACCAAATCGGTGTAGTAGTAGTCGTCAAAGGTATTATCAGAAGTGAATGGGAACGTGAATTGAGTCGTGGCCCAGTGGATAGTAGCATCGTAACGGCCCTTCATCCAGTCTACACGAGAGAATCCGGTCGACAATTCGGCACCCTTGTTGGTCAATTCGTAGTACTCTTCCACCGGCAATTGCTCGACTTGAGAAGCAGGGATCCAGATAGACCGGTTCAAGTTCTCCACGTACGTCAAAGGAGAATTATGATCATAGTATAATCCCATAGGAGCTACCGTAAAAGGCTCAAGCTCTTCCAAAAGAGGTCCATAAACCAAAGCCTTGTTCTCGACACGCGGCTTCAATTCTGGCGTATTGGCAGTCACCTTGACATCTTCATCAAGGAACAATTCCATCTCTTGTCCTTTACGGATTCCAGTAAAGCCCAAGGTATAATGCTTGGTCTTGTAGCCAGAGTAGGCAAACTTATTCAATTGAAGGAGAACTTGCTGAGTATCCAGCATTTTGATCTTGGCTGGCAATGCTTGCAAGGCATCAATATAGATGTAGTTGACCTGCAAAGAGGTGGCCGAATTTGGCGAGACCGGCACCGGAAGTTGGACCTTGTAGAACTCATCCACCTTGACGGCTTCAAGCTCAATTCTGTCGGACCCTTGGGCAGCACTAAAAGAAATAGCAGATATGTGTGGAATGGCCCCGAAACCATCGTTAACGCTGAAGTAGTATTCGCCAAGAGCCTTGGAGCCGACGTTTTTGATCTCAATCAAACACGACTCTTTCACGTACGACCGCAGAAGGTCGACGCTACGGTAGTAATTGACGTTTTCCCACGAGCCCAAGGCTTGCAGGTCGAGGGCGTAGGCCACATTTGTGACCGCAGCCACAACGAGCGCCATTGACGCTTTCATGACATTACCAAACTTCATTATGGTGGTTGATTGTCTCTCAAAGTCGAATTTTCAGTTTTTGACAGCTAGCGGGAAGTCACGTGTGGGCTTAGTCCTCGCAGACTAACACTAACAGGGATTGCAGACGTGGCCCGTGGAGCACCTCGTGAACGCGAAGCACCTCGTGCGAGGTGTTGCGCGCATACGCTCAATGGTAAAAGGTGTCAACAGTGCTATCTCGATATAAATAGAGCAGGGTGAGTGGGGCCTGACCACCCTCTCTTTTACAGTGCCCAACTATTCCGTACATTGAATATCATGGATGCATTGATTCACATATTGTTTCCATAAAATCTCTACTAAATAATATAAGCTATTTTCTACACCTCTCACACACTTCTAACAGACTACTTACATCCTCCCACTTGCCGTTCTCTCGCCTCGCCACCTCGCCACCTCTTTCGCCCCTCGCCCCCCTCGCCTCCCATGTTTCACTGGCCTCGCCTACCGACCGTATTGTACAGCGACGTGCCTCTACCATTAAACCCTTACCCGCCCACCCATCTTTTCGCGACTGCTCGCCAATTGCCGCCAGAGACTCTAGAAAGTAGCAACTTGATTCGAGAAATTGGCAGGAATTTCATTGGAGATCTTGAAAAATAACGCTCGTCGATTTTGTTCATAGTATCGTGTGTGTGTTTGAATTGTATACGTGTTAGTCATGTCATTTGAAGACCTTATTCCAGTGGTAAACAAGCTTCAGGATATTGTGACTACCACCCAGTTGTCTGATCTAGACTTGCCTATATTGGCGGTGGTAGGCTCGCAATCCTGTGGAAAGTCTTCGGTGTTGGAAAATATCGTGGGCAAGGATTTCTTACCACGAGGAACGGGCATTGTCACTAGAAGACCGTTGGTGTTACAGCTCATTAATATCAAGCCCGATGATCCCGTAGTGACCCAAAAAAGCACACCCCAAGAAAATGGCTACTCAACGCGCCGTAAACGTTCTGATAACCACATTGAGATCAACTCGACGTCAAACTCCTCTGACGATGACCATGAGGTCAACTTGGAAGAACACTTGAGAAAACACGCCAATGGCGGCAAGTCGGAGCCTGCTACCGAATGGGGTGAGTTCTTGCACATTCCGGGCCGTCGCTTCTACAATTTCCACGATATTCGTAGGGAAATAGAGAACGAAACTCAGAGAATCGCGGGCCAAAACAAGGGGATCAGCAGATTACCTATAAACTTGAAGATCTATTCCACCAAAGTGTTGAACCTTACGTTGGTGGATTTACCTGGTCTTACAAAAATTCCTATTGGTGACCAGCCTTCTGATATCGAAAGACAGACACGTAATTTGATTTTGGAGTACGTCTCCAAGCCCAACTGTATCATATTGGCGGTTTCTCCTGCAAATGTCGACTTGGTGAACTCGGAATCGTTGAAGTTGGCCAGACAAGTCGATCCTACCGGTAAAAGAACCGTGGGAATCTTGTCGAAACTCGACTTGATGGACCAGGGAACAAATGCCTTGGATATCTTGAAGGGCAACGTGTATCCTTTGAAGCTTGGATTCATAGGTATTGTCAACCGTTCTCAACAAGATATAGCCGAGAGTAAGTCGCTTGAAGAATCGTTGTTTTCCGAGCAGCAGTTCTTCCAGAATCACCCCGCATACAGAACCATGTCAAGCAAGTGCGGAACAAGGTATTTGGCTCAAACTCTTAACAAAATCTTGATGAACCATATCAGAGACAGATTACCCGATATCAAGGCCAAATTGAATACTTTAATGGGTCAGGCAGAGCAAGAATTGGCCAGTTACGGGGATATTCCTTCCAACCTCACCGACTCCAAAGAAGCCAGAGGCGCCATGGTGCTTACTTTGATGACCAAGTTTGCCAATAGCTTTGTGTCTTCCATCGAAGGTACGTCCGTAAGTGAACTCTCGACCAAGGAATTGTGTGGTGGAGCCCGTATTTACTATATTTATAACGAAGTTTTCGGATCCCAATTGGCCTCAATCAACCCCACCCACAACTTGTCGATCCAAGACATTCGCACCGCCATCAGAAACTCCACTGGGCCCAGACCGTCATTGTTCGTTCCAGAACTAGCATTTGACTTATTGGTCAAGCCTCAGATCAAATTGTTGGAGGAACCAAGTCATAGATGTGTGGAGATGGTTTACGAAGAACTTATGAAGATTGTCCACAGCGTGTGTTCCTCTAACATTGGAGTGGAGTTAAACAGATACCCAAGGTTACAGAGCAAATTAATCGAAGTAGTGAGTGATTTATTGAGAGAAAGATTGGGCCCCACCATCAAATACGTGGAATCCTTGATTGAAATCCACAAGGCTTACATCAACACCAACCATCCTAACTTTGTCGGCGCCGCCAAGGCCATGAGTGTCGTGGTAGAAGAGCGTCAAAAGCAGAAAGAAAACGAACTGAGAAGCAAGTTGAGATTGGCCAGTGAACGCATCTTGAACAAAAAGCACAGCTCTGCCATTGAAGAAGAGGAAGAAGAGGAAACAAAGAACTCTGATGAGGATATCAATTCTGTTGATGACGTCATCCAACCCGCTAAGCAGAGAAGAAGCGACTCTAGCAAGACCACTTACTCCGTCAAGTCCGAGTCTACACCAAACCTTCCAAGCAGCACCCACACCACCCAGCACGAATCATACTTGAACTACTTCTTTGGAAAGGACCCAATCATCCATCAACAGCAATTGCAGGCCCAAGCTCAGTTGAATCCTACTCCGTTCAAATTCCCCCACCACCAAGAAGGCACCTTACAGTTTAACAGTCAGTTTGTCAATAACGGCGCTGCCATTAGCTCGCAGCCTAGCTTGGAAAACTTCAAGTCTTTGAGCGTAAGCGATCTGACTCACGACGATGCTTCGTTTGATAGTGACGATACCATCAACGAGTTGAGCGAGCGTGAACAACTCGAGTGTGAATTGATCAGAAGATTGATTGTATCGTACTTTGGTATAGTCAGAGAAATGATCCAGGATCAAGTGCCCAAGTCCATCATGTGCTTGTTGGTCAACTACATCAAGCTGCATATTCAAAACAGATTGGTGGTCAAGCTTTACAATGAGTCGTTGTTTGATGATCTCTTGAAGGAAGACGAGGGTATCCAGGCCGAGCGTGAAAAGTGTGTCGAGTTGCTCAGAACCTACCGTGAAGCATCGCGTGTTATTAGCGATGTGGTGTAATGCATATACATAGTCTAAATATTGTTCATAGTAAATTATTATAAGTAACTAAGAGTACACTATCCAACACTAAATGACATCAATTCTAGTACAATCAGCCAATGGAGTCAATAATTGACACTACACAATTTCAAAGTGCAACTTGCGATAACACTTTGTATTTTTCTGGTTATCTTCACCGCCCTTGACAACTTGCCTCTCAACTTAAATTTTTCAACACGTATATGACTCTGATACTGCACTAAACAATTTACGATACACCTTTGAATCAAACATCTTTTGAAACATTAATAGAAATATGTGAACCAACATCAAGTACTGAATCTACATACATCTGATTTTTATTTTATATAACTATTAACCTGCGTTACCCCTTGATAATTTTCTGTCTATACATATTGAGATCACAACTCTTTATGTTTTTTGTAAACTCCTGGTTATACTTCATAATATCTCCAAACTTGACGGTGGACGTGGACTCGGTGGCTTCGGTATTGTTGCTGTTCAAGTATTCGTAGATGGTATCTTTATCATTCATTGTAAGCAAATGAGGTTCCAAGCACTTCAATATAGATAAGCTCAAAGTGATTAGCTTGATGGCTCTCTGGATATCTACACCAGACTGAAAAGAATATTCCGCCTCCTCGAGGGACTCATCTATTGTGGACCCACCGATTAAAAGATTGTCAAATACCTTGAACCACAGGTCAAGATCCAAGAACCGAAGATCTATAAATAAGGTGAGCCACCAGTTCATGGTGATAAGCTCGATTTCTAGCCCAAGATTCTTGAAATGTGTGGCTAACTGTGGGCTAGTCTTTTTCAAATACACCAATTTCATCACTAGCTGGTCTACTCTTATGCTCAACAACGAATTGTAGAACGACTGGTCTATAAATGACAAGGCTGAGTTGAACCTTGAATGCAAATCGCTCGATAAATCCGCCCGCTTGACCTCTACTGGATACTTGGGAAGGATCTCTTCTATCAAGCCCACAAAGATCCAAAACACATCTTCTTCGTCAAACCCATCGTGCGATTCAGATCCGTTTTCTTTCACCAAAAGCAATAGCAAGTTGCCCACGATTTTGTTCATGCCCTGGAGGTATCCTATTTCAGGTTTGTGGCCCACAAAAGCATAGAGAATCCGCTGGAGCTTATAGTAGTTGGGACCCGGTTTGAGCTCTATCAAGTTATTGAAGTAGTAATTTCTAGGCAATGTTCGGTGGAGATCCAAGTCGATTTGCCGAATGTTATTGGAAATGATCGAGTCTTTTGCAGCGGCATTTACACTATTTAAAAGCTCCTGATAAACTCCGTTGACTCTCAAGTTCTTTGCTCCGGAGAGTTGAAGCCAGAGACGGATCCTGTGCTTTGGAGATATCCCATATTGGTTGATGAGGTGGACTAGTTTACTATAGTGGTGCGTCTTGCGTCGCTTGCGTTTATCGTTCCAGTTATCTAGACGCACCAAATTGAGACCCTTGACGCCTATCATCATATCTAGTCCTATATCACCACCTTCGTCTTTATTGAACATAATAAAATCCTTTTGAATCTCATTGTACAACGTCTCCCACTGCTGTTCGACCCGGTAGTTATGAATATCGTGGTTCTTGCCTATTTCCTTGAGATGGCTAATAGTCTGGTGCTTGTCTTTGTTTCCTATAATGACTCCAAAACCCTCCAAGATTTCCTTACCATTCTTTAAACTACTCTTACTGTGCTGTAAGCTTTCATTTTCTTTCAAGCTAATACTATCAGGACTTGGCTCATTGGACTCTTTTGGGGCTGGAGTGGACGAGCTGCTTTTCCTATCGAGGTCGGTAAAAAATCCATACTTGTCAATATGAACTTCTTCCGGCCCTACAGACGCAGATTGGCTACGCCTGAGGTGAATGTCGTCCATCTCTACAGGTTCTTTTTCTTCTTTGGTGGGGCGTATGGGGGATGATCTAGAATGGGGCCGCTTACTGGGGCCACTGAGAAGAGTAGAATGAGACATGGATGAGAGCGGAGACTCAGATGTCAAATCCTCGCTGGAATGGAACCAGTTCCGAAGCCAGCTTCTCCCAGAATCCTCCGATGCACCACTAACACTATCAGGTTTTTCAGAGCTCTGTTCACTGTCTATATGGGTGCTAGGATGGTCTTCTTCTGATGGAGACCTCTTTCGCCTGCTTGGATTATTGCCTACATTTGTAGATGACTCAATATTTTCACCTATTGCAGTATTCAACATTCCTCGGAGTGTCTCATTCACCTGATTCTGGCCACTTGATGCTAATTCTGGATCCTCCATCTCATTCATTTTTTGGTGAATCTCCAAAGTAGAAAGGTTTCCATACTCATTGCATATCCTCATAAGTTTTTGCTCTGTGCTGAACTTCTCCTGCCGAAGAAGTATTAATTCTGACTCTTTACGAGCCAAGTCTACTGATAATTGCTTGACTAGTAGGGTGAAGTCCCCGTGATACTTGACATTTATGAGCCGCATGATCTGCTTGGATGTCATTTGATGTAAGTTGCCTCCTAGTGAGTCTATAAGAGCCAGTGGATCTCGTGAAATCCCGGACTTGCTCTGGGAAGTAGTATGTCGCCTGGTGCTGGCTGGTGCTGGTGGTGCTTCCTGGGTCAGTGAGCTATCCAGGAGCCCGAATAAACACGAGCGCGGGTCATTGTTTGGAGACGAAGTGTACGGAGAAGTATCTTGCGGAAATAGCAAACTGTTTCGCTTCTTGGGCATCCTTACCGTCTACACTAGCGTAATCAAGTTTGATGTGATGGATTCGAACCGGGGTATGATGTCACGTGAAAAACCCCTAGGGTCAACTAGGTGCCATTCTTTATCACCAGATCTCGGGGTAGAGCGGAGATACGGGATATCATGGATTCTAGCTGGCAGCACGGTTTCTGGGGAGCTCTGTTCTTAAAAAAAAAATGGTAAATCTCTTTGTAAAGCGTGTCATCTTTATGCAAGGACAATGCTAATCTTCTCTGTATTGTTAAAATTGACAAGTGTACCATCCCGAAGGACAGCACGACTTTTCAAGAAAAAATGCGACCTATATGCTGACTCAGCACTTGAACGTCATATCTACGTCTTAGTGGAAACTGTGTCTACCAGGTGATTACTAGTTATTCCGGGAAGTCGAATTGAAATAGGTACATCAGTTGGTATTTTCAGAAGGGCAGGATTTTGTTTTAATATATACACTTGAAGTTTTGAGTATTACATGTATTCACTGTAGGCTGACTAAAGATTAACTTTACTAAGAATAGGACTTATTTATTAGATGGTAGTTTAATTGAAAGAAAAGATATGTTAACTTTTAGTATTACTATTTGTGATATAGTGTGCTATTACTGGATCTATACTACTTGGTTTCTCCTAAATTGAGCTGAACCCGCACATATATTATTTGAAAAAGACCTTTCCTGAACAGGTTCTTTCTAAGGCAAGGCTCAGGAAAGTTGTTCACGTCTCAAATTATCGAAAAGTATCCTGTGTTTCAGTAGTACAAGTCCGACTCTTTCCCTCATCTCCAAGTCTTCTATTCTTGTAAAAGGTTTACTCTGTACTCGCTGTATAATTGGCTTCGACCAATTTTGCTCTGGATAGTGAGCCCTTTGGGATCTCCTTTTTTTAATTTTAGAATGGAGAATATCCTTAAGCTCATCTTCCTCCTTTTCAAAAGTGGTTCTTCCAGAGCAAGCTGGTTCATTCAACTCAGTTTGTTTTGCTTTTTCTCGATATTTGCTGATCTTGTTGAGAAGGGACTCTTTTAATTGAGTATTTTTGTTTATTCTGTTGGACGTCCTTTGCTCTAATATTCTTCCACCTGGCCCACCTTCTTCATTTTCATCCGCATGGGAATTAAAAGTGGTATTCTCAACTAGTCTTTTCAAACAGAGCTCTTGTTCAGCAAGAGTGGTAGGAACCGGATCAATTTTCTCAAGTATTTGCATTTTTTTCAGAATATCTTCCATTTGCTTGGGATGTTTATCCTTCGGAGGATACTCAGCAACTGGTTCTTTATCTTCATCCAGTAGCTTATCTTGTACTTGAATAGCTACTTGTGGTTTTTCTGGCTTAGTATCATCCTGAGTTTGCTCATTCTCAAATGAGCCATCTGCTTTATGGCCAGCTTTGCGAACATACATGGCTATTTCGCCGAGGTTCTCTTGGTTCCTGATCTCTCCTTGAACCCTTTTCTTTATAGCAGTCGACATACTTTGAAATGTATTGCCTTTGGGCGAATTCGAATTCCTGCTTAAACTTTCAAATAATGCAATTTTCGTGGCCAAGTCAGATTGGACAGGGGATTCAGTACTTGGGGAATTTGGCTGGGTCAAATATCCGACTTCATTCTTGCTTTTCAATAATTTTGTTTCAACAGTTCGGATTCTTCTATGGTAGTCTTTATCAGAAACATTGCCTGGGGATGTACACGCAGATATGTTGTTGATGGTGGACTCATCTGAAAAGATCAGGTCTTTATCAGTGAGTGGATCATGTTGAATGGTGCAAGTGACGCTGTTTGTAAGCTCACTTCGCTTTGACTTGTCCGGGTTGGGAACTGTACGCTTAGTGTGTATTCCATGGCCTACCAAGGCTTTTCTTTTTTGTTTAATTATCTCCAAATACTCCAAGGATCTGAGGCATATAGAAGAGTTCTCGTGACCAAGGATCCCTAGGCACTTGATTTGAGCGATGAGCTGTTTTTCAAAAGATTTTAGGCTTGCTTGTGACCTCGTATCCAACCAATGGTCGTATGATGACTTGGTCAACTTCTCTAGAATAACAATGGTGCCCTTGTATCGTACCTTGACCTCTGCATTACAAAGCCACTCTGAGGACAAGGGAAGTAAAAGAGCAGCACATTTTGAGGATTCGATTAAGTTGATTTTGCTTGATTTGGGGAGCAGCATTTCCGAGCCGATGTGAGTACGTTAACAAAGCTAAGGTTGCGTAAATAAAGAAATTGGTAGACTTCAAAGCTATTTGTGAGGACATGATTTCGCAGCCAAAATAGTGACACAAAGTTGAATAGTGAAAAAGTGATGGAGCGAACTATACGAGAATAAGATCATTTACAATTAACAGTCATTTCTCTTCAGAATAGCGATTGATAAGATACTCTAAAGTCCTACTGAAATACATGATATAGTTCCAATTCCATCGAATATCGAGTTTCGAATTAGTGGTATGTAGATTTCTTCCATAATTTTAGTGCGACGCAAACGCACCTGTGGAGAGGACCGCTCTATTAAGTCGAGAAGATGTAGGAAGTGCATCACTGTATGTTTTACACTGGCCAATGGCACCGCCAATCCTTTACTTTGTGCTCGGTGATTGGCGATCCATGGTTATAAGAGCGTCAACGTACCTTATTGTCGCACTACATTGTGTTCCACATTGTGTACCACATCAAGACCCTTTACAATAGAGGACACGTACACGCGCATTGACGTCAGAGACTAATTGCACATTCAATGTATGACTAAAAAAAAACGCACCATCAAACAAAATGTCTTTACCAAGTGGGCTACACTTGTACTACTCATGAATAC
This sequence comes from Suhomyces kilbournensis, assembly GCA_030563685.1. Lineage (NCBI taxonomy): Eukaryota > Fungi > Ascomycota > Pichiomycetes > Serinales > Debaryomycetaceae > Suhomyces > Suhomyces kilbournensis. The sequence continues at coordinate 317,905 of JAJMJN010000014.1, forward strand.
TCATGAACACTGGCTTGTTTGAATAGTGTACAGCTTGATCGAACCCTCGCTTTTCGGAGTTCCCTGTGAGATCGGTACCTCGCTAATTTTCTTTTCTGATATGTGTATTCGCGTTGGCCGCAAGGGGCATCGGTCGTGCAGCCAAACAAGCACGAAAACTCACCAAAAATAGAGTGGTAAAACAAACGATAGCCGACACATTTTTACTGATACATTTATACTTGGCTACTTGATATAGTCTGTCTTCACCATGGCACGTTCTCATGTATTGAAGGTAATAGCGGTGGCTATCAGTGTGTTTGTGGTGTACTCGCTATTTCAACTCACCAAGCCTAATGTGATATATGTTGATTCCAACACCAAAGCAGTGTATAGTGGAGTTCCTAAAGCCGCACAGCAGACTTCACCAAGTGTGCCACACAAGCCCCAGGCTCCTCCTATCAAAGATAACAAGTTGGAGGACCAACAAGCGCAGATCCAAATCACCGAAACTGAAGAAAGCAAGCCGGTCAGAGCCACGTTTGTGACTTTGGCCCGGAACTCAGAGATGTACGAGTTGATCAAGTCTGTTCGCCGGGTCGAAGACAGGTTCAATCGGAAATTCAACTACGACTGGGTGTTTTTGAACGACGAGGAGTTTACTCAAGAGTTCAAAGATCTTACTACGTCGATTGTTTCAGGTAAAACCAAGTACGGGCTCATTCCCAAAGAGCACTGGTCGTATCCCGACTTTATTGACCAGGAAAAGGCCGCGGCCAACAGGAAAAAGATGGCGGACGAGGGGATTATTTACGCGGAATCCGAGAGTTACCGCCACATGTGTAGGTTCGAAAGTGGGTTTTTCTGGCAAAACCCGTTATTGGACGAGTACGACTGGTACTGGAGAGTGGAGCCCGGTATCCAGATCCACTGTGACTTGGACTACGATTTGTTCAAGTACATGAGAGACAACAATAAAACGTACGGGTTTACTATTTCCATCCACGAGTTTCTTGCCACCATTCCTACGCTATGGGAACACACTCAAAAGTTCATTGAGAAAAACCCTCAATACATTGCGAAGGACAATTTGATGGATTTCATTTCGAATGACGGGGGGAAAACCTACAACTTGTGTCATTTCTGGTCCAACTTTGAGATCGCCGACTTGAATTTCTGGAGATCTGACGCATACCGTGACTATTTCAACTACTTGGACAGCACGGGAGGTTTTTTCTACGAAAGATGGGGCGACGCGCCGGTCCATTCTATTGCAGCCGCCTTGTTTCTTCCAAAGGACAAGATCCACTACTTTGAGGATGTAGGCTACAACCATGGAGTGTATACTCAGTGCCCATTGAACAACGAGTTCAGATATAAGCACAAGTGCCACTGTAATCCAAAAGACGACTTTACATTCAAGGGTTATTCATGTGGTAACCGTTACTACGACGTGATGAAGTTGCAGAGACCAAAGGAATGGGACCAGTACACTGATTAATAGAATGAACTACAAGACAAACAAATAAGACAATACACACTCATATAAAGTATAAAGTATAAACTTCCTCTACACTGCCTCTACACTGCCTCTACACTGCCTCTACACTACCTCTACACGTCTCTGACATCTTCGTATAGTATAGAAAATCTCGCTAGTCTAAATCAGTCTTGGCATTTTTACGAGGCGGTGCCTTCGACGCATATTCCATGCGTGGCCACGTGACGGAATCAACATTTCAAACGCGTCTATATTTAGCCGTGTTTGGATATGGTGGGAGTGACGATGAGCAGCAACGGTCCAAAATTGCACCAACACTCATCTTCACAAATACATCACTGTAGCTCTGGTGTCAATCTTCGGCACCTGCCCTGCTATACTCTGCGGAGCATCGCTGAGGCAGGCTGCAGCTCCCCCAACCTCTGCATAAATCTTGGCTGTCACGTGTTTTCCACTTCTTTTCGCTCCTCGTCGCGCCCAAATATAAATGAACAACTTTTCGTAACATTCCCTTACATTTCATTTCTTCTGGAGGTCTTATCTGAATCATTTGAACATAATCTGCTATGACGTCTAGATCGAACGCCCGTTTCGTCAGGTTCGGGGTGTTTGCCCTCATCTTGATCGGTTGTGGTTACATTCTCTCCAGAGGATCAAGCTACAACGTTGGAGCCCCACCTGTCCAGCAAGTGGCCACCAACCAGCCTCATTTGGCTCAACCTGCTGCTCCAGCCGCCCCTGGCGCCCCTGCTCAACCTGCATCTGCTGCTCCAGCTGCTGCTCCAGCTGCTGCTTCTGCCCCAGCAGCCCCTGCCGTGCCCGCCGCTGCTGTTCCAGGCAAGTCGTCTGAATCCAACGGGCAGGTAGGCCAAAAGGTCAAGGCTACTTTCGTTTCGCTTGCCCGTAACTCTGACTTGAACTCGCTTTTGGATTCCATTAGACAGGTTGAAGACCGTTTCAACAAACAGTTCAAGTACGATTGGGTCTTCTTGAACGACAACGAGTTTGACCAGGAATTCATTGATTTCACCACTGCTTTGTGTAGTGGTAAGACCAAGTACGGACTTATTCCTAAGGAACACTGGTCATTTCCTGAATGGATCGACCAGGAAAAAGCTGCTTTGGTTAGAGAAGAAATGAGAGAAAAGAAAATCATCTACGGTGACTCCATTCCCTACAGACACATGTGTAGATTTGAATCGGGTTTCTTCTGGAGACACCCTCTTTTGGAAGAGTACGAGTACTACTGGAGAGTCGAACCTGACATCAAGATCTACTGTGATATTGACTACGATATCTTCCAATGGATGAAGGACAACGGCAAGGACTATTCCTTCACCATTTCGCTTCCAGAGTACAAAGAAACCATCCCCACTCTCTGGGACACCACCAAGAAGTTTATTTCCGAAAACAAGCAGTATGTGGTCGAGAACAACTTGTTGGACTGGATCTCTTCGGACAAGGGTGAAACCTACAACGGGTGTCATTTCTGGTCGAACTTTGAGATTGCCAACTTGAACTTCTGGCGTAGTGAACCTTACAAGAAGTACTTTGAGTACTTGGATAAAGCCGGTGGGTTCTTTTACGAGAGATGGGGTGATGCTCCTGTCCATTCTATTGCCGTAGCCTTGTTTATGAACAAAGACAAGGTGCACTTTTTCGACGACGTTGGATACTTCCATGTGCCATTCCACAACTGTCCCGTTGACGACGAAGTCAGAAAGGCCAAGAACTGTAACTGTGATCCTAAACAGGACTTTACTTGGAAGGGATACTCGTGTTCCAGTAAGTTTTACACTTTGACTGGCAAGAAGAGATTGAAGGGATGGGAAAACTTTACCCAATAAATCTAGTAACAGACTATAATAAATATCAATTAGTGCGCTGGAAATCACTGACAGTAATCCACCAACTAACTCTCTATCTACTAATAACACACAGTAATCCACCCAACTAACTCTCTATCTACTAATAACACACCTATAACACTTACTTAACATATGAGTAATGAAACTTTTATATAACATCCATTCTAACTAACATGAAACCATATTTCTAAACAAAATCTACTTGTTACTTATAAATCGCCCACTGTACGTACCAAGCAACTTGTTTTCTAAAATCTTCACGTTATATGACAACTTCACTGCCCCACAGGATCATCTTGCATGATGGCGAAGCTCCGCGTCTGGCATTATTTTCCGACTCCAGGATGTGGGAGTCAGGCCAGGGTCCAGGACCGCGTTTCAGGCAAATTCCATAGTGTAACTACCACGTAGCGAGGCACTGACCTCATGACACGAGTCCTTCGAAGGTGTAACAACTAAACGGCTGGTACGACTAGAGCATTTTGAAACAAACGAGGCGGCCGGACTAGTAGCAAACGAATAGTTACAGAATGTTCACCCAATGCAGGTGTGTTCTGTACTCTACTCTTTTTTACGTAATGATCTCGCGCTACCTCGAGTAGATCCCATTATGTAGGTATGTACATGTATGTACATGTTTGTACACGTATGGTATGTATATGATGGCATAGTGACGTGCACAGGGATGGGTATTCCCCATACATCACTAAACCCGCTCGCTACATATTCTGTTACGACCATTTCACTCCTTAGCCATAAGTGGCGTCCTTCGCATAATCTGAAACACCCTTTGTGTCATCATTTTTAGCACCATATATACGCATATATATTTAGTTGATCCGCCAGATCGCCGCCCACTGAATTTCTCCAACCTGATTCTCTCCCAACTGATTCGTCTATTGTGTGCTGGCACCACTTATCCACCACTAATCCACCACTAATCCAAACCCATAACTTTCACTGGCAAACATTGGAAATAGTTGGCCCACTCAAAAAGCGCGCACCACATTCACCACATTCATCCACGATCAACCCAAGTTTATTGTACGATAATTATTTTTGTACAAGATTACATATTCCTAGGTTACGCGCACCATTGACTCGTACTGTTGAATCACCGCGTGTAAATAATTACCGACGCTCGTAGCGCATTCCGTTTGTTTTACTTCATCACTGCATCGTCTAAACTGGTGTTTTCCGCCCGGGCACGCCCACATTTTTATTCAGTTTAAGGCACCAACCCCAATTTTACTTCAGGCACATCTGATTGAATCGCTCGTACGCGTTTGTTTATTCAGGAACCGCTTCCACGTACCTTTGTCAGGCCGTGACCAAAAATACCAGTAATATTCTGTTTGTTTACTATCCAACTTGGAAACTGACTGAATATTAGTGGTAATGTCTATGGTGGAAATGGCCGTAAGCACCCCTACACATATGAGATCCACGCTCAACTCGCCGGCAGCGCTGGATCCGTCAGTTCTGGCTCCAATAGAGTCTCCCGACATTCCCTCATCCAACCCGCCAAATGCTAATAAACACAGACCAAAGTCACTTAGTCTTTCAAAGGACAAAGATCCCAAAACAAACGTGGCAAGCGAAAACGCAGACTTGGCTCTAAGAATCGTTAGCCCGGGAATTTCCATGCTCAACCAAGAAATGGAATCGACAGTCAAGATCTCCCACGAAATCGAACTTCAGCAGAGGAATATTATTGCCGCAAGAGCGAGTTCGTCTGTGCCAAATACCCCCGCGGTGCCCAATTCTACTGCTAATACCACCTCTGCTGATTCTACTGCTTCGACTACTAGTGTTGAAACTAGTACTGGTGACGTTTCGGGCAGTCCAAATATGTCCAAATCTCAAAAAGTCCATACTATAGATCTCGATAAACTAGGAGCCCCAGCCGCTGCGAAACGATTGAAAAGAGACAATATCCCCACGCCTCTTACCATCAACTCGGCCCCTTTTTCATCAGGCCCTTCTTCGGCTTACTACAAGCCCATGGTCCAGTCGGCTCCTATTGGACACTCACGTATTCCAATATCTGCCCGTGCCCCCCAGCGAAGAGTCCCTCCGTTGCCCCAATTACTGACCCCAGTCTATACTCGTCCTCCTCAGTGTCGTCCAGCTGCTGGCCATCCTCACCCCAATACTCCTGCTTATTATCAGCAGTTCTATCCTTCTCCAGTCCAAAGAAGACAATACAGACCAATTCCAAATACCCAGGTCGTATACCTGTCTCTTCCGCCCATCGGCCAACCCCATACTCCACATCATCCTCCTGCGCCGCAGCCTGCTACTCCATTCCGTAGAGTAAGAATGGTGGCTCCTCATACCACAACCTCGCCGTATTTTCCTAGAGGCATACGAAACCCCCGCCCAGCTCCCCAAAACTCGGCTCACAGCTTTCCTACTCCGCTAGCTTCTGCCAATACCAGTAGTCATGGATCTTCTGCGAGCTCTCACCCCAGTGGATCAGAGTCTAAACCGTTCTATGTCACCGATATATACCAAGGAGATTTGATGAAAGTGGCACCTTTACTGTCCCAGCCGCTTTCTGCGCAAAGAGAATTTTTTGAATACTCCACCAACAAGCCTACGCCGGTCTCTTCGGCTTCTAGAGCCCACAAAAACCTTATTGACGAAGATAGACTTCCTGTATCGGACGATGAGGTGAGAGAAATGCAAGAGAAGTATAGGTTGAGTGCCAATGAGGGAGCACGTCCACGTGGTGTTGGATACCCTCCTCAGTACCAATCACAGCACCCATATTTTCCTCTGGTAGCCAACACCAAGCCGGGTGAAATCTTTGGCTCCATTAATTTGATGAACGAAAGTGTGTTTAATTTCAGAATATTTGATCAAAGTAGTGACAAAAAGACCGAAAAAGAGGTGGAAGATCATGCCATTGAAAAGGAGTCGGACGAAGAGCAAGAGAAAGACGAGGAGAAAGAGAAAGCAGACGAAAAAGACGAGGTGGACGCGGACAAAGAGGAGTCTGATAAAGATCCTGAAAGATCCACGTCTCCAGATAACCTGGAGTGGTTGGCCAAGGAGAAGGAGAAGTTCATGAAGATCTGTGAAACCAGCTGGGATGAATTCATCAGTAGTAAACGCATGGCTTCTGCTTGGTAATCATCAAATATACTTCTATAGAGTCTTCCATTTTGCAATGCTTGTACTATACTAATAATTTTACTGATAAGTTATCGTTTAAATAACATTTTATGCAATTAAGGTAAAGCCTCTAAATAGTGAATTTTCATCATATAACATATGAGCATCACTTCATATATCCCGCCACTTTAATCATCTCAATTTAGTACTGTAAAGTCTGTACGTGTGAATTGTATGTGGTGCCTTATATGCAGGTCGCTTATGTGCCCAGTTTTAGCTTGTAGAGAAAATACTTTATGTTGGCTCAAGCTGGATGAAAAGACTCGTAGATTGTGCCTGAATCGACGATAGTACTTTTTTGGAAGTCAGACACAGGTAAAAGTAATAAAATGGTCTGCAACGTACAACACTCTCTCGTCTTTAATCATGTGATAAACGTCACATGATGCTTCTGTTGGAGGCGAAAATTTCCAATCAGGCAAGTTGGCAACTCAAGAACAACTAGGTACTTTACCATTGCCTGGACAATTTGCATAACATAGGTTCTAGTACATCGTCCTTGTAAATAGCTGAGGATGTTGTCTAGAACATTGCTAAGAGCACCGATACTTCGGGGAATAAGCTCCAGATACTCCATACAGCCGAGAATATATGCTCGACCATTCAGTTCTTATAATCGATTGAATTTCAGAACAAGTTTGACTTTAGCACAAGAAAATAACAAAAATGATGGAAATCAACCAGACGAATCTAAAAAAGAACATAATAAAGAAGACAACGAAAAGAACGAAAAGAAATCCAAAAAGTCTATGGGTAAAGAAGAAAGAGATATTAGAGAAGAAATCAAGAAAAATATCAAGAAAAAGAACCCCAATATTAACTTAAACAACATCAAAGTGTACCAGCTTGACAATAAGTCGGTGGCCAAGTTTTTTGTAGGATCGACATTGCTTTCATTATTCCTCATGGTATACTTATTAAGCAAAAAAGGCGAAGGAAACGAGCTTTCGTTCCAGGATTTCAAGATCAATTATCTCGAAAAAGGCTTAGTCACCAAACTCACTGTGATCAACAAGTTTGCAGTGGAAGCCGAGTTGATCCGTGGTGCGGTCTCTGACCAAACGTTCCAGTCACAAAACGGCAATCCTGCTGTAGTTTTCACGATTGGATCGGTTGAATTTTTCGAGGATGAAATGAAAGCCACTCAAGATAAGTTGGGCATTCCTGTAGAAGAAAGATTGCCTATTGCGTATGAAGAAAGAGGATCATGGCTAAACTACGTCATTCCAATCTTGCCTACGGTGCTATTGATTGGAGGATTGTGGTACTTAACCATGAGAAGAGCAGGCCAAGCTGGCGGTGCCGGCGGAGCTGGTGGCCCTGGCGGAATCTTCAAGATCGGCAAGTCCAAAGCCAAGTTGTTCAACCAAGAAACCGACGTCAAAATCAAGTTCAAAGACGTGGCAGGATGCGAAGAGTCCAAAGAAGAAATCATGGAGTTCGTCAAGTTTTTGCAAGACCCCAAGAAGTACGAGAAGTTGGGTGCCAAAATCCCTAGAGGTGCCATTTTATCGGGTCCTCCTGGTACCGGTAAGACATTATTGGCCAAGGCAACTGCCGGTGAGGCCGGTGTTCCGTTCTTATCTGTTTCTGGATCTGAATTTGTAGAGATGTTTGTAGGTGTTGGAGCTTCGAGAGTTCGCGATTTGTTCAAGTCTGCCAGAGACATGGCCCCTGCCATTATATTCGTGGATGAAATCGATGCTATTGGTAAAGAAAGAGGAAACGGTAAGATGGGAGGCAATGATGAGAGAGAAAATACCTTGAACCAGCTTTTGGTGGAAATGGACGGGTTTGAAGGTTCCGACCATGTAGTGGTTTTGGCCGGTACAAATCGTCCCGATATCCTTGACAAGGCCTTGTTGAGACCCGGTAGATTCGATAGACACATCTCTATTGATATTCCAGATGTTGAAGGCCGTAAGCAAATTTTCAAGGTCCATTTGCTGAAATTAACTTTGGCGTGCGATGAAGAAATCAAGGCAAACCAAAAGGACCTCGACTTCAACAAGTACCAAGAACTCAAGACCGAAGCCATCGAGAACTTGGCTGGTAGATTAAGTGCTCTTACTCCTGGATTTGCTGGTGCAGATATTGCCAACTGTTGTAACGAAGGTGCTTTGATCGCGGCTCGTGAAGATGCCACTTCGGTGGAAACTCATCACTTCGAACAAGCTATCGAAAGAGTTGTTGCTGGATTGGAAAAGAAGAGTAGAATCTTGAGTCCCGAAGAGAAGAAAACTGTAGCGTATCACGAAGCAGGCCATGCTATTTGTGGTTGGTTTTTGGAGTATGCCGATCCGTTAGTCAAAGTATCGATTATTCCAAGGGGCCAAGGTGCTTTGGGCTACGCGCAGTATCTTCCTAAAGACCAATACTTGGTCTCCGAAGCCCAATTTAAGCACAGAATGATCATGACTTTGGGTGGAAGAGTCAGTGAAGAATTACATTTCGATACTGTGACTAGTGGAGCTTCAGATGATTTCAAGAAAATCACCCAAATGGCTCAGCAAATGGTCTTGAAATTGGGTATGTCCGACGCTGTAGGAAGTATTTATTACGATTCAGGTGATGACGGCAACGGATTCAAAGTCCACAACAACTACTCTCAAAGCACCGCCAGGTTAATTGATTCTGAAGTAAAGAGATTTATCGACGAAGCTTACGAAGCATGTCACAAATTGTTGACTGAGAAGATCGAGTTGGTCGATAAGGTAGCTGAAGAATTGTTTGCCAAGGAGGTATTGACAAGAGAAGATATGATAAGATTGGTTGGCCCTAGACCGTTCCCTGAGAGAAACGATGCCTTTGACAAGTACATTAAAGGTAATGATGCTTTCAAGGGTAAATCTAAATGATTCGTCTCAAATTGTAAATAGAAGTCATGTAATGAATAGACAAAAATAGTATTCCACACAGTATATAAAGTCTATTACGACATAGTATTGAGGATATGTTACAAATATATTACAAAAGGCTGAATCGCTCTGGTCTTACTAATTCTTGGAAAGTACTTGAATTCAAGAACTCCTCCTCTATCATATTATATAGAGTAAAGCGTTACTTATGAGTCGAAAAACTCATTCAATTCATCGTCTTTCAGACCACTAAAATCCACTTCGTAAGTGCTGGGGTCCCAGAGATTAGGTATGTCTCGCACAGTAACTTGCCTTCGTGGTGGGGAGGGAACAACCCGAGACGGGCCGTTTTTCAGGTTTGTCTTTCCTTTAGAATTAGTCTTGTTTTCCAAGTATTCTATACTTTCTTTATCGTTCAACGAGCTTAGGTTGTTCTCTATATTATCTTGGTCATTAAAGGTGCTTTCCAGACTGTCGTTATCTGAGTCCTCGGGCTCCATTTCAAAACCACTATCGTCACTAAACAACTCGTCAATGCTATCACCAATAGGCTCATCTCTACGAATATTAGTATACCTATCGCGAACTGGACTAGTCGAAGTGATCACATTATCCTGGCTCGGATCCAAATGGTGGCCCTTTGCTATAAAATGGTCTCTCCACTCCATATATCCTCCGTCCGTCATATAGCCACAACCAAGTAACGGACATACAAGGACCTGCTGCTTGTACGAACACGAATTGCTCTCTTGGTGCTTTCTTAACTCGCCTGCCGACAAGAAGAAACGTCTACATTTCTGGTCGCCGTTGCTGAGATTACAATAAAAAGGCTGGCCATCTTTGGATAATGCTAGCGGAGGAACAGCAAACTTTGCTGGGAACTGCTTGTTGAGATCGTATGCTGATTTGGCACTCACTTGTATCACTTTCCCACTCACGGGGTATCCCAATGAATGGAGAGCATCATTGTGCTTTTCAAGTAGATGGTTCTGGTACAATGCTTTGTTGCCTGTGGTGTAGAAGCACTCAAATGCACAGTGAAAAATACCAGGGTCGGGTGTTTCGATAAAGTCCGTAAGAACCAGGTACTCTTCTTCAAACTCATCCTCTACACTACTCGTGTAGTCTTCCTTTACTATTTCTCTCTCTTCGCCAATGACAAGTTTTCTTCCACGCACCAAGGGCACTTTCTGCACTGTTGAAATTCTTGGATCTCGTGGATCTCTGGGCTCTTTGTCTTTCGCGTTCTTTCTTTTTATAGGTGAATCGTCTTCTGGTATGGGTATTGTTCCTTTGGTGGGAGACTCGTCAAGAATAGAATTGCCTCGAATAGGACTCAACGAAAGCTTGGTTCGTTTAGTTGGAGACGGATTTAACAACAAATTGTCCTCTAAACTAGTAGAACTAGGTCGTTTGGGAATATCATCCACCGAATCTGACGACAGATTATGGAAAAGCTGCATTTGTTTTAAGCGTAATTTCTGCTCAAGTTTCTTCTCTTTAAGTCTCCTTTCTCGTACACGTCTCTCTTTCTCGCCGTCATAGTCCGCGGACCATATGTTGTTTAAATGAGTAGATACTCTTGGATCTTGCCCGGCAAGCGACTTCAAATGCCCGTTATCTATGGTAATTTGGCCGGTATTCAAATCGATTTCGTCGCTGGCCACGTTGTCGTCGATCCTAGAGTACTTGTCGAGGATTTCTTCCCACCTGGTCTTAAACTTCTGGGTGTTTTCCTGTTTGAGTCTCTCTATCTTGTGCGCAAAGTCTCCATCGTCATGGTACAAATTGTGAGGCGCGTCCGTAAACTCGTCGCTGGATTCGTCAATGACAATCAGCTTTGTTTTGAGGGGTAGCGAGATGTCTGATGAGTCATATGATAGATTTGGGATGTTTTCCATACTGCGACGGCATCGGTGTACGGTGTTGTGATGTACGATTACTTTCTAAAGCCAATATATTGAGTGCGAAACTAATTATACTGGGAGACGCACTAAATGTTTAGCGAGAAATATCGCTCGCTCGCTGGAAAAACTCTCTTTTCCCCCCTACAAGCTACTGCCACTACATCTTCACGCAGATATCTGCTCTTGTACATTGTTCTATTTACATGGTTTTCTTTTATGGGTTTTTCCTTCAATCTATGTGTGTATTCGATTACTCGTTGTTGACAGTGCCAGTCCTTTTATTATTGTTCTTGTTCTCCCAACACTCTCGAAATGCCTGCATTTCTCCCATACACTTTCTCCAGTCTCCGGTATCCGCATGGCAGAGCTGGAGCTTGAGGTTTTCTTCGTGACACCCTGTTTGGATGATTCTCTGGTCCCACTCGTCGGGTTCGTCGTCTTCGGCTGGGCTTGGCGTGTAACTAGGCTTCATTTATCAAATGTATCTAACTGATCTCTGACTATTTTTCACTCGCTCAAATGGTCTAAATTTCGATACTGTATAAAAACCATTACAAGGTATGAAAAGACAAAGAACTGCTTACAACAAGACGTGAACAAACTTATACGGGTAGAATATGTATAACTAGCTCGTGTCTCTATGAACAGTGACGGTGGTGGATTGGATCAATTGATATTACGATATGTGTAGTGTTAGGGAGACAAAGTGATTTCTAGTGGAATAGTAGAGTAGTAGCGGTGGAGATTTACAGTGGAAAAGTAGGGTTTGTGTCTACAGACCTTACAGTATTTTTACGGTATTCTATAGGTATTAATGTACATGATTAGAAACCAAACCCTCCTTTAGAATAGGCCATGGGTTTGATGTCAGGGTGAGGAACAGCCGCAAACGTTTCAATATCCAAGTTCCAAGGACAATTGGTTTCTTCAACGGTCTTGTAGCCTTCTCCATCGTCGTTATCCTTATTGTAGGCTGGGTTTTCGGTAAAGTGAACTACTCCTCCCAAGTTGCCAGTGGAGTCACAGTAGTTGGGTGCACTGAACACCGTGATAAGACGCCCGTTGTGCTCGCTCTCTACACCTTCCATTCTGACCTCATGCGATCTCAACACCTTTCTTATTTTGTTGTTGATGCAGAACTTCTCAGTGACATCTGGGCCGAATTGCATGCCAATACCTCTCTTGGAAGGAGATCTTCCCGGGGTGGGCTGGGGGTCTGTCCACAAGAGCTCCATGGCAATACCCTCACGAGGAGGCTGGGTGGATCCCGAAGAGGGGAATCTGTTGAACTTTTTGATGTCTTGCAATGTGATTTCGTCATTAGAGAATAATCCTCCGTGCATGCACAAGTACGATCTGTTGATTAAGGTTGCCAAAGGCAAGGCTCCGAACGACTCGGAAAACACCTCGAAGATCTTCTTCGAGTACTTGTGCTCACATTCATCAGTAAAACCGTACGTTTTGTTCATGTCGTTGGTCTCGTGATTACCACGGTTGATGAAAACCGACTTTGGATATATGATCTTGAGGACATAGAGATACAACGCAACTTCGCATGACCACGAGCCTCGGTCCACAAAGTCTCCGTTGAACAAGTAGACGTGGTCTTCTGATACAAACCCGAATTTCTGGAACAAGTTCAACACATCGTAGAACTGGCCATGGGTATCACCTACCACCGTCAATTTCTTACCATTTTGCAATGTGATTTCGTCTTCTCTGGGATCGAGCTCAAGCTTCGAGTGTGGCAACACCACTTCCACCATCGACGACTCCCTGTGGAACAATTCATTGACCTTGGCCACAATAGCAAATACGTGTTTCTTCGGCAATCTTCCTCCGTCCTTGAAAAGCTGAATCATGTACTTGAGATAATTGAGGTCAAGACCTTCGATATCAATTTTGACCTCGGTGGCATTTGTCTCTTCATTCTTGACCTTTTCGGCATGGATCTTCAACTCGGGGCCCTCCCAGGACTTTTCAATTTGAATGCCTTCGTAGTCAATAGTGCTGATCACAGACACCTTATCATCACCAGCAATTGCTTTTTCAAACGCTTGACGCTTCAAATAGTTGGTACACTGCTTCAAGTTCTCGGCCGTGAGCTTATCATTGGGTAAAGTTTTCAAGATGATCTTGAAGTTGGCTTGGGCTTCCTTGTGCTTCAAAATAGCCATTAATGACACCCCTTTACGGTAATAAGCCTTCATGAACTTGGGATCTTTTGAAATTGCCTCGTCACAATCGAGAATGGCCAGCCCATAATTCTCCAATTTGATATGGACTTGGGCCCGATTCGAGTAGAAAATAGCATTGGATGGGTCGATTTCAATGGCTTTTGTGTACGCCTCGATGGCTTCGGTGTATTTTTGCTCTTTTAAAAAGGCATTTCCTTCATCCTTGAACTTCAACGCCTCTTGTGCCGACATCCCACTCTTCAACTTAACTACTAAAGTGTTACCCACGGCGAAATTTTTATCAATCCTCGAGTCACGTGAACCTTCATCCGAGTTCATATACGCTGAATATCACCAACTCTCCTACAGTGAAAGTCATTGTAACGACAGGTCATGCTCGACTTTCTCTCTACGTTGATTAACTGAATGATTTTACTTATAAAACAAAGAAATACAAAACCTGAGGCCGTAAGACAGTGGTTGTAAGCTTAGGTGTTTTCTTTCTTACAATTATCCGATGATCCTCAAACCGGAGGCCGGAACACCAATGGCAGTGATGCCCGTGATCTTACAAACTTTGCCCTTATTTTCTGGAGTGTACCTGGCTCCAACCAACTCTTCGGTCACAAACTTACTGCCCTTGTAGATAGGAGTGTAAGACGCGGCACAGATGTCGAATTCCGCATATGGATCAAAGTCGATTTCGATTTCGTCCGAAGAAATGGAATCGGCTCTGTTTTTTAATTTTTGCGCTTGTTCGGCTCTGGCTCCCGTCGAAACAATCTTCAAAAGCTCGCCGGCAAAGTACGAAGCACTGGCGAAGTTCCTGTTTTTGAAGGTCTGGGTCATGGCCACCTGCAATGCGTTTACTCTATGGGGGTTCTGGAGCTTTGTTCTGGTGAAGTAGGCCGCCAACTCCAAGTTTCTCTTGACGTTGGAAGGATCCAAGCTTCTACGCTCCAATTCGATCGACAACCCAAGAATGTACTCACGGCACATTATCAAGATATCTTTACACTTGGACTCCTGCTCTTCGTCATCGACGGTTATAACAGCAATGGAGTAGATTATGCTTCTGAATGTTTCGATGGCTTTTGGCAACTCGTTTTCCTTAAAGTACTTGAATCCGACCTGCAACTTTTCTTCCAAAGTATCGAAGCCAGGAATTAAGGGCTTGAACTTCGAAGGGTTGTCTTCGTCGTTATCGGCTCTTACATAGTCTTTCATGGCTGGCAAGTCGTCGATACCGGGGAGCTGCAACTTGGAGGCCTGGTATATTTCAAGGAATCTTGGGCGTAACGGCTCGAACTTCACCACTCCCAATTGTTTGTGCAATAACGAAGCCGCTTGTTCTACAGAGCCTGCAGCCACGTAGCTAGCGGGAGTTTTGGCGTTGGCGAGCCAGTATCCGATTTCGCCATCGTTTCCTACAATGGGAGTGTGAACATCCTGGGTTTCCTGGAAATCGTCGCCCATATCCAACTCATCATCCAAATCCCAGGCCCCACCGTCGACTTCTTCGTCCAAGTCTTCAACCAAATCTTCGGCTTCATCAAACCCATTTTCAATAACTTTAGGAGCTTCTTCTTCAGTAGTATCCTCGATTTGTCCGGTCTTTAAGGCATTCTCAAAGAAGGATGCCGAGGATTCTCTTAATGGCCAGTTGGAGATAGGTGAGCTCGTAGGCTGCGCCAATTCAATTGGAGTGCCTATTTCACCTAATTCCACGTCGTCTTCCTCTACACCAGCCTTGGTCAAAATCTCCTGGGCTAATTCTTCCAAGCCGTTGGACTTGGCCAAAGTATAAGCCAAAGGCAACATGCCACCTTGGATATAGACCTGACATCTCTTTTTGATATCGTTGTTGTAAAAAGTGTTTTGGATCAAACTGGACCAGTCGCCCCTGTGCTCCGAAATGGTGGCCATCTTCAGTAATCGTTCTGAATCGCCTTTGATGAGGTAAAGGAACGATAACTTGTCAAACAAGTGCAATTGCTGGTAAACAAACTCAACCACATCGATATTACCCTGGTTCAAAGCTTCTTCACCCAACTTTTCCCAGATTTTGGGGTTATTCAAGATTTTGGCTTGCTCAAAGGCCACCGTCAAGTTGGAGCACTCCAAAGCCAATTCGAACCTGGTTTCGGGATCTTGCACGAATTGCAATGCAACTTCAGGGTACCCTTTCTTTTGTAAGTACGCAATGATGTTTTGGCCGACCAAGTTGGAGTTCTTGATGATTCTCAAAACCTCGCCAAAGTTCTTGTTGACCAACGACTTTTTGAATCTGTACTCAGTAGGATCGATCTTGGTCACTTCTACCTGGCCTGCTCTGTTCAAGCAGTAGACCTGGTTACCCACAATCTTGGTGATGTAGAGGGTGTTTTCCAAGGTCTTGATGATCCCGTTGTCACCGTTCAAAAGAGTATATTTGATATGGTTCAAGGTGGAATACAACAAGACGCCAGAGTCATCCCACGCAGCACTCTTGATTCTAATGGTTTCGTGCATCGACGTAATAAGGTTCAAGTCCTTGTCGGTGATGGTGATGGTGTGCTTGGATAAGAAGGCCAAGTATTGACCGTCAAGCGACCACGACACGTACTTGACGTTGTTGGCGCTCAACTCCGAAATCTCCTTTCTTTGCTGCACATCGTAGTTGATAACCGAGTTGCTTTTGACCAACAAAATCCGACCGCTGCCTCCGTACAACACGTCGTTGACGGACGAGTCTAATTGCACGGTTTTGGTGACATTGTTGGATAAGTCCTTGACGTACAAGGTCTTGGAGCTCTTGATGAAGGTGACGAATCTGTTTCTGGAAATAAAAGCTGCAAACTTACCTTCACCTTGTCTGATATCAGTAGGCTCGATAGCACCGGTAACATGTTTGGGCAACGAAATAAGCGCGTATCCTCCGTTTTCTCCTTCTCCATGAGTGACCAAGATACTGTGGTCGGACTGGTTGTACGAT
This sequence comes from Suhomyces kilbournensis, assembly GCA_030563685.1. Classification (NCBI taxonomy): domain Eukaryota; kingdom Fungi; phylum Ascomycota; class Pichiomycetes; order Serinales; family Debaryomycetaceae; genus Suhomyces; species Suhomyces kilbournensis. The sequence continues at coordinate 334,349 of JAJMJN010000014.1, forward strand.
AAAGTTCTCATGAACGACCAGGTCTTGCCAATTTTCTTCAAGCTCAACATAGGCAACGAGTTTTCTTGTTTTTGGAAGTCGTACGACTGGAGTTGTTTGGACGAGTTGACGTAAAAGAGCTTGTTCTGAAAGATGGAGTGCGCTGGACGTTCTCTTTCTAACTTGAACACCATCACTCCACTGTCATGACACGTAGCAAATAAATTCATGGATGGGTGGGAGGTGATCAACCAGAACCGGTCGTGTTCTCTGCGGAACTGCTTGATGGGCACTCTCTTGTTGAGGTCCCATACTCTGATGGTCTTGTCGTCAGACACAGAAAGAATCAAGTCTTGTTGTGGGTGGAAAACAGCAGCCAAGACGTTCCCGGTGTGGCCCCTACAAGTATCGACTTCCCAAGCCTTGGAGTCGCTCATTCTCCACAACTTGACCACTCTATCGTCACCAGCAGACACGATAAGCGGTAAAGTAGGATGGAATGTAGCCCAGTTGACACCCTTATCGTGACCCTCCAACACGTACTTGACAATGGCATTGACGTTACCAAAAATGTCCTGTTGAGGCAATTGCTGTCTTTGCAATTGGTCTTCAAAGGAGCGAGTGGCCGAAGTAGGAGCCGAGTGCTTTTTGCGCAACCCCGAAATGTCCCACACTCTAACAGTTTGATCCAAAGACGCGGAGACAATCAAGTCGTCCGTAGGGTGGAATTGCGCCGACATGACGTAGTGGTTGTGGCCTGTCAAGCACGCGATCTCCTGTCTGTTCTGCCAGTTCCAGATCCGGATGGTCTGGTCGTCGGAACACGAGATAATCCACGGCAATTCGTTGTGGAAACTGACGGTTCTGATATAGTCCAAGTGGCCATTGAGAGTAAAGATGCACTTTCTGGAATTCAAACTCCATACTTTGATTGAATAGTCGTCTCCTCCAGACACAAACAACGGCTGCGTTGGGTGGAAGTTCACACATCTGACCGGCCCAACGTGGTCCTCAAACCGATCGATCAACGTCCCCATACGGTAGTCCCATAACTGTATGGTTGAAGAGTGTAGCGAGACCAAGACCCAAGGCCTTTTGGGGTGAAAGGCCACCCCTTTAGCCCTCGAGGACTTGGACTCGAATTTGGTTAACATCTTCATTGTATGATTGATTATGGTGTATTGGTGTTGTTGGCCTTTTGAAAATTGATTCGTCCAACGGAAAAGTCACGTGGACTTGTTTAGTGCACCAAACAGAAGTACAGAATACAAGAGTCGAGTGGACGCGTATAACAGGGTAGTGTGTAGTAGAGTTTATCTTAGAGAGTCAGTGTCTTTATGTTGTTAGAGGTTGATTGATGGCATGATGTAGGATTTATCGTATACATTATAAAGTTTATTTGTTTGCATCAAAACAAATTGGTTTATTTCCATGATATAGACATCATAACAATTATGTGTATAAGGTTCAACAGATTCATGACTTATTATGTTTTTCTATGTAAATCCGCACTATCAAATCAATGGGTGGAAATGCACATTCCACAGACAAACGAAGTGCGACGCATCAACTCTCGCGCAAGGAGGATTCTATATTTAGCTGAGCATAACTGATGCGAGAGCCCAGACAATTAGGTACTCATATGGGACCCAGACAGAATGTTTAGAGATCATATACCTCGTAGGCTTCGAATGGAACCATAAAAACAATCTAAACTAGCAATGTTTGGTTCCATTGATTATTATCTAGTGGTCAAGACAGTATGTAAAACCCAGATGGAATTGAAGCCGCCAGCACTCATGGAAACACACAAACTTATGACCTTTGGCATTTATGTATTGAATTATGTATTGAACTTGATATTTTTACGTAGCTTTTCAGTCTAACTTAGATGTCTTTATTGTTTTTAGGGTCCAGTCTGATTATATAAAGAGGGAGATGAAACCAAGACTGAATGCACCAGCAAGTCCGGTCAACATGTTGGAAGGAGCGCTGACAGAACCAGCAGCAGCTTTGGAAGAGGACGAGGAAGACGAGCTTCCGAATTGAGCAAAGGAATCGTCACCAGATGCAGAAGAAGTGGAGGTGGAGCCAGAACCAGAACCAGAACCAGAACCACCAGAAGTACTGGTAGATTTGGAGTCAGAGTCGGTGGTCTTGGAGCCCTTTGAGGATTTGGAAGATGAACCAGAGGACGAAGAGCTGGAAGACTTGCTGGAACTGGAGCTGCTTGACGAGGACTTTTTGTCTTCATTCTTAGGGTTGAAACCAGTGGCATCGTCGTCGCCCAACCAGGTCTTTTTCGAGGTAAGAACAATGTTGTCGGCCCAACCATCGGTGCTGTTGTAAGCATAAGCCTTGAGGGACGAGTTTCCGCCGTCTCTCTTTTCAATAGCTACATTGGCAGGCAAGTCGTAGGCTTCGACAGTAACGTTTCTGAGGTACGCGTAGAAGTAGCCGTTGTTCTTGATATCGTCGGCATCCCAGTCGATCTCACCACCGGCCCATTCTCTGGTACCTGGAGCAGCAGTGGCGTTACCACCTGGCCAAAGAGACATTTGGATTCTCGATGGAGTCTGTGGGAAAGAGTATTCTTTGGAGGTTTCGTTGTAGGTGTCAGATTTCTTGAGAACTCTGAAACTCTGCCCGTCAATGGCCCAGGTGATCTGGTCTTCGGTCCAGTCAATCGAGTAGGTGTGGTAGTTTTCAAAAGTGTCGGAAGTGGCACCAACCTTGGCGTTGGTATAGTTCAAAGCACCTTGAGAGTAGTAGTTCGATTGCACACCCACCAAGTCGTTACCAACGAATTCAAAATCGATTTCATCCTCGACATCCGAGTACAAAATAAACGAGGTAATCACACCTGGAGTACGCGAAGATTTCAACGTGGCTTCGATCTTGCCGTACCACAAGTAGTGGGACGACGAAATGACCGAACCACCCGAGTATTTGGGCATTTCCATGATTATGGCGTTGTCGTGCGAGTCGATCCACCCCGAGTACAACCAATCGGTTTCAGAACCGTTACCCAAGTAGCTTGTTTGGAGAGTCAAGTCTTTGGTGTCGGAGAAACTGGTGGAGAATGACTCCATTCTAGGCACAGGCATACATGAGGTCAAGTTGTACGAGTTCTTGATGTTGCATCCACTGACACAGTACGAACCAGTACCGCATTCACCGTACTGAGAACAGCATGGAGCATCTTCAGGACACTGTTTTCCAGCGCCACACGACACTGCCAGCGCGCAGCTTGCCAACAACAAAGTTGGTAACAAAGTCTTCCAGTGCATGATAAGTTGTATATACTAAATCCTAATTGTACATGGCAAACTATTTGGGTTTTATAATTGGAATCAATCAAGAATGAAAAATACCAAAAAAAGACTCAAAATAACAAACAAAAGAAATTTATGCAGGCGATCGAAAATAACCGAATTCGTCGACGCGAGCATCGCCACGCTCCACTTAATGTAGCTCTGGGTAGCTCTGGCACAATTGGTGCTAGCACTAACCCGCTACATGGTTCTAGCACTAAGTTGCTGGCTTGGCACGTCGATCTTTGTCCAAGTCCATGTGCTGCTACTGCACTGAAACCGCACTCAACCACTAATGACCTATAATTATGTACAATATCGTGTTTCTGCGAAATTTGAAAATATTTACATGCGTGCTAATATTATTTAGATCATATCAATATATATATTAGCTAAGCTATACCTTTGCTTGTCTCTCTAGTTCTTTTTAGGTTCAATTGAGCCCATGTTCTCCGCACTCTGATCGTCTCATTGGATCGAGCGCGTTTGTATCGTATTTGTGATCTATTGTATTATGCACAGTACTATGAGTTAGAAAAGAAGTTATACATATTTGGCTGGTAAGTTGACGGATTGTCGTAAATTAAATCGGATGCGTCTCCGGATACTTTTGCCGTGTTGCCTTGAATCTCGTTTGGGCCAGTTTGTCTCTTGGGGGGTAACGAAGGCGCGACAGGTCCTTCGTTTGCGCCATATTCTTGCGCGACTCCATATGCACCTGACAGGTAATTTAGATGTGATTGCAGACCTGACCCATAATTATGGGGCACTTGCATACTAGGGCGTGTTATCTGCTTGCCCGCTTCCTCGTGTATCTTATGCTGGAGTCCCGTGCTGTAGCCTATCAACTGTTGGTAGAACTCAACGCCTCGCCCAAGCCCTACCGCGTACTGCTGCCACGGACCCTCGTAGAACTCCACGATTTTGTGGTGCTGGTCGCGCACAACCTGATCGGTGAATGTCTTTGAGTGCTGTATTTGTTTAACCTCAGGGTTTTTCGTCAAGATCTCCCATTCGCTGTTCAATTCTCTCAACAATACCTTTTGCTTCTCGATCAACTTATCGAGCTCTACATTGTACACCTCGAATTTCCTCATTTCCTCGGGGAAAATCACTTCTTTGATCTCGCTCGTGCTCTTGACCCGGCTGTTCAAAATAAGTATATCCGCAATATCATCGCCATGGATCTCTTTTTTGAGCGCTTCAACAAGCTTAAGTTTGTTGCTCTTGATGGTATTCAAGTCCTGAAGAATATCCTCTACTTTTTTGATTCTCTGCTGAATCTCTCCATTGGTATTGGCAGGAACACTGTCGTCAATATCAAGTAGACTGATCTCTTCAACCAAGTTCTTGGGCTTGGCCAGCTCTCCACCAACCTCAAATAACCGGCCAAACTCGGCTGACTTGGGTCCTTTTCCCAAAGCATTATATAGCGGGCCGTTGCTTTCATTTACCAAACCAAATAACCGGTTATCGGAATTGGTGGCGTCGTACAATGCCTTTTTCACTTTAATAAGATCGTCTTTGAACTTGCGAAGCTTTTCTGGATCGGAGCCGCTTCCGGCTCTAGCCAACGCTGCTTCGCTCTCGCTGATTTGGTCAAAGATTTGCTTCCTGGATTGAACAATCTTGTCGCGGTTACTGTTATCGTTATTGTATTTACTGGCAACTTCATTGGCAATACTGATGAGTTTAGGGTCGATGTCTGCTCCATTGGTGGCAGCCAAACTGTAGTCATCTTTAGACCGCATCAACTCCTTTAAGGTCACCAAAGACTTGGGCATCTTTAGATACTCCAATACAGATGCCAATTCTTCATTGGAAACATCAACCAAGTCTATTTCATTTCTCAAGAATTGTGACTTTTCTTCAGAATAAAAACTAAGAAGCTCGTGGATATTTATGGGAATGACATTCTTCAAGAAATGATTGTAGTTGTAGTCGTTTATCTCTTGAAATTGGTCTATTTCATTCATAGAAATTATCTTGGTGCTATCCATGGCTTTTATATCAGGCAAAGTGACCAACGACGGAATGATATCATGGTAAATCAAGTCGTTATCCTTATTCAAATCGGCCAATTTAATGGCCACTGCATCTTTTTGGCCCTTGTAGTTTTCCAACAATTCATAGGCATCTGAGCTTCCTGCCGAGCTGGCTTTTTTGTTGATAGTCTTGAGGGTCTGGCTTTCAATTCCATTCAAAATATCGGATGATTTCTGCAAATAAGCCAACGCCTGCCCGTACTTTCTCAGAGCTTCGAAGTTCAAGCCGTTGAAATAGTATGCCAAGGACTTGTAGTAGACCATTTTAAACTGAAGAATAGCAATCCACGTTTCATCAATCTCGGCATCTACTTTGCTACCGGACTCAAGGGCCTCTCCTTCTTCATCCTCGGGACTTTCCCATATATCACTACTAGGCACTTCATCTTCATCGCTATCTCTAGATTCAGTAGCACCCAAAGCTTCAATGTCATTTTCAAGATTGGTGGTCATCTTGAGGCACTCTTCATAATGGGAAGATGCACTTCTACATAACTTGGAAATCAACGAGTTCTTCTTCTGTTCCAAATCTCCACTGATAACTTTCATTACAAAGATTTCCTGTGACTGGGCCAAAAGAAGCTTGACCAAAAACTTGATGGTGGACTGGCTGAGGTCATATGAAGGTGCATGCAAAAAGTTTTCTTGAATAAACTGATATACCCCAGCAGCTTGCTGCAAATGCTTGATGGACTCTCCGATCAACGTATCTGGATTCGAGTCCGCCGACAGCCCTTTCTGCGATTCTTCATACTTAAAAACAGCATACTTCGATAAGATCGATCCCAAGTTGAAAAGAACATTGGCTTTTTCGTACGGCAACGCATTTTGCTTGTGGGAAACGCCCTGCTGAAACACATCACACCAGTCGAACACAATCTTTTTGCTTCTATTGACAGTAGCAAATGGGATCCGTAAGTCAAGAAGCTCAATCTGACTATAGTATTTGCAGTATAACTTTATGCCTGTTTTGTTGGCAACGGCTCCTCGAAGGTCTTGCCGCAACTTGTTGAAGGAGGTCAAGTCTTCCTGGTAATCCGAGGTATTTCCATATACTGAAAGAAGATACTTGTTCAATGGTTTGGTCCAATTGACCTCCTCTGTCTTTTTCGTAGGAATTGATACCAAGTACGTCTTCATTGTGTTGATTGCCACTTATCTTGATTAATCTTGATTTATCTGGGGGTTATTTTTGTCTCACGTTGTACGTCAGACACGACCAAACGACCCAAAGCTTAATATAGGGAGCCACCAAAATAGATAGATACCACAAGTAGATACTTGTTTACGGAGGTAGATCTTTGTTTAGTAGGTACTGTCCACACACCGTCGTGCTTTTATGTTTTTTATGTTTGTGACGTCTTGTCTTTTATATTTTTATCTCTTTTTGCACCCATTCTTAAAAAAAGGCCTGAAAGGCGATATTTTATCCACATCATAGTTACTGTAAATTTACTATAAATCTTAAATTGAAAGTGAAGTGTACCTAGCTTGAGTCTACCAAAGTACATGGCTAGAATTTCGAGTCAGTACTAACCTTCCAACCACGTTTTGCTTTGGCTTTTTGTTGCGTCTTGTATTTGGAGTTTTGCACCCATTCATAAAATGCCATATTATCTATATATATACTGTAAATTTTGTAGTTTTTAATCTTATCCCCCTTCCTTGCATGAGAGTAAAATCTATACTATTTCTGAATTTTTCAAATATCCCCCCTCTTTGCAAAGAGAGTAGAAGATAGTGTTGGTATTCTCGAGTAGACTCTTCGGAGTGTCATATTCTTTTACCTCTCCTTCGCCCAATACCAACACTCTGTCGCTATCCAATACAGTTTCCAACCTATGGGCGATGGTCAAAATCGTCTTGTGTTTGAACTCAGACCGGATGGTCTGTTGGATTATTTTGTCAGTTTGGGCATCTACAGCTGCAGTTGCTTCATCCAAAATCAAAACCTGCGACGGATTGAGTAGCGACCTTGCAAGAGAAAGCAACTGCTTTTGACCAGCCGAAAGGTTGGACCCACCTTCGAGCACCTGGGCCGAAAGACCAAAGTCATAGAGATCATCATCTTCTTCTTCTTCTTCCTCCTCCTCTTCCTCCTCCTCTTCTTCATCGTCATCATCCTCGTCTGTCTTCTTTTTGGTCTTCATACCTTCAACATGTTCCTTCAAACTCGCAAGCTCCAATACCTTCCACAACTGGTCATCGTCAAATTCGCCAAACGGATCCAAGTTTTGTCTTATAGAGCCTTCGATCGCATGGGAATCTTGCGGAATGATATTCAATTTGTGTCTCAAATCAAACAACCCAATTTTACTGGTATCGATACCGTCAATCTCAATATGGCCACTGGTAGCCTCAATAATTCGAAAGAGTGCTAGTGAAAGAGTGGACTTTCCTGCTCCTGTTCGTCCCACTATTCCGATTTTCTCGCCGGCTTTGATTTCTATGGAGATATTCTTCAAAACGGGATCGAGATTGGCACGGTACTTGGTGGTGTAATCGACAAACTTGATTTCTCCTTTGTCAGGCCAGGTTGGCCCGGGAGTACAATTGTCAATTTTGGGTTCCGCTTCGGATGGTAAATCACAGTATTCAATGATTCTTTCTACTGAAACAGACTTGTTTTCTATAGATGCCCAATACCTGACAATATCATTTAATGTAGTGGATATTGTCAACGAGCCAACCATCACAAAACCCACCAATCCAGGACTAAACTGGTACGAAGTCCCCAAGGTCAATAGAACAAATAGAGAGACTGCAAAAGAATTGAGTCCCGATATAAGCTGCAATCGAGACGCCAACCAGCGGTCGCAAAAGAACGCCATGATCGATGCTTGGCAAAACTCGTCTATGTACTTTCTATTCTTATGAATAAACCTTTCTAAGTGGCCATGTGCCTTGATTGTATCTATTCCATTCAAGGACTCTTGTAAATGCGATACAACAGGTGATTTGCACGCACTTCTAATTCTTTTCAACTCTCGGGCTGCACAGATATAATACTTTCGGACCTGATTGTAGATAACCATCAACAACAAGATGACTATGAACATTTTTGGTAGATTTAGCACTATGACCACCAATGAGCCTATTGCCTCCAACGAGTAGTCGATAAGTCCCAGAAATGCCCAGATGATCTCGTCATCGATGATGTTAATGTCATCCGAGAACCGGTTGATAATTCTTCCCACCGGGGTGGTTTCGAAAAACGACATCGGTGACCGAAGAATAGCCTTGATCATTGAATCATGGAAGTGCCTAGAACCACTGATCACACAATAATACCAGAGAATAAACGTTCCCAAGAACGTGGCCAACGCACCGGAATACCCTAAAGCCGCATATATGAACAAGTAGTAGCCCGAATGAACATTGTAACCCGCTTGCAAGTTCATTTCTGACCATGACTTTAAATAGTAATGCGATAAGATTTCTAGTCCAACAAAAGTTCCGTACATCACAGCATAGTTGATTATATAGTAGAAGTTGCAAGCTTTGAAGTACGTGAGGTATACCGACAACTTGATGCTGCCTTTGGTCGTTACCTCTTCAGTATGACCTGTTCTTTGCTCGTGGTCAATCTCGTATTCGTGATCATACGAAACAAAACTGGCTCTCTTCACCGTACTTCTGGACCTCACTCGTTCTATCCCACCATATTCGTCTGGTCCTTCATAATCTGTGACTGCAAAGTCATCGTCACTGTCGGGCACATCGCTGATTGTGGCATGGACCTCGGACTTTCCAAACTCTTTAATCAATTCGGCCAAACCACCTCCGTTGGCAACAACCTCCTCAAGGGTTCCTTGCTCCACAATAGCACCATTGTTCAACAAGTAGATATAGTCAGCCTTGTACAACACACTGACTGCATTGGTGGCCAAGATAATGGTCTTGCCAGCCAAAATTCCGTGAGGACTCAACACCTCGGTGAAGATTTTCTTCCCCACATGAGCATCCACGGCAGATAAAATGTCGTCCAAAATGTATACATCTGCTCTGGAGTAAACGGCACGAGCCAAGGCGATCCTGGCCTTCTGGCCCCCACTGACCGATATCCCCTTTTCTCCAACAACGGTGTTCTCTCCATCGGGTAATATGCTCAAATCTGTCAACAATTGACAGGCTGCAACAGTTTTTTGATAAAACTGCGCATCAAATTTGCACCCAAATAAAATATTTTCTTTGACAGTAGCATTGGCTAACCACGGAGTTTGAGAGCAGTACGCCGTCGAACCATTGACTTCCACCTTGCCACCGTCTTTCAAAGGAATGTCTCCCAACAAAGACTTTACTAGCGTACTCTTGCCGCTTCCAACCTTGCCTACTATGCACGTCAACTGACCTTTCCGGGCAGCAAAGTTTATATCTGACAACGCCACAATATCATTCGATTCAAGCTGACTTTCCTCATCTCCAGTTCCAATTTTCTCGGGGGTGCTCCACAAAAAGGTACCATTGGATATTTGGACGGATACATCCCCATTCTGCAAATGGTGAAAGGTTTTGGTGACCACATCAGCACGGTTTTCGGCCAATAAGAAAAGTTCTCTAATTCTCTTGAGTGATACGTTGATCTCTATTGAATCAGAATACAAGTACGGGATCTCCAACAAGGGCTCCGAAATGACCTCGAACAACGTCAAAGCCGGGAAAACGATCGAAGGAATCAATGGCACACTGCCAAGGTACGTGAATGCAGCAAGCGAGACTGCTGCCACTGTCAACGGTACACACATCCATGACAATGTCGATAACGCATTATATATTCCAATTCTCTTTGCGAGAACCAATTCCAGGCCGTTTCGAATCTCAAGCAATCTCTTCAATAGTGGCTGTTCCCAACTGAACAACTTGATACTTTTGATAGAATTCAATATCTCAGAGGTTAATCTGATTCTCCTGTCTTTGATTTTCATCTTCTCTTCGTATATGGTGTTTACAGTGTTGCTTATCATGACACTGATTGGAATCATGAGCAATGCCGTGGCGAAACCTGCGAGGGTTGATTTGCCGAGTAATTGGCTCAAAGCAAGCATCGACAGGATAAGCCTAATTGGCATTAGCACGAAATCTGCACCAACTAGCAAAGTCCTGGATACAGAGTCTGCGTCGACCGTAAGATTGGTGATTATATCACCGGAAGCCTTGACCTTTCTGGAGTCTAGAGAAAGTTTCATTGATTTCTGGTAGATTTTCGCAGTCAAGCTTGAGGCAGTCTTCTCCTCGAATCTGGTGAACATGGTGGAGAACTTGTTGTATATAACTATCCGAATTACAGTGGCCACAAACATCAATGTTGCAATGGAATATCCGACAATAGCAGGACGGTCTTTCCCACTATCTTGGTCCGTGAAGAACTTTATAAATGCTTGCAACATAAAGGCTTGGCTCAAATCAATTAACATCTCCAAAATATCAGCCACCATGCAAATCAAAATATCCAACCAATGGATCTTGATAAGGATCCAGAAAAGAGAGAATTTGGGGAGTTTCCGTTGTGCTGAGGTGGGTGTTTTTGTTCTTTCCAATACCTTCTGTCTGCGCTTTTCAGCTTTTTGCACGGCCTTGTTCCAAAAATGGTCAAACGTATCCTGAGTGACTGAACTCTTGATATCAATCTCTGCACGAGGAACATCCTTAATAGTAATCTTGTCGGCCTTGTAAGCGAACGCGATGAATGGATCTAACCAGGAAAAGAACAACCACGAGTAGAAATCGTGGACAGAATCGATACTCCAACCATTCAAGTCCCAATACTGTTTCAACTCAATACTGGGGGTATAGAACCAAATGTGGATGATGGAGATCAAGAGTGAATTGAGGCAGAGAAAGATCTCCAAGGCAAAAATTACAGAATATGACGGCGAGTCTTTGGGTGGAGTCCACACCGGGTGAGCTCCATATGTATCTTGAAGCAATACCGATAAGCTAAATATCAGGTGTAATGGCCAAAAGAGGGCACTTGAGGCACAGTACACCGGAGATCTCAAAGGCTCGATGATATTAAGTGGCAAGATCACAAATAGGATGGTGGAGAATATGGTTATGGCATTCGTACGAGCAATGTCTTGCCAAAAGAAGCCGAAGCTCATCAATATAAAATACAACAAAACATGCAATACAATTGCATACACCTTGAAAAGTTGATACACCCCGACGCTTTTGGTACTTAAAGGCGAGCCAAAAGAGTATTGGATCTTGAAAGGTCCATGTGAATTGGCAAACACCAATTGGGTAAGCTGGGCTACACCCACTATGGCGACGAGTCCACACGAAACAGTACTGGACCCTGAAATAAAGCATGGAATCACGCTACTTCCATAGGGGTTGTAGAACGGACCAGCAATAGACGTCCATAGCGTACAATGGTCTCTCGGTAGAGCGCTGGTAACATCAATAGGATGTGAAGCAAACGAATTCATTGCCAATCGGTCTACTAGTAGCGTCCCTGACGTTTATATCTGGATGCGAAAATGAAAAGTGAAGAGTGACTCATTTGGGCAGCACTGTGGAGCCGCACGCCAGAGTATAGGGACGCACTTGGTATCCGTTCTATAAATAGAGTTAGCGAAAAGCGTGGAAATGCACGGAGTTATGTCTGGCTGTACGTAAGCTTGCAGCTGTCAAGTTGATGTCAAAAGTTACTTGATTTTTCACTGCGAAATGAGAAACAGTGGCAACTGGCTCGCTAAAGACAAGCACCTGTGTATATAAACCTGATTTTGGCCAGCCGATGCCAATCGACTTTGAATGACTTGGTGGTGGAGTTTACGTAATCGAAATCTTATTTGTTGCTGTAAGCTACGAGGTGATGGCTATTGCAAATGTGATTAGTATATCCAATGACTTTAGTAATCTAGTCGGAGTAGGCACGATCGACCTATTCAATCCTCCCAGTTCGATTGAGATCGGAGGAGGATTGCCTGTTGAGGAGCAAAAGGAAGGGGAACCAGTATGGAGATGGTTTGATATCAATGGTCTTGGTCTTGATACGAGCGAAATAGTCTCGGATATCCAGTTTCTAATCAACTGGCGGTACATCATGGCCACTTACCAGGTCCAGAAAGTGCTAGTTACGCCCCAGAAATACTTTATTGTGTGCAAAGTACGAATATATATAATACCCTGGGATGTCCCAGGAGCACGGTATATCGATGAGTGGAGAAGTAGAAGACTGAGAAGTCTGGCAAGCACCACCAAAGTCAAGAAAATATGGGCCAATTTACTTGGAATATTGGACTACTCCAACCAAGGATGGAACTGTACCAATAACCTTTCACTATGTGAGTTTTTGAGACACCCCAGGCTCGTTGTAGACTTTCAAAACGCCAAATTTCCCCTCAAAAACGAAAACTTTCACATATCACGATGGACATCTAACCAGGGCCATTTTCCGCTATCCGAATCCTCACCTGAACCCGGCCTCAACGGAAGTCTCATACAAACCATCTACGACCAAATTAAGTCTCCTGACTTGTCCTCGTATGTGGATAAACCACGTCTTCCCGTTTCTAGAAGCATTCCCACGGTGCAAGAAACCATCATCGGGCTATTGGACGGATCTCATAATGGCACTGTTGCTGGAATCAAGCTGACGTTGTATCCATTTCAAATAGCATCATTGTGCAAAATGCTCGAAAAAGAATCTACTCCAGCAAAGGCTCTTGCACCCAACCTAATCCCAGTAAAATCTCCATGTGGAACGTCCAACTACTACTTTGACTTGCTCACCAATGGCTTTTTTTTGCAACCCGACATGTACGATTTACCACGAGGAGGAATTCTAGCTGAGAATATGGGCTTGGGAAAGACGCTTATCTGTTTGAGCTTGATATGCTTGACCAGCCATGAAGTTTCCAAGCCAGAAAACATGCTCTTGTATGAGGAAAATATCGGTTCTCAGTCTCAGTCCACCACTCTTTCTCGATTATCTAGTCTTTGCAGCCATGTAGTCAATGATAGTTCACTTCCGTGGAGATATTACAAAGACGATTTGCCTGAAACAGTAATAAAGACGCTTTTGGAAACGCCCGGGTCTTTCAGAATACCCTTGATAATGAACCACTACGAATCTTCGTTTGTTCTTCGAACCCGTCAGGCTTCGACAAGAAACTTGCCAGATACACCAAAAGAAGGCACAAACTACAAGACTCTTCTATTGACCAACTCTACATTAATTATAGTACCTGACAATCTTCTTCATCAGTGGAACCACGAGATAAAGAAGCATATGCTCAAGGACCATCTTCATATCCTTTGTGTTTCCACCCAGTTCAAGCAGCCTTTCAGCCACGATTCTACGGCTTACACCAATGAACTTCCTGATTCAAAAGCCCTCGTAGCATTTGATTTGGTTCTAACTACTAACTCGTACATTTCAAGATATGCAGGCGACTTGCTGGCGAGTCCATTAACCGGGGTGTACTGGAAACGCATCATTATCGATGAGGGCCATAGCTTGTCGTCCAAAGTATCTCGAGTTAGTTTCTTGTGCAAATCAATGCACTGTGAGAGAAAATGGGCAGTGACAGGTACTCCTACATCTGGGCTAACCAGGCTTCACATGGAACAAGACACAAAAGAAAAGTCATCTAAATACACCATTAAGAACAGTTTCAATGAGAGAGACGACTTGGCCAAGTTGGGGACCATTATTGGCAACTTTCTCAAGATAGAGCCGTTTTTTTCGCAGCCAAAGTACTGGAATACCCATATGGTCAAACCATTAGAACGCAAGTTGTACGGATCCCAATTGAAGCTCCTCAACTTGCTCCGGTCTATTTTGGTACGTCACAATCTCCAGGATATCGAGAGCGAGCTCCAGCTTCCTCCATTGCACCACCAGGCGATTTTTTTGAAGCCGTCGTATCATAACAAGCTTTCGGTCAATTTGTTTACGGCAGTGTTGGCAGTGAATGCTGTTTCTTCTGAAAGAAAGGACGTTGACTATATGTTCCATCCCAGCAATACTCCCCAGCTTCGTAGATTAATTCTCAATCTCCAAAGAGCGACTTTCCACTGGACGGGGTTTGCCCAAGAAGACGTTGAATTGTTGATTGAAATCTGTGAAAAGGCTTTGAAAAAGCCCGAAAAGTACTCTGACTTCGATCTCTACTTGTTGGAACAGTCTTTGCAAGTATCCAGGTTTGCGTTGAGGAATCTCCGGTGGAGAACGCTGGCGTTGTTGCACGAAATGAACTACTTCGTCCAAGGCTTGCCCCAGGAATTTGTCCAAGAGTTTGGCATGGGAACCCTTGAAAACTCCGACGTGGGTGTATTTGGAGCACCTCATTTGCACCAGATCCAGGAGTTCTACTACAAAAATAGGTTCATGAACATGCAAGATTCGCAAGACTTGAAAGCCAAGTTGAGCACGGTTTCCAAGCCGTTCTGGCACCAATACTGGAACGAAAATGCAAAGAGAAATACCGAAAAGTTCAACAAGGTAGACGATAGGAACTGGAACACTTCAGTCAAGGATGCTGTGGATACTCCCAGTCTCATTCGGAATTTTGAGGCTGAAAAAGGTGTTGTATCGGAGCCAGTAAAGAGAGAACCTGGCCAAGTGCGAGCCAGTGAGATCTTGGGAACAGCGTCAGCCAAGCTCTCGTACCTTTCGTCAAGACTACTCGAGCACCAGAGACACAAGATTAAGTCGTTGGTGTTCTTTGAGTTTGAAGACAGTGCCTATTATCTCACGGAATTGTTGGATATTCTTGGGGTCAATTACATTCTCTATGCAACCTTCATTAATGCCACCGAACGAGCCAATAATCTTACAGACTTTAGTTCGTATGACAGTGCCAATTTGGGCGGAGTGACGCTTATCATGGATCTCAAGTTGGCATCGCATGGTCTTACAATTATTGCAGCCACTCACGTATATTTCATCAGCCCAGTGTGGAAAGCTTCGGTGGAAGCACAGGCCATCAAGAGATCTCACAGAATCGGACAGAAGAAAAGCGTTTATGTCGAAACATTGGTTCTAAAGGGTACTTTGGAGGAAGAAATATACAACAGAAGGAGCCACCATGACGATCAAGAGCAAGAGAAAGAGTCCCAGAACACGTATGTGATTGACGATACGGGCATGAGAGACTACATCTTGAAGCACAAGTTTTTGGAACATAACCCAAACGAAACAGAGTATTGCCCTTTTGAAGCCACCGCCTTTGATAAGAGAGTTGAGATAATCAAGAGCGAAGACTTTTCTTTACTTCTGCACCAGGACTGGTTGGAAGACAACCTTCGCAAGTGGAAAGTTTATCTTTTCAACCAGGCGAACTTGGACAAGCTCAATGAAATAAAGGCTAGAAGCAAAATCGCCCGCGAGCTCAATGTGGACTCTGTCGAATACGATGAGTCTATTGTTGCCGAGAAGCCAAAACCAAAAGTTGAAGGTCCTGTTCGAAAGAAGGTTCGTTTCTGACCTTATTCAACAATTAAATGTATATAATACTTAATATCAAGATGGATTGGGCGATGACTAGAGAGTGAAATCTGCCATACTACTTTATTAAAGCTACTTTTGACGGGATCCAAATTGAGCATACAATTTAATATTTACTAACAGTAGCATTAAATGTAGTTTATTGTTCCATTAAAGCCAGTTTAGGTCTAAATAGAAGAGAAGTAAATATTCAACTTATTAGTTAACTATCATCTATGATCGCTTGCTATATCAGCTGAATTACTAGCTACACCTCTCTTACGATTATACTTCCATCCGTCGACGTAGATACAATGACATCCTCAGAAGGATGATAATTGACATCCACGACACATCCCTGATGGCCCAAATACTTATTGACTATCTGTCTAGATCCAAAGTCCCAGGCAGTCACTGTGGTATCCTCAGATCCCGATAGTATCTTTACATTATTAGTGCTGAAGCATGCTTTGATGAGCTGGTACTCCTTTCCAGAGGGAGCTCCTTCGTAGGGGTACGGATTCAATCTACTGATTCCTTCGGGAACGTGCTCCATAGCACTATGTGTCTTTACTACACCATCCATTGACCTCGATAAAAGCACAGAGTCATCGCTGTTGAGTGCTAGAGAGGTGATGGAGTCGGCATGGCCGCCGCTTTTCCAGAGCAGCTTGTCGAGAATACGAACGTCATACGCATTTACACTCGGATCTATGCCGCCAAAGTACAACGTTGTCTCTCTATTGTTGAAAATCGTGGCCATCACAGGATACTCGGTCTCGATCTGTCCTACTGGTGTCTTCACTCTGGTATCCCAAAGCCTGACGGTTCCGTCGTCTCCACCGCTCACTACAGTACTACCAGATGCAGTCGCACTTACTTCATTGACCGCGCCGTCGCCAGCCTGCAACTTTCGTATTCTTTGGCCACTCTCGCTATCCCAAACTCCGATGGTGCCATCCGCACTAGCACTAATAATCGTCGAGTCATCTTCGGCCCACCGCAATGAAGTCACTGCTGACTTGTGACCTTGTAGCACACCGTAGTTCGGACTCACTTCGTGTTGGTCGGTGGGAAGTTTCCACAAGTTGATGTTTTTGTCTGCTCCTCCAGAGACTATTTTTGTTCCATCGCGGTTGAACCTGGCCGACAATACTGGGCCTTGGTGACCTTGTAGTATCACGGCCTCGTCATATAAGGTTTTGCCTTTTCCTGAGCCACTACCTCTGCTCACAACAAGCGATTTGGAGTCTCCATTCTCGCTCTTGAATCTCTTGCTCGACATGGTTCTTCACTCTAAGGCCAACTCTAAGGCTAACTCTAAAGGTCAGATTTCATTCGCGTTAAGTGATGTACCAAAATATAAAAGTTCCATAATTCAATTTAAGTTTACAATGAAAGTCTGGAAGTAAAAGAGGTAATATAGAGTCATGTACTTATAAATTCATAAGTCAGCAAATAACATGGATAATTGTATAGAGTAGTTAGACTGGTTCATGCTTCAGAGACCACCATTCTCTTGCTTGAGTATTCATTACGTTCCTTAGTGCGCGTTCTCGCTACGATCTCTCGCTAGCCTACAATTTCTCGCTAGCGTGAGTTTGTGATTGCCGTCTCACTTCTAACTACTCTAAATACAGTCCATATGCTCAGAGACCCATCCCTCGTGAGATAAGTGCTAGGACTCTGTACTGGAAAACGCCAGCACTACCGAAACAGAGTCTAATTCTCACCAACTCTCACTACTTTTGACCAGTCTTCTTTTTTCGCTAATTTGATTCTGATCTCTGCTAATTTGAACTACAACGACGATTGCCATAATGCTTTTGCTCTACTATTGGGCTTTTCGCTTTAGATAACCCAAGATTTCAGGGTGGTCTACATTGTGAGTTAGTGATATTTCGTGTTCTACTTCTTGTATTAAGAGAGATACTCGTAGCTGCCACCGTCGATTCTTTGGATGTACTGCTTTTCAATCAACTGGTCAATCACTCGCTTGACATCGATGATTTTAGCCTGGAATCTCGACGACGTTTGTGGCAACACTTCGTTGATCAAATCATTATGCTTGACCACCTTTCTGGACTTCATTATTCTGACTATACAAGCACTCAAGAAATTCTTTCTAGTCTCATCAATCTCCTTATTGGCTTCGTCCTCTTCCTGCTTTGGCTCAGTGTTCTTGATAACACTGATGAAATTGACCTTGAGTTTTTTGGACTTGTACTCTTCAACGATCGTCAAGTCTATATCATCATTGGACAAGTCGCCTGGCCGCGATTGCTCAATCAACTTGTACTTGATCAAAGGCAATAAATGCGACTCAAAGACGTTTCTGGAAGCCCCCACGATTTCGTAGAGTCTGCCCACAGAATAGGTACTTTCTTTGTTATAGGAAATCAAAATCATCAACTGGATGTTGCTGACTGTGAATATGAACGGAGGCTTGCCTTTTTTAGACAAGTTGGCCTTGATTTCGGCTCTTCCGTGGTTCCACAACCACTTCAATTGTCTACCGTTGTGCTGAGAATTGTAGGCCTTGACAATGCTTTCAAACGGCTCGGTCAACTCGGTGGCTATGTTCAAATTATAATCTTTAGAATGGTTGAAGGGCCACATACTTTGGGCCAATATAAGAGGATTAAAATCTTTGACAATCAGATTATTCATGTTGAGTTTAGCCTTTAGGTCTTCGGACGACTTCATATCGGAGAACATCTTGGTCATCTTGGAAGTATACTCTATAGAATTTTCCTCTTGTAATCTTTGGATAATGTATTCCTCGAGTTCTTCCGATTTACTGTTGCTGTTTATCAATCTCTTTGCAAGTTGACGACGGTAGAACTCTTCAAACGAGTCTTTGTCGTTGATAAACTTGAATATAATCATCAAGTTGTCGGCATTCATATCGATGATATCTGATTCTTTGGAATTAGATCTCAATAATAAATCCGAGTATTTGGCCAAAAGCTCGGGCGTTTTGCAGCCTGCTTTGGGGTTGGGAAGTGCAATAGGATTGTTGTTGACAAAGTAACGACATGCGCTGTCCAATGCTTTTATAAATCTGGGATCTTTATTGAATGCTTTGATGACAACCTCGTTGAACTGCAAGTAGATGGAAATTAGGGTGTTGATGTAGACTTTGGGGTCCACCGACGACAGAGCTCTTTTGGCCGGTCTGGACGTGGTAGAAGCACCAGCAGCCGCGGCAGCGGCCGATTCCATGCCTATTCTCATATCTTCGATCTTTAATAATGCTTGTTGTTTGATATAGTTCTCCAAGGTGTCGGCCAACGGATCGATGGTTTTGGGCACTCTGTACAATAATTTGTACATTCTTTGGATATGGTCGATTTCTCCTTGCTCCAACAAGGTAAGGAACTGGTTGTACATTTCCTGCGAATGGTCTTCGATAAGCACTTTGTTGAGGGTCTCTAAAAGGTACTTTTTGGTGTGATCCTCCAAGTAGTTGTTGGAACGAGAGATTTCTTCCTGTAATCTTGACTCGCACTTTTTCATATACTCAACCACGTTGTTCTCGCTCAAAAACTTGGAGCTTTCGTTGCTGTAATACGCGGCTGTCTGCTCCAAAAACGCCTTTTCAAAGCTCATCACATACACCACCAAACTTGGTTTCTTTGAGTCCTGGGTCTCAAGACCCAAGAAAACAAGAGATTTTATAGCAATGGATATTAATGAGGTGTTGACGATCTGGTTATTTCTCTGCTTTTCAATCAAGTCCAAGATCTCGTCTATAAGAATCTTGGAGTTATCGTTAAACATTTCCGATTTCCACTTGTTAAGTGCCAAAGTATTGACTTCGTGGATATCTTTACGGCCGTCCGACCGTTCTTTTTGGACCCAGTACCGGTTCATGTAGTCAAACACATTGTGCAAGTAGCCTGTTCCAATGGTAAACCTGGTCCATTTACGCACATAAAACTCTAGAAACGTGTCCTTTGGATCTTTGGTGAGGCCTCGGATGAACTGCGTCAAGTATTGGTCGAGTCTTGAGTAGATTTCGGCGCCTGCAAGCGAATACGAGTTGGACTCGCCCGCGCTCGATGAAAAGTGGTGGCTGTCGTTATTGTTGCTTCTTCTTGATTTGTTGACACAGAAGTTGTAAATGGCAGTGTAGCAGTTCATGTACATTTTGGAGGTGACGCCCTGGTCTTCCTGGGACCCAAGAATGAACTCAAGTCCGGGCTGGATAAAGTTCCATGTGGCGTCCAAATCGCTGGCTATCGGAAGGGACATAACAGAACAAATTTTACTAATAGACACTTAAAAGCTATACTAGTGATACGTTGATTTATACCAGTGGTGATCTGATGATTACTGATACAGTGGTTGAGATGCTGGTACCAAAGTTGTGTCAATGAGTTTATGAGTGGTGGCTTGTTTTCTTTTGAGTGTAGATGCAATAATTGTATATAAGTACAATTAGAGCAGGCTGTCGACGGATCGTACGCTGTGGTATCCTGTGGATTTGGCAGCGTTTGTCGCCGCCGCAAACATGGGCTCGCACGACCAAGTATCAACAGGGTTGAATGAGCCAGGTTGATTGAGCACATTTGAGCACGTTAGTGCTCAATTGACCGAAAATAACTAGCTTACTTCCATGTACGGGTTCAGAAGATGTTAACAAGATATCTAGGGAATATGTTTGGAGGTCTTTATGCTTGATTTACTGAGTTGAAAACTAATTACAAATTGTTCAAGCAGTTTCAGTATGGCATAGCTCACTATAAAGGAGTGAATATTACTAGTTCTATTTTGTTTGTATGTGTAGTACTAGTAATGTTGTATTCACTACTTCTCTTTCATTCTTGATACATCTAATTCTACTCGTCTACTTCTACTTCAGATATTAATACTTTAATATTATTCTATTTTGCATTGTTCTAGTTGTTACGGGGATCGTTCACAGTCACACGATCTACCACTCTGATAATACTGATTGTAAACGTCAACACCCACAAACAGAGCACGAGAAAGAGGAACGCCGCCAACGCCCGCTGGCGCCGGCAAATCGAACTGACCGTAGGATAAATAATGCCTATGAGCTCGAGCTGCGGGTTATTATCGCTCTGGCACACCCATTCGTCGTCATAAAGAGTGTTGAAAGTTAGCGAAAGGTTGGCGGACGAAAAGATGATGAACAAAAGATCAAGCATAATAAGCTTCATCTTGCCGAGCGGGTCGCGCAATCCCAATGGCTTACCACTATACTCGTCATACGCAATGTAGACAATATAAGCTATAGCACAGCATTGGACCACCACAGCCATGATGGTACTGGGCTGCTGGTCCACCTTAGAATTGTCGTACAGTCTTCGTGAGAACACAAATATCGACGCTGCCAACGCCAATGCCGCTACAGAAAACACCAATATAAGAATACGAAGAAACAAAGGTACTAGTGGATTCTGCACAAAGAGCCTCTTGAGAGTAGGGACCACGTCGGCTCTCTTTTCGTCCGACATCCAGTAGCCAGCCTTAGACCTCACTCTAGGCGAATCGTCTTTAGGATGATGCTTTTTTGGCGCATGCAACCATTTGAAGAGCCCGCCGCTATCGTCTCCTACGAAGGTGTCGTCGTCAATGGAACTGGTGCCCAATAGTGCCAATTTGAGTCTGTCGTCGCCGCCCCAGGCACCATTAAGCTTGCGGTCTACATCGGCGTCCTGGTCGTATTTGACCTTGTCGGCAGTATAAGGGGTGGGGTTTTGAACTGAATGTAAGAAAGTGGACCAGTTGTTGTTCATGGAACTGACAAACAAGTCGTTTGCAAAGCTGTTGTACTGGTCGTCTTCGGATTTGGTGGGGGTTGGTTTGGACTGGTTTTCGGGAACGTTGGTGTTGGTGTTGACCAATTGGTCCTTGTAGTGAGCTTGGGACAATCTGTCAAGCACATATGGCGGCACGATATTGGGCTTGTGGCCGTATGAAGATATGGCGGCCGCTTCGTTGATTTGTGGCGGTCTTTCCTGGGAGTAAGCCCCTCGGCTTCGTGCCGAGTTGGGGACCAGGTCCGGCCGTGGTCCTATGGGAGATGCGCTGGACATGATGAGAGGTTATGACTAGCGTGGATTTGGTTGTTGTTTGTGGTGTGTTGAGTTGGTGATGTTTTTGGGTGAGTTTCTGTGATTATTTTTGATGCGCAGACGGCTAGCGAGGCGGGAGGAACGAGAAGAGGAATTACGGTGCGAAGTGGAGTGCGAATGAGTTCCAGTGGTACGAATGAGTGCGAATGGAGTGCGAATGGAGTCGAATGGAGTCGAATGAGTGCGAAAAGGGGTGAAGCGAGAAGCAGAGCGAGTAGAAAGATTGGCACGGGGACGAAAGTAGGTTGCGACTGGTGACAGCAAGCGAGAAACGCAGTAGCAATGAAGGTAAGGAGGTAGAGAAGTAGTAATTAGACTTTATAGAACGTGATACGGTGGTTCGCTGATATCAGTAGGCAGAAGTTCTTTGCAACTCGTACAGCTATTAGTATTGTTGAAGAACTTCCTAGTTTTGTAATACTTGCTACTTTTCAGCTCTGGGTCAAATTTCAGTTGCACTATTTTACTATGCCATTTTATTTTGGTATCTACTAGTTCTGATGAGTAAATTGTGTAGTGATTGCAGCTATTTTCTAGCAACTACTAGCTTCACCTCTAATAGCTGTTGTACTAGAACCAAGGTCGAACCCTTGAAACCCCATATTGGCTCTGTATGAGAGACAGAAATGGCTCTTTAATGAGACAGACTCCCTCCACGATTTTCCTTGGATAAAATTGCAAAAAGTCTCCTCTCGATGGTTTCTACAATCAAATCGGACTTCCCGTTCCCTCGTTACCAATTGACCTTCGTGAGGTTTAGGCTCTTGTACGCCTATCATCCAAGGCTCTACGATTATAGTGGTACTGTCCGCTGAATTTCATGGACATTAGTTTTCGCATAATAATATATTAAATTAGCTAGGTCTTTGCCGCTGCTTTTCTCGTCATGGAAGTATACCGGTCAACTTCATCATTTGGGATTGATGTACTATTTCACCTTTGGGTGCAAAATTCGCGGAGGCGGTGAAGAACAAGTGGTAGGAACCTCCTCGCAAGAACCTTTGCTAATTTTGGTTTATGCTTATTCCTCAACCTAGACCTGGTTTACATGTTCCACGGTATTGGTCGTGGAGGTTCTATGGTTTTCTATCCCTACTCTCGATTTTCACTGAAACTGAGTCCACATCTATATATCCTAGTAAAAGTCGTCTTACACTACCAAATTGAGTGGTACAGCAGCACATTTCTTCTAGCACCTTATCTATGTAGAGTTATGATCGCAGCATTACTCCGGGCTCGATCGTTTCAACCTTCAATCCTGCCAATAGTCAGAGAACACCTCTTTACTGTTCCTTCTCCGCCTAGCCGTTCCTCGGCAGGATTCCCATCGCAACTTACCAGGGCTCATAGTCTTGCATGCTAGCAATGTTATCGCGTCACGTGCGCAATCGCTGACATCGCCACTGATTACTTGACAGACCAGCAACCAGTCAGGCTTTTGCATCTTAGTTAGCATTCCAAACGTTCATTCTCGGCGTCCTATCATTCCTTCACGGTGGTATTTCTGCATATTTCACATCAAAACCAAAACATTTCATGTCCGTTTTCAGATACGCAAGCGGGTTGACCCATATTGCGCCGTCGTACAGGTTGCAAGTCAGCATGTTGACGTCAAAACCCACTTTTTTGCATACCCACCAAAACATCCAGTCACGATTTCAGTCTACTACGCCGAATTCTTCTTCCGAACCAGCCCCACCTTCTACAATTCAAGGAAAGGGCCAGTTTGAAGGCCTCCATATCATCTCGATTCCTATAACTACATCCAAATCGTATATTTCGTGTCACAGACCAATAACTTCCGATCAGGAACAAAAATATCCATGGATCAATAAGGTTGAGACCAAAGCTATCGCCTTAGCATTGAAAGCTTGGACAAAATTATCCACGTCGAAAGCATCTATAAATGTCAAAGTCACCAAATATGTTCAAAATCTCTTGGACACCATACCTTACGAGGAAAACTGTCTTAAATCTTTCCCGCCACAGAAAATGATGATCAGAGATCTCAAGCAGGCGTTAGAATCTAAAACATCCGTGGTGCAAACCGAGATCGACCGGTTTAATATTCCCTTAGAAGACCTCAAACCAATTCCCGTATACCATCCTGGTTTTCAATCCAAAGAATCCATCATACACCAGCTTGATTTGCTTCGAAATACTGCCTACAAAACTCACAAGAAGTATGCTATCTTGTGCGCAATTGGAATTCCGCTCACGCTACCTTTTGCACTCGTGCCGATTCTCCCCAACATCCCGGGGTTTTACTTGGCTTATAGGCTTTATTGCAACGTTAAGGCATTAGTAGGCGTGAAACACTTGGATCTTCTTTTGAAACAAGACGGTTATAGCCATTTGACGTTTGCAACTATTCCCAGTTTAGACAAGGCCTACTCCAAAAAAGGTGAAATTTTACTAGACGAAAAAACCATCGACAACTTGTGTGCACTCGGCTTGAGCCACTTGAAGGACGATCTCCATAAGGCTCTCAAGCAGGAAACCGCCAGGCTCAAGGCTGCCAAAGATTCTGTAAATAGTCAGTAGATATGAATGGTCATGTGCGTAATCATGTGTATGGTCATGTGCGTAGTCATGTGCGTAGTCATGTGCCGCGCCGGGTAAAAATATTACAGTGTCGAGCAAGGGCAAGCGAGTAAGTCTAGGGTTAGGCCCTAAAGAGTAATCCCGACACGTGCTTTACGCGCTTTTGTTCCCCTCTAGCAACTTTTTCAGTACTATGCAGGCCCCGTCATTCGTACACTGTGTCGACGACCGTCCACCATAGTCTTATAAATTTAATTGATGTGCCGTTTTTCCTACTGGTCTTTTTTCTTTAGACACTAATTAATCACTCAAAATGAGAAATAAGTGGAGAAAGAAGAGAGTTAGAAGACTTAAGAGAAAGAGACGGAAGGTTAGAGCTAGATCCAAATAATCGGACAGCCGTTTTTAACTAATGTCGAATCCACTCATTGACCACTAACGTTGGCAATTGAGGTGAAAATAAAATGGTGAGCAATCGCCTATACTATAGTTGCTTTTGGTTGTTGACCGGTCGTTGATCAAGTCCGGCGTTGGTTATTACATGAATTCCTAGTTCTTATCCAATCATCTCAGATGAATGTCCGTATATAAATAAATTTTACAATGTATATTGTTAACAAAACTAATCTTGTAGCTGCTAGTAGTAGTTGGTAGTTCGACGGAGTCGGTGAGAAATTTTTTTTTTTTGCCAACTTGCAGCGCACTTCCCAATGCGGCCACAATACCGTTTGATGTGATTTTTAAAATGGCTGCAACACAAATAGCTGGATTGACGGATTTTGACAGAATGAACCAAAATGGACTAGTGTTGCCTCGTAGTGTGCCCATATTTAGGCAGGAGGGACAAGCGAAGACCGATCCTGAAGAAAAGCGCATCAAGAAGGCGCGGTCCCTTTCGTACCCTTTGAGACCTGTCATGGACCCCAATAACGCTTCTCGTACTTGTACAGTGCCCAATCCAGGTAGTACTGATGAAGAGGAAGTCGAATCATTCACATTCATCTCCAGTGCCAAAATCCGCATTGCTCCTGCGAAAAAGCACCAGCTCAAGACTTACGGGCTGCATAGTGTTCCTACGCTACGGTGTCCAAGCCCTCTCGATTTGCCCGAGTCTCCGCCACGAAAGAAGTCTTTACCACAAGATATGCGTCCGATTTATAGTCGGGCACTGAACGAAACTTCACGGACAAATAAACCTCAGAATTTACAGAATGAGAAGATCCCAGATGTAACTGCTAATTCTACAAGTAACAAACGGACATCTCCAAGTTCTAGTGACATTGAAACAGCTGATTTCTCCAGTGAAGCTTCGTCTCCATTTCCCAACTTTTCAACCATAAACCAGGCGCCCAATGAGCCATTGTACCCTGCTGCAGAACAAAATGTCTCGATTATTCAGCGTATAGTGGAAACAAGAGACCAGATGGGGCTATTCAGTGAGATCGACTACTTCCAAGAACATATGGAGGAGAGAATGGTCAGATGGAGACCAAGTGAATCACAGCAGAATAACGATATCACTATTGATGGGAGCCATCCTTTCCAAGTGAATGACTTTGGTGGTAAACGTCCAGGCTCGGCGATCTCTGTGGTGAAGCAATGGTTCCGTAAAGAGTCGACATCCGAAACTCAGAGTCGTCCAATACGTCCTAAACCATTCAATATGAACATATCTCAGAACAATGCAAGCTACACCGAGATTTTGAACTGTATCAATAATTTCAATTTGCACCCAAATACGTCAAACTCGATAGTGCCTGCAACCACCAGCATCGAGCGGGCCCAAATAATCGTCACTGAGCCAACTCCTCGGGCACTACCGGTGTCTGAGCTTAATTTCGATAAGGTGGATCTGTTTGCAAACATTCATGGTAGAGTGAACAACTTGTCTGAAGATATGGACCAATTTGAGTTGTGTAGTATAATTGGTCGAATCCAGCACAGTGTAAGTAGTCTGATTCAGAGTATATGGGGATGTATAAGCAATCAATACTAAATCAACACTAAATCAACATGAAATCAATGCTAAATTAACACTACAAGATCAACTATAAATCATCACTAAATCAACTACATTAGATCAATCTACAGTATACTACGATAATATTTTTGGTCTAACTTAATTAAGATGCTATGACAATAAAAGCTGAAGTAAATAAAAAAAAAGCAAAGATACCAAAGTTCATTTGATTTAAAGTTTAAAAGGTTAATTTTTTTAATAAAAGGATAGAATTGAAGGCAGATAATCTCTTACTCGGAGGCTTCAGCAAACCCTTCAGAAATAGAAGTCAATAAAGTATCGAATTCCTTCTTACCTTCGTCTTGGCCTCTGCTTGGTTCAAAGAACTTGGCAGAAGAAACAGAGTGCTTGATGTCGGAAGTTGCCTCGGCTAACTTTGACCATTGAGCACCGTTTGCAACCGCCTTTTGGGCTTCTTCGTAGTATGAAATAAACGCTCTCATCATGTCGAAAGTCTTCCAGATAGGACAGAAAGCATCGTAGGTGGAATAACCGTTTTGTTGTAAGAAATCTTCTTTGATCAAAGTAGCGACATCCAAGACAATTTTGTCGGAATCGGATAAGGCCGATTTACCAACCAATTGCACGACTTGTTCCAATTCTTCGGCGTTGGACAAGATTTCCTTGATTTTGTCTCTCAAGGCTGGGAACTCCGGGTAGTTCGAGTCATAGTATTTGCCTAAAATGTTGGTGTACTTGGAGTAAGATGCAGCGGTGTTGATCGAAGGGAAATGCTTTCTCTGCGCCAATTTCTTGTCCAAACCCCAGAAAACCTGGGTGATACCCAAGGTGGAGGTGGTGACAGGATCGGAGAAATCACCACCAGCTGGAGAAACAGCGGCCACGATCGAAACGGAACCGGTTCTTTCTGGTGATCCCAAGGCGATACCTTTACCGGCACGCTCGTAGAAAGAGGCCAATTTGGAACCCAAGTAAGCTGGGAAACCTTGATCGGCAGGCATTTCACCCAATCTACCGGAAATTTCTCTCAAAGCCTCGGCCCAACGCGACGACGAGTCGGCAATCATGGAAACATCCTTACCTTGATCTCTAAAGTATTCGGCCAAGGTGATACCAGTGTAGATGGAGGCTTCTCTGGCAGCGACAGGCATGTTGGAGGTGTTGGCCACCAAGGTAGTACGCTTCATAATTGGTTCTTTTCTGCCGGAGATCTCGGTGTACAATTCCGGGAATTCCATCAAAACTTCGGCCATTTCGTTACCTCTTTCACCGCAACCGACATAGATAATGACGTCGGAGTTGGAGAACTTGGATAAAGATTGGGAAATAACGGTTTTACCACAGCCAAAAGCTCCAGGAATACAGGTGGTACCACCTTGGACACAAGGGAACAACGAGTCCAAAACTCTCTGGCCGGTCAACAATGGGTAGTCGGCAGCCAACTTTTCCGAAACTGGTCTTGGGACTCTGACGGGCCAGGTGTGCATCATGGAATACGAGTGTTTCTTGCCTTCGAACTCGAGCTCCAAGACAGTGTCTTCTACGTTATAAGAGCCCTTTTCAGCAATAGAAGTAATGGTACCTCTAGCTCTTGGAGGCAACAAGATCTTGTGGTCGTCCAACAACGAGTTTTCAAACACAGAGCCGAAAATGTCTCCACCGGTAATGTGATCACCAACCTTCAAAGAGCCCGGTTGAAAGTCGTAATTGACGGTTCTGGACAAAGCTGGCGCATCGATACCTCTTGGAATATAGATGGACTGCGATCTGTCCTTGATTTCCTTCAATGGTCTTTGAATACCATCATAAATAGTCTCCATCAAACCTGGACCCAATTCGACCGACAAAGGCTTTCCGGTTCTCAAAACTGGGTCTCCGACAGTGACACCGGCAGTTTCTTCGTAGACTTGAATGGTGGCCTTGTCACCATTGATACGGATGATTTCACCCACCAAAGTATCGTGACCCACCTTAACCAATTCGTACATGGCACAACCAATCATGTTTTCGGCGACGATGACAGGACCGGAGACGGAAAAGACTTGGCCATATTGGGACTCATGTTGGTCTTCTAACGAAAGACGTTTGATTTCTTTACGAGCGTTTTCTAAAGCACCGGCCTGGGGTTAGTAGACATCCTAAATTATTACCAACGAGAGGCGAAACCAGAGGCGAAACCAGAGGCGGCACGCCGAGGAAAAGACCTGAGCCGAATTGATTAACCAAATCGTCAATTAATCAATCCTCGGCCTCAACCATACTTAGACTGATTGTACATACCATTGTATACTTAGTTTATATTGGACAAGCCAGTACTGTTTAATGAACGGTGATTATTCAATTCAACACTCGGCGAGGCGTGCGCGGGAAAAGGTTACCCGCAAACGATAAGAAGATAGCAAGGCCACAATACAAAGACTAATATCACAGTGGTAGAAACTGAGTGGATACCACATGGATTGGCACCGAGCGGATGTATACAAGGATTACAAGGGTTTACTATTACAAGGGTTTACTATTGCCAGTACGGTGTAGATTTATATATGTTTAGTAGCGATTGGTGTGTCGGAGAGTTTGGGGTGGTGTGCGGAAATGCTCGCGACTCCCCGCGAGCGTGCCACCGGGCCCAGGGGCAAAATTGTCCAGAGACTACAGGGACATACACTTAGCGGATACCACAGGTAATTAACTAGTAATTGTTCAGTAAGTCACTTATATTATAATATAGTGTATATGTTTAGTTAGAGATGTGGTCTGTGCTGGGCGGATGTATGTTTGGTGAGCCGGTTTGGTGAGCCGGTTGGTGGCAGTTCTCCCTAAAGCTTTTGCTCGCTCGCGGGCTGGCGGAGCAATTTTCTCGCTCTATCGTGAGCAATATCACACATAGCATTAAACGCCTCTACCCTCTCGGACGCTATATCATTTCTCCGTATCCTTTGCTCCATATTTTCCATCACCACCTTTCTAGACCTGCCGTTGACAAACACCACGTACCTCAATCCCGGAAATGTGGCTTCGTAGAGGTCGTTTAACTCTATCAATCTCTGGGTCTCCTGCGCACTTCCCTGGAGCGATTTTTGTTCGCTGGTCGAATGCACCGAGAGCTTATCAGCAGGGGCACTAGAAGACCCACCCAACCTAGGATGAGCTGCTATAATCTTGGATATTCTGGGGTCTATTTCTTGGCCCGTAGACTCGGCTCTCTTTTCCTCTTGTTGTAAAAATCTAAGTAGCTCTTCTCTGACAAACTCAATCAACTGCTGGTACGAGTTGAATTGGTGCTGATTTATGCGAGTGATGATAAATGCAGAAAGCGTTTCACATGGCTCGAAAAGATGGCCCAACGCTTCGGCCTGGTCTTCGTGGCTCAACTGAGAAAGTTTGCTCACAGGAGGTAATGAATAAGACATGGAAATTATGGTGCTACTGGAGCTATTAGCTGGGCCCTCTACTTTATAAGTAATTGAGAGTTCGGCGGATACCGAAATTTTCAGCCGCACTGATAACAAAAAATACATCCTTAACTTATTAATCATATAACAGATGTTTGGCTACGAGATTATCTGTTCAGTACGTTTTATTTATGCAGATATTATATAAGAAGAATGATTATGTGAAATGTTCGAGTTGACGTAATCTTTGTAACTCCTTCTTGGATGGAGCACCCTTTTGGGCAATCAATGGATGTCTCCAGTGTTTAGTATAGGTGAACAAAACATCGGCCAACTTGTCGATGTCTTCGATGCCCAAATCCTTGAAAGTCTTTGCGTTTGGATCGATCACCTGGTTTATCAAGTGCCTTTCGATCTGGTCTGGGTTGGTCATTTTCCAGTAGGCAAGCTGCTTTACTTGGGCCACGGCCTTGGCAAGAGCCAATGGGATTTGGTAGTCGGCAAAGTTGTACGATAATGGACCAGCATATGAAAAGTTTTGAGTCACACCATGGATCATCTGTCTGATTTGGTGGAACGACATCTTTTCTTGTCCGTACAATTCAAAGGTCTGACCTACGGTAGAGTCGTCGTAACCAATCTTTTCCAAGCCTCTGGCAACATCAAGAACGTGGATAGGGTAAATTTCTTTGGCGTTTTTGTTTGGTGTCCACATCTTCAACTTTGGGCCCAAGTAGTTGAGGAGGTTGTCTTCTCTACCAAACATTGGAGCAGGTCTTACAATAGTGGAGTCCGGGATAATATCACGCACAACTTGTTCACCAATACCTTTGGTGGCGTAGAAAACAGACTTGGACTTTGGATCAGCGTTGTATGATGAAACATGTACAAATCTGGAAACACCGGCATCCTTGGTGGCCTGGGCAATTCTTTCGGTGAGAGCAATGTTCACATCTGCCATGGTAAAGTTCTTGGTATTGTAGTCAACACCAATACAGTTGTAAACAATATCCGAATGGGCAACGGCATCCTGTATAGATTTCAAGTTTCTGGCGTCGATTTCCACAAAGTTGACCACTCCCAAATCTCCGGTAACTTTCAAGAATCTCTTCTTCATATCGTCTCTAAACGGAACAACAGTGGTAGTACCGTGACGGGCGAGTTTCGATGTCAAATATCTTCCCAAAAACCCACTGGCTCCAAAGACAGTGGCAGTGTATCCGGTTCTGGACGAACGGCCTCCTGGACCGACGGCGACGTTTACTTTACCATTTCTGGTGATGTTGACGTCTGACTCCAACACAGAGGTGTAGATGGATCTGGAAAACCCTTTAGTCACTGGCTTTACTCTCAACATCGTTACTGGGTGAGTTGGGTTGCCGATTTTTGATTTTCGTAATTGATTTTTTGGCGCCTCTGGTTGGATAAAACTTTTGGAAATGCACGACCAAAATTAACTTCCTCAATCACGACGTAGGCTTTGCAACATGAGGTTATAGATATCCACCTTGGATGTTGTATAAATGACTTGAGTAGGGTAAAGAAGTCACTATGTTTACCTACGCATTTTTGTTCTATTATCCTTTATATGTAGGTACTCTTTAAACACTATTTTGGTACTTAATCTTAAGGTAGTAGCATTAACATTAGAAATGGCTAGGTACTAAGTGGTTGGAATAGAATCATTGATAGCACTATGAAGATTGAATTCTAAAGTATTAATCTGTGCATCTTATTTTGTGCGAATTGAGTGTTGTCCAGTATGGCTAGGCTTCAAGATAACAGGATCAATAAATTTGAGTAATCTCGGCTGTTAGGTTTATACTCTTTATTTGAAGCAAATCAGTTAGCTAAGCTGCTTAAACAATTGCTAGCTAAAGAAGAAAATGTAGATATTTATATTCGCGGTGGAACCGTGAAAGAGCAACGATTGTAGGAGGTTCTATAAGGCTTCTAATCAGTGAGTGCAAAAATCGCTCAACTTTGATAAAGGTCATTGATTGCAATTAAGATGTTGAGGCTTAGTAGAATAGATAAAGCATTCCCAGTACCTCTGGTACCTTGCCTCACCGAGCTAAAATATATAATAGCCTATGTAAGAGTTTAGCTCGCAACTTTTGCTCATGTCATTATCTCAAATTTGGCTGCGAAACTGTTGAAGCAGCCTCAACGAAACAATTTACAGAGACTACGTACTTTGACTCTGAGTTTTTTGCTTTTCGATTTTGCCCGCCATGATATGGTTTAGTCCCTTTTCGCACCCGAAGTAATACCAGAGGATGTTTTGAACATTTTATTGTTTGGATGTTTGCATACTTCCCGATGTAGCTTACATGTCAAATTCTTTTTTATTAAAATACTAACTTTCTACTTGTGACTCGTTGCAGCAACGTAGCTAATACTCGCATTAAATTATCGAGGTATTATTTCTATATTATTTACATATTATTCTGGTATTATCCAAGTATTATTCAAGTATTATTCAAGTATTATTCAAGTATTATTCAAGTATTATTCAAGTATTATTCAAGTATTATTTAGGAATTTTTCATGTATATTACAAATATTCTTTTAATACTCTTTACGTATTTTTTATGTATTGATTTAAATTAAATAAGTAATTTATCCATCAATAATCTTCATTTATTGGTCAACTCACCAGAGATATTGTAAGAATCTCAAGCAATTGAGAGACTAATGGAGGTGAAACTCCAGAGACAAACTTATTTAAAGCAAAGCTTAGTCGGCGTTTTTTGGTCTGCCTGATACAGAAACAGTGTAGCCAAGGCATGGTAAATCTGTCCATGGGGCCATGAGGCCGGCGACTATAAAATTGCAACTTCTATGTAGAAATTGCCTGCACATAGGTCACAAAAAGTTGCAACATTTCGAAACAGCCTCAATTTGGGTGCAAAATTCCAGCAGTGTGTGAAAGCGGGCAAAATGTTTAAGCATCCTGTAGCATGTATGAGCATACGGCACGACTTTAATGTATACTGTATCATGTTTAGGCATACTGTATCATGTATAGGTACAAATTATCATGTGTAGGCATGCACCACCCGATGTATGTGTACTGTATTAGGTATAGGCATGTAGGACAATCACAAAGTTTTTGGTTTAAATTCAGAAGCGTGTATCTGAAACTAAGAGTGGATATCGGTATATCCCAGTTAGCATGACGACCGACACAACAGAGGGTTCTCAGCATATATGATTTTGAACTGGAATCTAGACTGCGAGTGAGTTTCAAATTCTACCCGTTGATAAAATGAAGCGGGTATTTAGCACCTGATAAGTGTAGCTTGTTGCCAATAGAGCGCTACGGTGTTTCAAAACGGCGGCTTATAGGGATTAATTGTCCATTTCCACAATTTCATGTCAATAAAAAGCTTGCAAACTAAAGGCTATTTATAATTTTAGAGGTAGCGACAATGTTTAGCATGCAATAAGCAAGAAAGCCATAATGTATCTTTTAATAATATTCAGATAATAGATGCGACCATTATACTGGACAAACCCAGTTTGAAGGCTGTCAACATCATTAAATATCTACCGAAATTTTTTGATTAGGAGGTTACTACTGTTTTAGACTTTACCTGGTCAGCAGATCTAGAATTCTTTTCCACAGATACATTATAGCCACCTTGTACGAGAACAGAATCAACTATTAAGTGTTTGGTCTATACAGATTTTCCGTAGCAATATATATTAGCAAGCAGAGACGCGCTACCAAGAGGAACCAAAAGTTATTACAAAAGTATTGTTTATTAGAAAGTTACCGCAGTAGGTTTAGCTGATAACAGTGATATTTGAAGAGTTGTAAGCATTCTTCGCAGCTTGAGCAATCAGAATGTTACCTGAAGCGTAATCAAAGACGGTGTAGGCATTTCTAAGAAAAATATCACCCAATATAATACTAGTATCCGAGTACAATTTAGAAAACCGATATCCACCATTGCCATTAGTTGCCACGAAGTCGGTGTAAGGAACTTTGACTGTGTTTGATCCAAACTGAAACTCCAAAAACTCATTGGCCCACGATTCGTTGTAGTTAATAATGTTCCCAGCAGAGTCATATGGTGCAAAGAGATCCTTTATTCTATCAACAATAACTTGAGGGAAGGAAGAAGTGGTGGTACCGGTGTCAATAATAGCGGGACCAAAATATTCGTAAGAAGATCCGTCGGCCCAATGCATCCAATCGAGTTGAATTGTAGCCCATTGGCCATTTGCAATTGGATAGCTGGCCAAGTCTCCGACATATTTGGCATGGTCGATTCCTCCGAAAAGAATTACCCCGTTTGTATAGCTATGGGTAAACGAGTCGTCATCATACGGTTCATCTTGCAAGTAAACAGAGAATGCAGGCTTATTAATTAGACCAGCTGCAGCCAACGCATAAGGCACATTATTGTACTCGTCAACTGTCCATGGATCAGACGGCCATTTTCCAGGGACGGAAGTTGTAGCTTGTTCGCCCGAACGCGGGCCGAGTCCAAGAAGCGAAACATTATGATCCCAGGTTGCCACTCTATAGTCTTCTAATGTGAATAAATCTGTAGTTACCGTATCATTATACAACTTAAATTCCGTTCCCCATTGCGTGCTCACTGAGCCTTTTGACTTTGAGGTTGAAGACTTGGAAGGATCGTATTTGGTTTGATCGAAAACCACGTCCGCACTTCCAGTATCAATCAATACCAGGATAGTCTGAGGTGGAGTACCAACCTTGATATCGGTAAAGTAGCCAATTTCATCCCAATTCGTGATGGGAAAATTAAAGCTGTCCCCTCTGGTAGTGAGGTTTCCCTTGGAACTAGAAGCAGTCTTGACACGCTTGAATGGAAGTTCAAGGACACCATTAACGGACAGATTAGCAAGGTCTGGAATCGTCAAAGCAGAAGTGAGTGAGACCAATGCTAACAAAGAGCTAGCTGAAATACCTAAGACGAAACCCATATTGTTTTTGTAGTATAGGGGAACATTTTCAAACCAGTCGAATCTTGGCTGAATTTATAATTTGGAAAGTTGCAGCCGCCAAACCCACGATCATTGGCAAGTCTCCTTGCGTTCGAAACTGTGATGCTATTTGACTTTTTAAAATTCCAATGCCACAGATGGTGTTTCAACCCATTACGCCGTCTGGTGCCACATTAGTGATGAAAACTTTCCGAAGACTACTATAAATTCACAGTTAACCCGTTTGGCGTAAATTAGATGCAGGATGTTACAAAAAATATTGAGTTATTTTTTAGTTTGACAGAGATTTCATGCATCGCAGTGGAGCCCATTGTGGAGCACATGAAAAAGTGTGTTATTCAATGCTCATTGCGGCATTAATTACGTCGAAAATTCCTACGGCTACAAGCTCTCCGAAAATATTGCGAGCTTCGAATTTTTGCGGTAATCAAGGATGTAACCGAGTTTTGTAATATGCGGGCTGAACCATGAACTCGCTAAAAAATACGTGCATGTAGTCCTGAACAAAAGGATTCGCCCAATTGATGGTGGTGGAATTGGTTGGTCAATTAATAGAAAGGAGTCCTATCTGATCTCCGAAAGATCTCCATCCATGTAGATTAACGATTAATTAATTAATTCCGATGACTGATTCGATACACTACACACATTCTAATGACTAGAGCCACTGATATACAGTGTTAGTCAATACTGTACAAACTAAATATTATTTTCTGTCGTATAAGATTTATTTACTCACGTTCAATTTACTTCAAAAAACGTAAGATGAGTTTGCTCAAAGACTTCAGGGAATGAATTTAATAGAAGAAAGTTCCAGTCAATAGAATTAATGACAATTGTGGAAAAAACTTATCGATCACTGAATATCGCAGTTAATAGCTCATCTGGTTATACATTAGTAAAGTTAGGACAGTGTATATTATAAAAACGACTAATGTAAAGCTTGAATAATCAATATTGATAACAGAGAATAGTAAACTAGAGGCATCGGATTCAGCAAATTAGGAGAAAACAAGAAAAAAATCGACAAAAAGCGAGAAAACGAGCTAGATTCATGATGGAGTACAACGTAAAGTACCATACTAAGGGTAGGGATGAGTAGTGAATGAAAGATTCGTCATTCATATACAATTCTTTGGATTACAAAAAGTAATCCGGGGTCTTTCTCGTTACTGTAGGCTCGCCAGGTCTGACCGAAGGATCGTACTGCAAGAACTGTCTGTTATGTTGTTCGTCGACTTCCATGATAGCCGCTTGATTACCGCATCTATAACAATAGTTTGGCGCCGAGAAAATCGTCACAACGGATTCCTGGTGGGACCATGAAAAACCTTCCATTACTAGCTGATGGGCTCTGGCAATTAGACTCAAATCATTGGTATGGTTGAACTGCTCTGAAATATCTTGACCAAAAGTGAAACCTGCACCTCTTGGAGAAATACCCCATCCACCTCTATCGTCAGGATCTGACCACAACAAATCACACATAGGCCCTTCGTGGGGCACTTCTTGGATTCTATTCAATTCTCGGACCTGATCGATGGTTTCGATCATAGGCGACAAGCCCCCGTGTAAGCAGAAGACCTTGTTATCTACTAATGCAGTGATTGGGAAGTAATCGAACAAATCAGTAAACAATTTCCACACGGTGGCCGAGCCGTATTTCCTCAAGCATTCATCGTAAAACCCATACACCTGGGTGATTTGTCTCGATTCGTGGTTACCTCTCAATATGGTGATTCTGTTGGGATATCTCACCTTCATACACACCAAATACGATACGGTTTCCACTGAATAATAGCCTCTGTCTACATAGTCTCCCATGAATAGATAGTTTGTGTCAGGACATGGGCCTCCGATCTTGAACAACTCAATCAAATCATGGAACTGCCCATGAACATCTCCGCATATGGTTACCGGCACTTGTACAGGTTGGACGTTATCTTCAAACTGCAATACATCAATTGCCATGTCGCACAATCTTTTGACGTCGGGCTCGCTCAAAGGTTCGCACTTGGACAATTTTTCGATCCATTGATCCAATTGATTGACGGAACTGAGGTTGAGATCGGCCTTTTTGGGAGAGTTATTTGATTGATTGAAGCCAGTAGTGCCTCTTGGTTGCTGTTGTTGTTCCTCAACGTCTTCCATTGGTACGTCTGTATCCAAGTCCATGTTTATTTTCGGTTTCTTATATTATGAAGGAGGGAATGGAATGCAAGATGCTAAGATGCTATGGATTGACAAAGTTTTTATGGCTGGGCAATTGTGGTTTATAGTTTGGTCAATGCGCAAAGTCGAAGTGATAGATTCGGGTGTCAATTAAAACGCTCCAGTCGAGTACTTGGGCGGCGTGGCGGTCAAATTGACTACTGGCGGTGTGCTTGATGGATGTACCAGATATAACAAGTTCCAGTAGTGGAATGTATATTTTGAAAAAGAATCGTAGGGAAACCTGGTTTGATCAATTTTACACTGGTGGTTTTTTTTCGTGGTCGTTGTTGTCCAATTTTTGTGATGTTTTTGCGGTGGGAGAAATAGTAGGGAGAGAGGGAAATAGAGAAACATCAGGGCTAACTTAATTGAGAGGATGGTTGAGAGTTGTGCTTGGATGTTTGGAGGTGTTGCTACGAGTATATAGATTGATGCGGGGGTTGTGAATTATATGAGTCTCGCATCCACCAAGGAACCACCTGAAAGTTGCATCTCACTACGATGGTGCCGCGTGAGTAGGGAGAGGTTAGTGGCAATCATAGAATTTAGCGAGGCGCTCCCTAGAGCGTGGATCGGGTAATGTCGTCGAGTCGCACGGTCCGAACACGACTGTGTCTAATCTTCCTAAAGCGGGCCACAACAATGTAGCATGCGAGTGAATCGGTACAGACACATCATCAACAGTAAGGATACTCGGCGCCGCGATGGATGCGGCCCAAGGCATCGCGACATAAGGCTGGTCGCTGGTGTGCGCATACCGTCTTTTGCCGGGACTCGTAACTTAAAGGTAAACGTTAGGTAGACAACAGTTTAGGTGGTGGCAGAGAACGGTTCCCGAACGGGTCCCGAACGGGTCCCGAATGGATTTCTCGTATCGGCACTTCTAACTATTCGTAGCCGTTTAATGCCGTCACCCGTTGTCTCCTAGCTACACTGTTTAATCTTTACTCTATGGCTGCGAAATCTCCTCGTCCCAATTAGGAAAGGATTTGTCATATCAATTTACTCTATAATTTCTATATGTCATTAGTCTTGGGGTGATCGTTCGGAATGGGCGTGTTGCCAGATACACCAGTGAAATTTGTCTCGAGCTGAAACAAGTTTGTCATGCTGGCCAGAGTGCTATGCATGAAATCGTCACTGATTTGATTGAACAAGTTGTACAAGTTTTTGGTGCTCTCGCTCATCAGTAATGAATTGAATTCATTGTGATTGTCCCCTTTGAGTTCAATTTGCTCTTGCAGCACGTTATTTTGAGGGAACGGCTGGTTCAATGGGTATGCGTTGTGTACAAATGGCTGCGAAATCTGAGGATGCATCTGGTTTGCAGAATGGAATTGCAGAGTTTGGTCCACTGGCTGGATTTGCACCTGTATTTGCGGTTGTACATCCTGGTTCTGAGGGAACACTGCAGTTTGTCGAGGAGGGTTTTTGTCATCGATTTGCCCCGATATAACCGAAGAAGCTCCCGAGCTCGGACCAGAAGAAGGACTAGAAAATGTGCCCTTGGACATCTTTTCATTGCTATTAACCCTGCCTGGAATGGGCCCGTGCTGGACTTTTGGCGTGATAGAAAAATACTCTTCCTCGTTGCCATGGTAAAACGATTCCAATTCGGGATTTTGCTCGTTGGCACGCATAGAGAAGTCTTGAGGAACTACATTTAATCTAGGCTCCAAATCGGTCATTATGTCATAGTTTTCCACCATAGAACCGCTTGGTTGGTCTGTCGATTTCTTGGCCAGGTCCAATTTTTTACGGTTTTCATTCAAACTCACAAACCAAGTACTTAAAGACTTGGTGGCTCTGATCAATTTGTTGATGTTGTTGAAGAACGGGAACTGCTTGATAAGGTTGTCACTGAAGCTTATCAACAATTCGTTGTCATCGTCGGATGGCAAGTAATTGAACTGCTCAAACTCTACAATATTATGTTTGGGCACTCTAGATTCTGCCTGCTCTTGACGATTTTGCTCTCTCATTTCCAATATTATTCTCAAAAGATGTAACAAAGGCTGCAAAAGCTGGTAATTCGACATTTGGACCTTGAACAAGTCAGTATCGCTCTTGTCCAAGTGGAAATTAAGGTACTTTACAAGGAAAAAAAGCTCGTTTTTCGAGTCAATGAACGTGAGAGGGTTTATAAGCCAGAGCTTGAAAATTAGGATACTCTTGATGATATCGAATATTGAGTCGTTGTTGGAGATCCGAAGAATTTCCTGCTTGAGAGTGTAGTACTGTTCGGGATTTCCTGGTGACATGGCCTTACTTGTCATCTGGTCACTTGGAGCTATGAGACCGCCTTGTATCGTAAACTCTGTCGCGATATCCGTGGCAGTTTGTATGTTGCCAAGTTCCTGTGGCTCGTCGTCCAACAATCTGGGCTTGATGTTAAAGTTGGTGTATTTGCACAATCTGGAAAACGTATTTGGGTGAAGTTCATCTTCATGATGGACGATTTGAACTAGGCCAAATAGCACATTTGAGCTGAACGAGTTGTTTATTTTACTAATCATATGCTTCAAGATCTTTTTGGAGCTCAACTGGATTAAAATATCGTTGTTTCGAATCAAGTTTAAGTTGTAGTTGTTGGACGAGTAGATAAGGTAGAATCTTTCATAAGTGAATAAGATTTCGAAAAGCTCATAGAGTTGGATAATCACGGCGTTATCGGAGGTTTTGAGATTGATTAGCTGGTAGTACGAGACGGCTTTTTTCAAGTTCATGAGTTTGTGATGTTCTTGGGCTTCGTTGCCGAAATTGTTGTCTAGATTGGAGGAAGAATTAAGGGTGTTTGTCAAGTTGAGAATGTGATAGTAGTTGCACAAATGGAGACTACTTAATGAAAGGTTATAGTAGATCTGGTACTGATTTAGGTGGTTCAGGTTGATGTTCTTGATATTTTTGGGGTTATTTTGGGGGATTATTGGAGGAACCAAGAAGTTCTTTTCGATCAAAGTGTTGATTTCCATGCACTTGAAATGGCACAAGTTCTTAAAGTTCTTGAAATTACGAGAAAATAGGTGTTTTTTGGGATACTTGATAAAGTCTCTGAACTTTTGTTTCTTGAGCTTGATAAGCATTTCGGCAATAATCAAGTTAATGGTTAGAACAAGTAGAAGTTTTGACAAGAAAACCGAGTCGTCGTGATGTTCTAGAAGATTAATTTCGGTTTCCAACGAATTCACCTTGTCCTTGAAGTTGGAATTCAAGAAATCCACCAATTCTGAATGGTTTATTAGCAAAGACTGAACAGTCAAAGGTTTCATGAGCTCGAGAATGATGGGCTCTTCGGCTATAAGAGCAATGTTTTCGATCAAGTTAGCTGGTGTGGGCTTGTAGTCGTGAGGTTCGGATGTGATACGGAAACGCGGCTCCTCTCCCTGTGATTCGGACTCAGCTTCGGCCAAAGCCGGCGTAGGAACAGGACTGACGTTATATTCAGCCTTTTCGGTCTTTTTACGGTTGATATCAATAACTTCGTTCAAGTTGCTGATACAGTCCATGGTTCTGTGAACAAAGTTCTTTGGGCCACTTTTCTTGCGTCGCCTCACCATCGTACAGGGGATTTTATTGGCCACACAGTGTTTGCACGGCCGACTGGTATCACACTTGACTTTCTTGATTGCACACGCGTCACAGGCGTATACCATTGACTTTTGTCTTTTTGGCGGGTTTTGCAGGTGGTCCGATGAGTAGTTCAGCATCTGCACCGACTCAGGGGTATGTGAAGGGTTTTCGGGGCTGTAGCTTGTTGTTCTCGAGAAAGCAGGTCTAGAGCCATTAGGTGGAGAAATACTGGCCTGGTGGATGAAAGGAACTGAGTGTAACTGTGACTGTGGGTTCAGTCTGTCATGAGCTTGTAAGCCAGTCAAAGAGTTACTTCGATCATCCGTGTTCATATTTACTAGACTGGTAGATGTAAAAGGAGTTCAAGTAAAATGGTTGTAAATTGGTTGTAAACAGAACGAGTCTCTAAAATGTTTTTGGTATTTGGTATATTTTGGTAGTTTTGGTAGTGTATGAACTTTCCTACACTCTATTAGACAGTGTCAAGTATCAACAAGCTGTACCAAAGCCAAGAACGGGTGTGGTGTTGCCAAAAAAAGCCCAGGTTGTAAAAAAAAAATAGTAAATTTGGCAGTAAAATGATAGGGCGGTAAACGGATTTTGGCTAGATAAACGTGCGCAAGTAAAAGATTACAAGTCTACGAAGTATCAAGTGTAGAAGTGTAATGGGCTCTAAAGGTCAATAGTGTACGATCTGGCTAGTAAGTACAGTAGCCACTAGTCAGTATTAGATCGAGTGTGGTGGCTTGTTGGGTGGGCATCGCGCTGATCAAGCGGGGGAGAGATTGTTGGTTTCGCCCGTGGGGAGGCGGTGCGGGCTACACAAGATTGGCTATGTGAGACACGCGGGGTTTGAGAACATGCAGCCTGCCATAGTGCTGTGTCTATAGTTGAGGTTGTTAATGGGGAACCCGTGGAAAGATCTTCTCAAATAGATGTCTTGGCGTTTGCAGCATTGTGGGAAGGGTCCTGCGGCGAAAATATTGATGAGCTCATACCTGTCAAACATCTCATAATTGATACATCGGTAACCTACAGCGTGGTGCGTACTAACTCTACACTTACAAGAAAAGTTGAGTAAATATACTTATTCAGATAGACACCCTATCGTCGCCAATCTATTCTACTCTATGGATTGGTTGACATCTCTCACTCACCCCTAATCGAAATGGGCCAATTATCGATGAGCTCATAAACGGTCGCACCCACAATTTTCGCCTTTGTTTGGTCAGTGCGCAAAACCAAACGGGGTATGAGTGGGGTAGCATATACTGTGGGTAGAGGCATGACTTATTTACCATCGATTATTCTACGGTATCGCTGCTGCTGCAATGCCATATGTTTAAACACCATGTACTTTCTTTGTAGCAATTCTTGGTCAGTGCTGGCGGGAGATATAGTTTGGAGCCGTTTCGCCTTGCACTGGTTTAGGGTGCCAATGATCACTTCCTCGTGGCCAGCATCTGTCTTGACTAAATCTCTTCCAATAGCTGCAATGGTGGCTGCTCCGCGTGCCACCACCACGTCGTCTGATATGTCGAGCGGCTTGACAATTTCCTTGCGCGTGACATTGGCCAATAGCTGCAAAAAACGGGTGTTTTTGCCCTGCGACCCACACACCACTATATCCGAGATCACTCCTTCACCTTCGACAATATCGATCAACTGTTTGGTCTGGAAAGCCAAGAATTCCAATGTGAGGTTGTACTCAATCACCAAATTGACCACTTGTCCATGCTTGGCTTTTTCAGCGTGGACCCACGGCGTGGAATTGTCTCCTTGGACACTCATTTCTGACATTTTGAAGTCATTGTAGGGACTACGATTACCGTAGACGTCGCCATAGTAGAAATAGTACCTGATAAGTTTGTTTATCGACGTGGAATACTTCTTCTCCAACATTTGCGTCAACTCTTCCACCCGGTCGAATTTCGTCCGACTTGTGTCTAAATACTTATCAAAGAGTCTTTGGAATAGTAGTCCGGTTGCAGGCTGACCAAACTCGTACATCTGAAACAAACTGTTTTCGAATAGCCCGTTGAAAGGGCCCCATATTCCTGGTATCTCGCGGTATGTCTGGAACACCGGCATCACAAAACATGTCGAGGTTCCTGCTATCATCGACAAGCTTGTAGGGACTCTATGTGTGGCAAAGAGCTGTTCGGGATGCGTGATTGTACTTACCCATCCAGCGTAACAGTCTATACACCCATTAATAACCTTTACGGGCTCTGATTTCCTGGCAAGACTTGGGTGCAAATTTCCTAAATACGTGCCTATGGGCGGATATTCTCCTCCGGGGGGAAGGTTTATACCGCTGTGACCTACTTTGACGTTAGAACCGATCCCAATCTCCTTCAATATCGAGTCCGACCATCCTTTAATGGACCCGTCCATGCCCCGTGAGCTTTCTCCAAATGGGTGCAAACATCTGTCGTCATAAGGACGAAGCGCGCGGCCGTCGATTTTTTCGGGGTGCTTCCCCACAAGGAGCAAATACGCGATCCAATCATGGAGTTCAAAGCATATGTACTCGTCTTCACTACTATACTCGTCACTAACCCATTTGAGCTTGGGTATGCCTAGCTCGGGTATTAATTTTTTACTGATGGCCAACTTTTCAAAAGTGTCGCGATCCAAAACCTGGTTCAATTCTGAAGTTTGGGGCTCGGGTCGGCTATCCATCCACATTATTATATCCTGGTTGGCACCATTCTGACTGGTGTCTACGTTTTCAAGATAAAAAGTATCTCCTACCTTGACTTTTTTCTGTACTACCATGGAGCATGTAGCTGTGACACAGATCGCATCAACTTTCTTGGTGTCTTGGGATTCAAAATAATCTACAATATTGTTCCAGATCTGCTGCGATGACTGGCTGACAAAACGACCCTCAGTGACCCTCGATATCTCCGAGACCACTTGCTTTGATGCGGCCAATCCATCCTGCTCACTCTGGTATATTCTCATACATCCCGAACCAATATCTATACCAATTGTACTCATTGGTTTAATCTGATTGTATCCAATACTATCCAATACTTTTAGAACAAGCTAGATCATATGGATCGGAGCAGAGCATATACTTGAAAGATTAGTTCCATCAAGTGTTCCTGTATATAACCTCTACACCGTTTATGCACCACCATGCAGTGTGCGGGGTCAGATAGGGTCAACCATGTTGATAAACACATCATACCCTCCTGTTCTCTATAGTCATTTTATGAAAGATTCTAACGGATTGAATGCTTGCGTAATGATATATCCTATCAGAGCCGCTTTGATAACCATCAATCGGTACTTTTGCTATTCCGTGTATCCCATCTCCAGTAATAGTGATGTAGATAACTACTTGAATGGGCCTATGGAGAGCAACAATAC
The DNA here is from genome assembly GCA_030563685.1 of Suhomyces kilbournensis. Lineage (NCBI taxonomy): Eukaryota > Fungi > Ascomycota > Pichiomycetes > Serinales > Debaryomycetaceae > Suhomyces > Suhomyces kilbournensis. The sequence goes on from JAJMJN010000014.1 coordinate 378,297, forward strand.
GTAAATTAAACTTTCTACTCTTATCTATAATCCTTGATCAGTCTTTATATTGGTATTGTGAGTCCAGAATTTAGCTCTCGAACTCGATTCTGCCGTTGGTGCCCCCTTTGAAGTTCAGGGGTTGGTGGCTGCAAATTAAGGAAAAATTACATTATTTCCACACCTTCCGTTCAAAGAGGTATAATTCTAAAAGGTGGTAATATACAAACAGACCTATCAAATCGGACTTGAATGAAGTGCACACGAACTCCCTTTTCTGTAGTAGACACCAAATTACTGATAACTTTAGGCACGTATGTGGGCACTACTAGTCGCTATGCACCAGTTTTTTCTCTGCTTAATCGATATTATATCACAGATAATCAGTCCCCGGCCAGCACTGTTAAAGGAAAAGTACATTGACTCGAGTAGAGATATAAAATCCAACCAGATTGTTCACCAAAACCAGCGAGGTTTGGTCCCATTCAAACAAGACGACAAGGTTTTGCTAGTTGGAGAAGGTGATTTCTCATTCTCTGTTTCGTTAATTAAGCAAGATATGATAAGGCCTGAAAACCTAATTGCTACCAGCTACGACTCGAAAGCTATAGCAGTAGCCAAATATCCCAAAGCAGAAGCACATCTCATTATATTGGCTGCAAAGGGGGTTCAAATTATGCACGAAGTCGACGTAGAGTACCTTCCAACGTCATGGAAATTGGCTTTCAAAGACAAGTTCCATTCACGCAAACACAAGCAGAATTTGGACTTCATTATGTTCAACTTCCCCCACTCTGGCAAAAGTATGGGGAGCAAAAAGAGAAATGTATCACTTCATCAAATGTTGATACGTCATTATTTTCAAAGCTGTACAGATATCATCGACTTGGTGAATGTCCAAGACACAGATTCTCCAAATCACGGCAAAATTGTATTGACATTGTTCGAAAGCGAACCATACATATCGTGGAAAGTCGTGAAATTGGCCCGTGAAAGAGGTTACTGGGTGGAAAGATCAGCAAGGTTTGTCTGGGCTATGTTTCCCGAGTACCACCATTGCTGCACTAATAATTTTGATCAAACCTGCAGGCCAGCAAGGTCAAGAGCTGCTCGGATGTATGTGTTTGAAAAGCCAGCACCAAGAATATAAAATAGGCTGATGATGGAAGCTGAGCAGCGACTAGACATTTGCAGCAATAGTACGAGACTTCTCTACACGACTCCTACTTGCAGCGCGCATGTTCACTATGCTAACTCTTACACGGTTCCTAACCGAGAAGATCACTTTAGTTGGCAGTCATGATCTATCCAACAAGGCGATTCTCCAAGAGACTTCACATTAGGCTCTAGAAGCTTTCGAATGATTGTTGAGGGCTACTTGAATGCAAAAAATGTGGTTATGAGCTGGGCCCACTGTTCGAGCCCACTGTTCGAGCCCACTGTGCGAGAGCCATTCACACGAGTAAGTCATTCAAGAGATGAACATACTATGGGCTCAGCGATAGACTTCGATTCCTGTGGCTGGAAGGCAGTGTCAGAATAGGTATCAGAAAGTTCATCTGCTGGTCAACGTATAATTAGAAAACCTATACGGAAGGCTGGCAAATTAATTATTTAGATAATTTGTAAATTTTTCAAAAAATATCGAGAGTATGCTGATTTTACGATGAGTTGCGCATCGTAATTTTATCGGCGATTGGAAATTGAAATTACAGAAAAAATCACCGTGAATATTTTCTATCCAAATTGAGGGTATTATGTATCAAGAAAATTATCTCGGCCATCAATAATCGCCATGTTGTTTTTTACATTATTATTTAGACGTATACGTGGCTGGCAATCATCCGAAGAATCCCGAAACTAAAGCTTCCACCAGCTGAGCATCATAGATAACATCCATGAGTGTCTGATTACTATTCACACCGGTAGATCTCAAAGTATCGAAAGATCTTACTGTTGTAGTATGTGGGAATAAGTTTAGTCGATATACTATATTTTTCACATCATAGTAAGTGTGAAAGTAGAGATGTGGATTTGTTATTCAGATTCTACTTTACTTTTCGTTTGCTAACATTTTTTATTTTAATAACAAGGTACAAAGTATCGTAGACGATATGATAAGGAAGCGAAACAATGGAAATATACAAAGAATATGAGGAGATGGTACATCAGTCTGTTTAGTAACCAATGGTGGCCTTGGAACCAGGCTGGCTGATCCATCCTTGGACAGTTTCTTGGCTCAAGGTAGGGTCAAAGTCATCGGTAACGGATAAGATGTGGATATCGGAGTTAGTGAAGATGACAGCGGTCTTTAAGGAGCCAGAAGTAGGTCTGGCGAAGTAGTCGGCAGAGCCACCACCACCTTGAGCAGAACCATCGTTTCCTTGACCATCGTGCAAGTGGGTCACACACTTGTCGGAACCAGCAGCCAAGACTTCAAACAAGTCCAATTCACCACAACCGGTCTTCCAACATGAACATTGGGCGTTACCGTATTGCAAGGTTCTTGGGACCTTAGCGTTCAACAACCAGATGGCTGGCATGTCATAGTTGAAGCCACCGGAACTCGAAGAATCAGTAGGCATTTCAAAGTCAAATACAAAGATCTTGTTGGCACCGCCGAAACCGTGGTAGGCTGGGATACCTTCTCTGTAGTAGCCACAGTCGTTACCAGAGCATTTGTCGCCGGAAAAGATAACAAACTCTTGGTTAGATTTAAGGGTGGTGTCACTCAAGGCCACGGCCGAAGAAGATCCTCCAGAAGCGTCGGAGTTGGCGTAAGACAACGAGTTACCAAAGGACTTGGACCACACACCGGAACCGGAGCCTCCATAGTAGTTTTGGAACACCACATTGTCGGCATTGCCTGGAGTGTAGTGGGATTTTCTAACCCAAGATCCAGATGGAGCGTCGGTCGATTGAGCCTGGCCACTAGAAGTAGTGGTTGGGGCGGATTGGGTGGAGAGAGATCTGTAAGCCTTTCCTTGACCAGCCAAGTCGGTGTTGAAAGAAGCGGCTTGGGTTTCGGCCTGGGCAGAACTGGAAGGAGTGACAGTAGAGCTGACTTGCGAAGTAACGGTGTTGCCATTTCCGTCAACAAGCACAGTCTGGGTGACTTCAACCACCTGGGTGGCTCTCTTGTGCTTGTGGTGCTTGTGGAAGACGGCCGAAGTGCATTCTTCGTCGTCTCTCTTGTTGTTGCTACTGGAAGGGTAGTAAACACCAAACTCTTTCAATCTCAAAGGTCCTCTGAAATGCACAGATAACTCTTCATCCAATGGCGCCAAGTTTCCAGAGATAGACTTGGATTGTTGAGTACATTGGCCGTTGTCTTCGTTCATGTTGGTGACATCTTGGTACGATCCAGAGTAACCAATGCCTTGGTAAATGACCTTGTTGGTTTCGGAACAGTACCAGTTGCCGCCGTCGTTGGTACATCCAGCTTGAACTGAAACAAATGTGGATAATACGGCCAAAAGGGCGGTATTTGTGAGTCTCATTCTATTGATTGTTTATGTTAGACGACTGTTTTTTTGTTGTTGTTTCACCTGGTATTACTTGGTTTTACTTGTTTTTTGTAAGGAATGTAATCTCAATATCAATAGATAGATTATCTACAGTATGAGGGAAGTAAAAGGAATGACTTGGGTAGGATAAGGAACGACTGAATAACGATAAAACGTACAAATTTTAGCGGCGCTAAACAACAGGAAATTCACTTTTTTATAAAGGGCGGCGGTTGTTTACCAGGAGGTTCGTTTCAGCTTTGTGCCACTGTTGTCTATATCTGGACCGCGCATCTCCGGCTAAAACGAGGGCTATGCCACGACATCCGAGGGTGCTTAAGGTGCCGGGGCAAGCGCGTGTCTCACGTGCAGGGTGCGGTCGGCTTGGCGAAAAAAAAAGCTTGGTGCAATTCCGGTTCTTGACTGCTGGCTTGCATGCATGGAGCATGCTGCGCGTCCCAACTTGGCATTGTTGTAAGCCTTGTCTAGACAGGGCAGAAATAAGTCGCCCATTTTTTATTTTTTGTTTCAGGCAGTGCGTCGGCCATCAAATATTGGGCATGGCCCGTAACTCTATTTGGGCACAGATCTTGCTGCCTAGCCTTTTAGGGTAGTAGCCAGGCATTGTGTTGGTAGAGGCCCGGGTTGTTCACGGTCAGCCATTTATCGCATGATTCGTTTGCTGAAATATCGTAACTCGGTATTTACATCCAAAGGGGTTATGTCGATACATAGCCTAATTATATTTGTATTTATTGACACCCTACCCTCGCGCAACTAAACCCCAAACAATCTTCGATCGTCTCACCGGTTGTATATTTTTTTGTTCGTTTCCGCATAGGGGTAAATTGCGACAACTACACCTAGTGACGATGGCTGTTGTCAATTGTATATAGTTTAATTAGTTTGTTTACATGCGTTTAATTATAGCATGTCCTGCGTGCTATGGTTGAAAGCGAAGCGTCTATTCGGATTCTCAATAAAACCTACTAGAAACCTCCTTGTGCTCTCCTTGTAGACTACTAACATTACGCGACTCATCCCTGCTAGCTAGAAAAGTAAGAACCCTTGACGACCAACAAATCCTCAATATGGGAACGGCCAGAGTTTCTACCCTAGACTTGTAACATACCTCAATTACGCTACAGTAGTTTGGCTAATCGCCGCTTCTTTTGATTCGGTATGTTTCAAGCGAACACGTACTAAGTCAATTTGATTTTTTCAGTGCCAGAATTTAGACGAACAATTTTAGTACTCGGTATACACACTACCCGAGGTGGGTAGTTAAAATCAGGGGAAAATCTGTGCAAGATGCTGCATGATTTGATATGCAGCATCTACCGAGGCATACTCAAAAGTTTTGAGCCAAGTCCACGATCGGAATTACTAATTTCCTCGAGCACATAGACCTGAGCAACAACAATACTTCCGACCTCGAGTAATTCTCGAGAACTAGACTTATTTGCCAGATGCTGGTCATTCACCTCGTACGGCGTTAGAGATAATTTTTCACATTTTGGCTCGCGCACGCTTACACAAAAGCATAATGCGAGTTCAACGGTCGAGGATATGCAGGCTGCTAAGATGCGGCTATGACAGAAGATAAATGGTTGAAAAAGTCTTCACAAGATATTCAATATAGTGGTACTCCACACTATGGATCGCCACCATCTTCACATACAGCCGAACATACACGCTTTTTCTCACACAGTCAATGTAAATTAAGTTTTTAAATCTTAGTGAAGTAGCGGATTTGTTGAGATTCGTCATTCGATGAGTTCTGTGTAATATTTTTCGTGGGTCCTACATATTTCTATTAATTCGGACTTATAAACGAGATCAATGCTCAGACAAGTCTAGATCAAATATGCATCTTATTTACATAACTTGCATAACGGCTATTAATTTCATATATATGCACTGCTTGATTAAGTCCGGGATCTGCGATACGGCTTGGCTTCCTATTTCCGAATTAGTTGCATAACGATCTCGTTAAGAGAGCAAAATCTAATGCCGAGAATCAAGAATTTTTTCTTTTGGGTTGGTCCAGACTAGTTGAAGTAGAAGATATGATACCGTAAATGAAGATCAATAAAAGTCTAGACAAACGAGATCCAAAAGGAATCAAAATCTCGAAAAAGAACCAAAAATAACCAGACACGATCCAAAAAGAGCCAAAAAGAGCCAAAAAAGAATAAGGTTCCATTAAATATTCGACTACTGCGATTCGAAATTATATCTGCGATTCGCAGCACATTACAAGATAAGAAATAAGTCCCAGAAAACTTTTCGGTGTCAGACCCCACCGATCGAGCTATATGGTATTAGCAAAGGGCCTAACGGGCTGAACATGTCTGCTACACCACCAGAACTCTATGCTAGTCCCACAACCAGGCTGTCTTATCGATATCTGTTTCGCTACTCATGCTAGGCGATGATCTCACGTGACCAGGGTAGATGATAAAAAATGAAATTTCGATGCTTTGCTCATCGCAAAGCATCTCATAGCAGCTATATCCAGATGAGTGACGAATCCAGGAGCTACAAAAAGCAGAAGGTCTCTGAAGCCGAGCTTGTTGCCGAGAAAGCAGAAAAGTCCTTGGAAAACAAGCACTTTTCGCAAGAACAGGCTCCTACTCATCACGATGCCGGGGAGTTTTCCAAGTTGACCAGACACCAAACCACTGCCAGCGATGCGCAGGCATTGGAAAGTGGCACCAATAATCCGTTCACCGGAACGCCATTCACCCAGAAGTACTTTGATATACTTAAAGTCAGAAGAGACTTGCCGGTCCATGCCCAAAGAGACGAGTTTCTCAAGATTTTCCACAGCACCCAAATCATGGTGTTTGTCGGAGAAACCGGTTCCGGTAAAACCACCCAGATTCCCCAATTTGTGTTGTATGACGAAATGCCGCATTTGACAGGTACCCAGGTGGCCTGTACACAGCCACGTAGAGTTGCAGCCATGTCTGTGGCCAAGAGAGTGGCCGATGAGATGGACGTAGAGTTGGGCAAAGAGGTCGGTTATAGTATCAGATTTGAGAACAAAACGTCTCCAAGCACCATTCTCAAGTATATGACCGATGGTATGTTGCTCCGTGAAGCCATGGAAGACCACGACTTGAAAAGATACTCGTGTATTATCCTAGACGAAGCGCACGAAAGAACATTGGCTACGGACATTTTGATGGGATTATTGAAGCAGGTCAGTGAAAGAAGACCCGACTTGAAAATCATCATCATGTCGGCCACTTTGGACGCTGAAAAGTTCCAATCTTACTTCAACGATGCTCCTCTCTTGGCTGTTCCTGGTAGAACCCACCCCGTCGAAATATACTATACGCCTGAGTTCCAGAGAGACTACTTGGACGCAGCCATCCGGACGGTTTTGCAAATCCATGCTACTGAAGACGAGGGTGATATTCTTTTATTCTTGACTGGTGAAGAGGAGATCGAAGATGCGTGTAGGAAGATATCTCTTGAAGGAGACGAGTTGGTGAGAGAACAAGACTGTGGGCCTCTAAAGGTATATCCGCTTTACGGATCGCTTCCACCTAACCAGCAGCAAAAGATATTTGAGCCAGCACCTCCAGCTTTGAAGCACGGTGGAAGACCAGGCAGAAAGGTCATTGTATCCACCAACATTGCCGAAACATCCTTGACCATTGATGGTATTGTATATGTGGTAGATCCCGGATTTTCCAAGCAAAAGGTGTATAATCCACGTATCAGAGTAGAGTCGTTGTTGGTGAGTCCTATCTCCAAAGCTTCGGCGCAGCAGAGAGCCGGTCGTGCTGGTCGTACCAGACCAGGTAAGTGCTTCAGATTGTATACTGAGGATGCGTTTAAGAAGGAATTGATCGAACAATCGTACCCCGAAATCTTGAGAAGCAACTTGGCATCCACGGTGTTGGAGCTCAAGAAGTTGGGTATCGATGACTTGGTTCATTTCGACTTTATGGACCCTCCTGCTCCCGAAACCATGATGAGAGCCTTGGAAGAATTGAACTATTTGCAGTGTCTTTCGGACGAAGGAGACTTGACTGCGTTGGGGCGGATGGCTTCGCAGTTCCCATTGGATCCTATGTTGGCAGTGATGTTGATTGGTTCGCCTGCGTTCAAATGTTCGGAAGAAATCCTTACCATTGTAGCATTATTGTCAGTTCCCAACGTGTTTGTGCGTCCTGCGCTGGCCAGAAAGAGAGCTGACGAAGCCAAGATGGCTTTTGCCCATCCTGATGGAGACCACTTGACCTTGTTGAATGTGTTTGAAGGGTTTCAATCGGACGAAGCATACTCTCTTGGTATCCATCAATGGTGTCGTGACAACTTCTTGTCGTACAGATCATTGCAATCTGCTCAAAATGTTCGTTCTCAGTTGGGCAGAATCATGCAGAAATACGACTTGGAGTTGGTTTCCACCGACTACGAAAACCCCCAGTACTGGACCAATATCCGGAAGGCACTTGCTGCTGGGTTCTTCATGCAAGTAGCTAAGAAAAGGTCGGGAAGCAAGGGTTACTTGACTGTCAAGGACAACCAGGATGTCTTGATACACCCATCTACTGTTCTTACAGGCAGCGAGAGCGAGTGGGTGATCTACAACGAGTTTGTGTTGACCAGTCAAAATTACATTAGAACTGTGACCAACATCAAGCCTGAGTGGTTGGTGGAAATAGCACCAAAGTATTATAACCTTGATCATTTTAGCAGCGGAGACGTCAAGTTGTCTTTGGAAAGGGTCATCGATAGAGTTGAGACTATGAGAAGGGTGGAGAAGAAGGAGAAGAAGGAAAAGAAAAAGAGCAAGAAGTAAGGATAATAATAAAATAGAAACTTATCAATAGTATTTTCATGTAACCAGAAATTTTAGTAGATGAAGTAGAGTATTTTGATATATGAAACTCCTGTGGCTAATGAGACTGATACATTCCTAGTACTCCTGTCCCTTTCAAAAGAAGCAATATTCACGTTGAAAGCTTGTGTATGAGGTATGTCGAATTTCGCAGCCACTTTGATACAAAACTTAACGTGGGCCCAATTAGGAAATGGTGCTGCACCAAAAAAGAAGTAATTAGGAAGAGCAGAGACCGAGAATGACTACACAACCTGCTAACAGAACACTACATATGCCTAATATATCTAAGAATGGCAATGGTACAAGCCTTAGAGACCGAAAAAGTCGCATAGCCTACTTCATCACTTACTGTGAGAAGTGACAAAAAAGGATTAAATATTCATATGATAACTTAATTACTTGCTATGATTGAGAGTCGCACAAATATTTTATATCGATACATTATTGTTTATAAGATTAAAGGCACATTGCCAAATGAAACTTGAACTTCTCAGCTAACGAAATATTTTTATAGCTGCTTACTATGTGGATCTGTGAGCATTTCTATTAATCTCACTGAAGTTTGGCTAATGGACCTTAAGCTGGCTATATTGGGATTTGACACCCCTCAGATCAAACTCTTTGTGCCAAGAATTAATTGGAGAATTAAGTACTATATAAAATATGTGGGTGATCCCAAACTTGTATAATGGTCTCGTGCAGTTGAAAACCACGTCAAGATAAAAAAGATAATTTAAAGATAATGATGGAAACAAGACTTTTTACCAAGAGAAACCACAACTACAAGGGCTTAGTGATTCGTAGTATTAAGTGATAGTATACTCAGTGATAGTATACTCAGTGATAGTATACTCAGTGATAGTATTACTCAGTGATAATATCACTCAGTTCTAGGATGTGTCAGTGCTAGGATGTGTGCCTGTATTGACAGTGTTAGTGCGGCTAATCGTGTCTATGGTACGCCTCCTTTTGTAACTCTCCCCTGCATCGGCATCCGCGCTCGCACCAGCACTACCGTCGTACCGAGACGCGTAGGATGCCGCATACCGTACATTACATATTTACTACAAGGGGCACCAAGTGCTCAGTTACTACCAGCTCAGACTACGCTCGTAGTTTGACTACTACCAACATTTGCTCTCGTCAGTATTTCTCTTTTCACCTTGTACCCACTTCTCCCCATCCATTCAGTTGGCTCGCCTCGCTGCCGCACTGGTAACGCCTCGCCGTTGGCTCGTCTGGAGAATCCGCACGCGTACACACGAGCGTCGTGTAATAATTCGGGTAATTATATATAGACGAGTAGACGACAAAGATATCAAAGGCAATTGTACTATAGTGTTCTAGTCATCATGGGTATCTTTGTATCGAAAATCTTCAAGAACAAGGAGATGAGAATTCTCATGCTTGGGCTCGACAACGCCGGCAAAACAACCATTTTGTACAAGCTCAAGTTGGGAAAAACATCCAAAACCGTGCCCACGGTCGGGTTCAACGTGGAAACCGTCAAGCACAAAAACATCTCGTTCGCAGTGTGGGACTGTGGTGGACAAGAAAGAATCAGACCCCTCTGGAGACACTACTTCACCGGAACAAACGCGCTCATATACGTGGTGGACTCGAGCGACATAGACCGGTTGGAGGAGTCCAAAAAGGAATTGTTGCGAGTGATTAATGATAAGGAATTGGCCAACTGTTTATTGATAGTCTTGGCCAACAAACAAGATGTCAGTGGGGCCATCAAGCCCAAAGAATTGATCGAGCGCTTCGAACTCAACAAGTTGAGTGGCCAGCACACCTGGTCCGTCATACCTACAATTGCGCTTGACGGCACCGGGTTGGTCGAAACGTTGAATTGGATCTCGAGTCATAGTAAATAAACCTACATAATTTAATCTACACTTCACACCCTATACTTGCCACAACGACACCTCGCCCGACACCTCGCCAAAGTAACACTTGGTGGCCATCTTGGTAAACAACCCTGTTTCCACCACCCCCACCAACGCCTTGATGGTGGCGTGCAACGCACTGGCATCTTTGATGTGGCCAAAATCGGCGTCGATCAAAAAATTGTTGTTATCTGTGATCACCGGACCTGCCTTGGCCGCGCCCCCCTGTCTCAAATCAACCTTTTTGGCCCCCAATTCGTACAATTTTTTGGTCACAGTGGCATATGAGTTGGGCACGATCTCGATCGGCACCCCTTTGGTCCACTGCACGCCCAAGTGCAGCGGCGATTTTTTGCGGTAGTCGGCCACCACCACAAACTCCTTGGCACACGACGCCACGAGCTTTTCTTGGAAAAGACACGCTCCGCCGCCCTTGATCAAGTTCAACTGGGGGTCCACCTCGTCGGCGCCGTCAAACGCAATGTCTACAGACGGATACTGCTCAATGGTTCCGAGCGTTAACCCGTTATCTATGATGAGTTGTTTGGACTGGAACCCGGTGGGGATACACACAAAAGAGGCCTTGTTTTCCAACTGCCCGATTCTCTCCGCCACATACACCACCGTAGACCCGGATCCTATGCCCACCACTTTGGCATGCACTGGGAAATTGTCGTTCACCGCCTTGTAGGCTGCGCTCTTTTTGGCTTGCTCCACTAACGACATGCCCGAAACTCTGCTACCTAATCCCTGTGCTAATCGCCTAAGACTGGTCTTCATCTGTGCTCAGGTCTACCGGCCGCTCCGTTGCCAAGACTGGGGTAAGCACGCGCACGTGCCAGAACTGCCCCCCAAAAAGCAGTCCCGCGCGCACGTGCATGTCACACCACCGTTGCTCGTCGCTTTTTCTCATGTACAGGCTGAAAATTTTCCACTCTCCATCGCCCATACCCTCTACCCCCCCCTCTAGTGTACCAACCCTCAGCACCGGTTTTTCATCTGGTGGAAAAAAAAAAGTTTGACAAAGTTTATTCGTCTATAGTCCAACAGTAACGCCAATATGTCTGCTGCTAACAAGATCTTATCCGACAAACCAACTGAATTAGAATTGAAGGTTGCCCAAGCTTTCGTTGACTTGGAATCCCAAGCTGACTTAAAGGCCGAATTAAGACCATTACAATTCAAGTCCATCAAGGAAATCGATGTCACTGGTGGTAAGAAGGCTTTGGCTGTCTTCGTCCCATGTCCTTCGTTGCCAGCCTACAAGAAGGTCCAAACCAGATTAACCAGAGAATTAGAAAAGAAGTTCCCAGACCGTCATGTTGTTTTCTTAGCTGAAAGAAGAATCTTGCCAAAGCCATCCAGAGGTTCCAGAAAACAACAAAAGAGACCAAGATCCAGAACCTTGACCTCTGTCCACGACAAGATCTTGGAAGACTTGGTTTTCCCAACCGAAATTGTCGGTAAGAGAGTCAGATACTTGGTTGGTGGTAACAAGATCCACAAGGTCTTGTTGGACTCCAAGGACTCCAACTCTGTTGACTACAAATTGGAATCTTTCCAACAATTATACTCAAAATTAACTGGTAAGCAAGTTGTTTTTGAAATCCCAGGTGAAACTTATTAAATAAATCAATAATTTCCAACCAAGATTATTGGGAATGCTATTTTTCATGTGATGATAGTACAGGTAGATCTGTGTATTCATTAATAATATTACAATATCTTTAGTTAAGTGTAGAAAAAGTATCGACTTATATTATAATAATACTTGTAAAGTCATTTCAAAAGTCACTGTTGTTAGTTTAGTATAGCTAGTGCGAAACAAATGAGCACTATAGAAAATATGGTTCTGGCCACGGAAACTAGTGCGGAAATCCTGGTGAGTTTCGCAATAAACCAAAATCGGGTCCATGCAATCGTAGTTCCAAAGTACCTTACGTCCTTAAGTTTTTGATTTGGTTGTCCATGACTATTCTTCAACCTCTCAACCGTACTTTGTAAGCTACATTTCAGTTGGTGTGGGCTATTTGGTACTCTATTGGTGTGGAAATTTATTGGTATGGAAATTTATTGGCCTGGAAATTATTGGCTGCGAAAAATGTCTTGACTTCCACTTAAAAGTAAATCATTTCATGAAATATATGGATTAAAGGATTATTAGTATCAAGAGTCATAAATTGTAGCATCCTATAAAATTAAAGAATCATACTGAATATAATCTTATACAACTATAAGTTGACTATTCTAGAGTCTTTACTGATAGTAGGTTTACCGATACTAATACTATTATCGTCCTTATCAAAAACCCAATAGGCGTACTTTTGAATCGGGACCCCAACTAGGATGTACTTCTCTCTACCGACTCTTGAACGACATGTGCCATCTGGGTTTATTTTTTCAAATCAAGAAACTCAAAGAGTGGCACAACTATGGTTGCTTCGCCAAAGACGAATTCCATTGTCTTGTTGCCTTGATTGCAAGGAACGGAGAAATAATCACCATCCCAACTATCAAGGCTTCCTCCTAATTTTTGGGTTATATTGGCAAGAATTGGCGGTGGAACATATAATAATGGTGACCCAGTATCAATAGTTACAGACATATTTGTAAGGATCGGCTCACCACCAAGAACCAAGGTGTCTAAAATAACCACCCAAGTATCGGCGCAAGTGGGACAACAACCAAATCGCCTTCGTACTTTGCTTCGTCCAAGCCACCTAAGAGAAAGCTTCCCGACACACCCAATAAAGAATTGTGCCAGTACGAGAAAGCGGCTTTGGTAATATTTCGTTTTTTAACTTAGTAGGCAAGTAGTTTGGATTCGAGCCTGGATACAAGGCCATTCGAAAAAGTGGGCCGGTCAAATGCAACTTCTGCTAAACCAAATTCAATCTCCTGAATAGTTACCGCTTCGCCGTTTACCAATACCCAACTGGTCGGTAACCAACCCGCCAGTTTCGCCGTCACCGTATACACAACCATAATTCCAAGGTTGGTGAAATTCAACGAAAGTAGTGGAGTTGCGTGGATCGAAAACTCCGTCCTCTTTACAGAAATTTATATCATTGTGACAGCCTCTGTTATTAGGCAAACATTGGTACAAGAGATTGCTATTGGCCAACCAAAACCCGTTGCTTCCAGTGTCCAAGCGATAATCATACGAGACTTCTGCGAGCCAACCGTAATATTAAACATGAGATACTCGCCTTTTTCGAAAGGGATCAAGATTGGAGCTCTACTGTCTCTAGCCAGCAAGCCATTTGCCAAGTTTATGGGGCTTGCAAATACTTTTGGGACAACCCCCAATGCCAATGCGCAAATGAAGCTCTTTAAAAAGACCATTTTGTCGTTAATTTGAAAATAGCTAATAGATGTGAAGCTCTATTTATAGACTTCAAGACTGTTTGGAGTATACCGTACCGTTTGGTGGAATCGCTGCTATGACGTCGAATTTCAGGATTGGCTGCAACTTCGCAAAATTGTTAATTAAGGTTCTCGCACACATGTCAGGACTTAAGCGTGCTTCTTGTTGTAATCAGGACTAGAGCGTGCTTCGAAATAACGAACAATATGCGTTGCCGGAGAATTTCATAATCTCTTTCTTGTAGACAATTGTCTCTTAAAGGTCTTCACGCAGTGACCTGCAACAGGTGTGAGCCCTGTCACCTAATAATGTTCCGAAGGACTTCAGATAAACTTACAAATATGTACCCCAGTCGCTAGTGGCGTTCTGGAAGCAGGCAAGAGATCACAGGCGGAGTCGGCTATGGCGTAAGGACATCATATTTCATCCACGTTGACGCTTCTCGGTACTCTACTCAAGGGATAGTTTGACAGCTGCATAAAAATATGAGGCGATTTTAAGCGATTACGCATTATGTCCATCAGATAATTCCAAGCAATGCAATAAATTGATCTATAAACTGTATTTAGTATCTTAATATTGAACTAAATCATCACCTTTACTTGAGAAGACTAAGGTTCTTCAATTCTTATTATAGAATATTTTTGGCATCATTATATGGCACCTTATTTTATCTAGTTATTGATCTTTTCTTTTTAAACAGCACGGACATAACTCGTAGGAAACATTCCGGTGTTTCCATTCAACTGGCCTTCGGTCCATCCGCTTCCGTCGGTATCTGGCTGAGTCAATACTATTCTATCGCCAGCACTGATACTGATCTCGTCGTCTCCATCGGCATGATAATCGTACAACGCCTCAACATACTGTACTCTTTTGGCGCCTCTTTTGGGTGCAACAGAAGGACCCTTTTTCTTTCCTTCGCTTCTTACAATCTCTATATATGTAGTAGGCACCAATCCCTGCGAGCCATCTGGAGTCTGGACTTTGGTCCAGCCTGATCCATCGTCTTCACTGACCAAGCTGAGATCATCGCCAGGATTGATCGACACTTCGTCGTCTCCGCTTGCTTCGTACGCGTATAAAGCTCTACAAGTATCACCACCAGAATGGGCAGATTGGGACCCCAACGACTTGATCGACTGGGCCTTTTTACGGAGATTAAACACTCCAGATGAAATGGTGGTGGTGTTCGACTTGACGGTATGTATAGATTGGTTATCGTCGTTGTTAGCGTCTGTTTTCTTGGTGCTCTTGTGTCTCAAGAATCCAAACGTCGACTTCTTGTGTTGGACGTGTTCTTGATAAGACAAGTCCTTATCGCCAGCATAGTTTTGAATGACCTCGATTTCCACTTCACTTTTGACTCTCAAACTGTCATTTTTCATGAATGTTTGAAGGATACTAAGCGATACTTGAATGGGAGCATCGAATTTGAGGGTTAACTCGGCAGGATCAGACTTTCTGGATAAGGTGGACTCTTCCAACTTTTGCTTGCTATCAAGACAGATATCCAGAAGCTTTTGGTACTCCCTGGAGCTTTGGTTCAAGCGCTTTTTCAACGTAGTGAGCTCGGGCTCCTTGGTAATCAAGCTCTCGTCGTCGTGCCATATGGAACTGGGGACAAAATAAAAGTCTGCCGGCTCTTGCCATTCGATCTGGTTATGTTTGATGAACATGGCGGTGTCGAGTTTGGGATTATTTTGGTCAATGGTGCTGTCGATCAAAAGAAGCTTTTCTTTGACTTTGTCCATGGAATTACGTTCAATTATAGAGGCGTTTTTCAAGATCTTGTTGAGGAGACCGATTCTGTTTTCGTTCAATTCTTGCAAATAGTCCAATAATTCAGGCACATCTTGGTAATAGTACTTGTCTTTCAATCTGTTGGCTACATTGATCTTGATAAGATAGTCGTTCTTGCCGTTATTCATATCAATGGTCTTGTCTTCAAGCTTGTGCTGGGCACGATCGCTCGACGACTTCTCGGCCTTTTCCCTGGCGCTTTCTGTGGTTTGGCACAACGAATCGTACGCCTTCTTGGACTTGTTCACTTCGTCTTCGGACGCCTGTTTCTCGTGAACAAGGATCTCGTCGATGCGGTCGATTTGTTTGGAGATATTGGTGCATTTGGACTTGAGGGTCACCAAGTTGTCGGCGATCTTGGTGTTGATTTCCTTGTGGAAAGACGCCTTTTCTTCAGCAATGGCCTCGGTCTGAGTCAACACTTCGGTCCACATCACCACACTGGCAGCCTCTAGCGACCCCGGCGTGATCTGTGGCTCGTCGCCTACCGATACCAGTGCCGAAGCCTTTGCTTTTTTGTCAAAATGCTTCTTGCACAACTCTTTGAGCTTGGTGGAGTACTCCTTTTCAATGACGGCTCGTTCACGATAAAACTCCTCGAGATCCGATAGCCAGCCGATTCCATTGTTAACCCACTTGGACGTAGTCTTGAACGAGTCTTTTAACTCGTTTCCAATTGATAATTCCTGTGACATGTGGTGAGGTGGTTAGCTTGTGGAGTCGATTTGAGTTGAGTTCGTGTGACCGCGAAAGTGAGAAGGAGCAACCAGAAAAAAGAATGTGTTGGTATAGAGAAAAAACAATTATGACGTGTGCACCTTGAAGCATGTGGTGAACATTATATGCATATACAAAATGGTGATATGCATTTTTTGAATATATATAGAGTTGTTGATCTTACTATAGTATGAATGACCAAATGTATACGTCTGAAGAGTGTTGATGAGAGTCTCTAGAAGTTTGAGAGTTTGATTAAAGGAGTGTTGATGAGAGTCTGGATAAAAAGTGCTTGGAGGAATTGGGTCATTTTTTAAATAACAGACGATTGTGGTGTACGTATGGCCCGTATCTATGTATTTGGTTGTAAACAATTTGGATGATATTTGCGAAATAGCTGCAAAAATGCGAACTTTTTTCTGAATAGGGTAGTTTAGTTTAATATACACACGGTCGCGTCGCTTCGAATGACGGGGTATCTGAAAGGTTCGAAGTAGTGTAATGCTCATGACTAAAATCGTGAGCCCTACTGCCAACAGACAGATAATCAACAAATACACTCTTTCTTCACACTCTCTTCACTCTCGCTTTTCCATATCTTACCCATTTTCTTCACTCTCTTAACTCTCGCTCTTCACTCACTCGTTTTTCACTCACTCTTTTTTACTCACTCCTTCTTTTTTCTCTCACCAAGAATCAATCCAATCTAGTCTAATCTCATCTATTCAAAGTGAGGGGCAAGTTCAAACTACTCAAGCAGGCTACCGCGCTTCTCACCAGACCGTCCAAGCACGCATCAGCGCTTTTCTCCCGACACAACCCCGCGGCACCCAAGAAATCTAAACTCAAGCTTGTGGCAGACATCTACAAGGATTTCCATTCGTTGCGAAGCTCGCCGCCGCTGTTCGTACGCCTCCAGAAGAAGCTCCGGAATGTCAGGATGTCCGATCCCACCCAGCCTGTGTCAAGACGCCAACGTCTTTTGGGCATAGCCAGAGCCACCAGAGATACTTATATTCCCCGGCTCACCGATTCCGTCAGCCTGATCGCCTCGGGTGTTTCGGCCAGAACCTTTGGCGCCGCTGCTGGTTCCAACTCGGCCGATATGTACGATGCCAACGGCAACCTATTGTATCCAAAGGACACCACATTGACCCTATTTCCTTCTTATACACGCCTAGTTGACGGCGTATATCATATAGATGTACGAGGCTGGCTCTCGTGTCCCGGGGTGATGACGCGGAAAAACCGGCTTATGATCTCGTTAGCACGCCAGATCACTCGCTACAACTCCAGTCCTGCTACTTCCACGCAAGCGGTGTCGAAAATCGAGAATCCCAGCTTGAACCAGGACGTGTTTGTCCAGGGCCTGAATGATAATGATACAGACTCCATCGTGTCTTCGGCGTCTTCTCGGAGCGATCCCGATGAAAGCACCGGCGAAGACCTAATCAAACAAAGACTAGCGTGCTTCATAGCTCGGGCCATTCCCAATGCCCAGCTTCAAGTGGTAGTGGGCTTCACCAATACCTCTCTCAAACATCACATTTCGACTATATCTACAGACCAAAACGGCCACTTTGACTTGTGTATCAATACCGACGACGAGCCTTCGTTTGTTCAGGTCAAAACCACTACGGACGAAACCATTTTTGCATTCCAAGATATCTTGGTCACTCCTAGTGATGGCGTGGGCGTTATAAGTGATATAGACGATACAGTAAAGCTTACGGGAGTAATTGGAGATAAACGCGAGTTGATGACCAATTTGCTCCTTCGTGATGTATCTCTGTGGACAATCCCTTCAGTTATAAGGTGGTACAATTCTTTATATCACGAAAATAAGGTCTCTTTTCATTATGTTTCGAATTCTCCGTGGCAGCTCTTCAACACCATCCAGCAGTACTTTAAGGTGGCCGGTGTGCCTGTGGGTTCTATTCACCTCAAACAGTATACTGGTAACATCATATCTTCATTACTAGAGCCTTCTTCGCTGCGTAAGAAACGGTCGTTGGCCAAGATATTGGCGGACTTTCCCAAAAAATCCTTCATTTGTGTGGGTGATTCGGGCGAGTATGACTTGGAAGCTTATGTGGACCTTGCAAAAGCTAACCCGGGCCGTGTGGCTGCTATATATATCCGGGTAGTACAAGATTCGCTACTGGACGTGGACGATAATCGAATACTAAAAGAGATTTCTCGCTTACTAGGCATGGCCAGTAGGAACCCAGTGGCTCCGCCCAAACCCAGCTCGCCTGAAATCGAAAACCTCATTGATTTATCTGATTCAAAACCAGAATTCGTCAAGAAATTGCCTCCTATGGTGCCGAAAAAGCCTCTGACTTTAAAAGGAAACAACGTCGAGCGTCCTCCACCTCTTCCTCAAAGAACTTCCACTCTAAACTACTCCGATAAGAACATGCCGGGCGGATTCCCTGGGCGAGAATACACCGAGTCTGCCCCAGATTCTTCGGGTGACTTGTCGTATATTCTCAACACCAATCACTATTTTGATTTGGAGGAAATGGATCCAAAAGGAGCGTTGTGGGTCCGTAAAATCGTCACTTCACTTCAAGAATTAAAGGGTACTGGCACCGAAATCAGGTTATTCACCGATAACGACGGTGATTTCGTAGCCCATTGTGCCAAGGTCTTGAAGAACCATTTGAAACACACCACTCAATAGAAATTCTGATGCATTTTCCTATTGGATCTCCTATCGATTTTCATTACTTCTATAGCTATCAAACCATTCCCAAACACTTCATCAGGTGTATGTGGAATACTACACCAATAATTACTACATCACAATCTACATTTATATATTGATGTGATAATAATCTACAGTGCTCCAGACCAAGTCCCTCCATCTTTTCCAAAATTGTTACTCATGGTCTTTAAAGAAAAGGTATTCTATTGAGCTCGAGAGATCATAGTCCCATCATCCCGAGCACTTCTCATCTACATCTATATACTAATATGTAAATAATATGCAAATAGACCATATAGCTATCAAGAAAATCTACAAACCTGCCAAAAATGGGGGATATTCTACATCAATTTAACGTACCATCCTCTATCGATCTATACCAAACTTACAGCTTTTGGGACCAAGCGCATTCGAAATTTTGCAGCCTACTCTAACTAATAATGGAAAAAACCTATTTTCGAAATTTGGATTTTTAAGGTCCCCCCCTTGCCCTGCTCTCAAATCTTCAATTAAGCTCTGAATCTGCTAATCAGGTGCTGTTCAGCACCTGCCCAGAGCACCTGATATGTACTGCAGCGTCTAATTCTTTTGAACTCAAACTCTCCCAAATATGACGTCAAACA